>OX596010.1:41360546-41834346 GCA_951394025.1 Heteromyza rotundicornis
TGGTCAATAAGAACTCACCTACCAAATTTCATCAATGTAGCTTGAAGGAATTGGAAGTTATGCCATGTTTAAAAAAATGTTTTAGTCCCCCTACGCCTCTGATGGACCCCAATTTAATAGAATGCATTGTCACCGGAGTTCTATCAGTGTTCAAATTTCAGCTCTCTAGCTCATGTGGAAGTGTATGAAAAAGCTCGCCGCAGATTTGAGGATATATATATATATATATATATATATAGTCCGGCCAAAGCAAGTCAATATAAGGGTTATAAAAAGAAGAGAAACAGACGCTTTAATCAGTGTATAACCAGCGAAAAATAAAATACTGCAGTCAATTTTGAACGGATTTGAACAAGTTTTGCCTTGTTGAACGCGAAATTTGACGTATTTTTAATATTTGTAAAAAAATTAGTATAGTGTTGTATGAAGAAAATTCTTAAATCGAAAAAAACCGTTAAAATAAATGTCAAAAAATGGTGTCTGAGCGATGTTTTCAGTAATAACTTCTGTGTTTTTCGACATATAAATGAAAGTTATACACTGATTAAAGCGTCTGTTTCTCTTCTTTTTAACAAGCTATAGCTTGTGCATATCCAAAGTTGTCAATAAAAATAGGGTAACACCGACAAAAATGGTTTTTTCTGTTCTAACTTCAGATTTTGGGGGTGTAATCAAAATTTCTGGTACGCAGATGTCATTTTCTTGGACATACCTGCAACGTGTAATAGGTGGCGTCCCAAGTTCTGGGCGACTGTAACGCAGTGTTATTGATATTTCATTGTTATATTTTATTTACGAAATAAAGAAATGGTTGAAATATAACGGAAAACAGTTTTATGTTTTGGAATAGTGGGTTCGAATCTCAGTCGGAGCAATTTATATTTGGTTTCCTTTTTAACACATTACTTTTTGTATTCTTTTTTTTTTTGAGGGGTTGCTGGTCACGAATCCGGGGTTTCTTTTGCTGCGCTAACTCTGGATTTCTTGAAATCGACGTTCAGTACCTCAAAAATGCAACAAAATTAAAATCGGCAAATGCAGATCGGTTTTTTTTGCACAAATATATAAAAAAAATTATAAAAAAAAATAGAATCGATACAAAATTTGGTCCGACTGAGATTCGAACCCACGCTCCAGTAACTCATACCATCTTCAAAAAGTGAAACTGTTTCGGTTGTGTTTTAGAAGTGTGCGGTGTTGAATTTTTCGTAACGATAGCCGTTTCAAATCAAAACCATGCAGTTCTGATTTTTTTTCCCTCTGTGCAGAAATTTATGTATTTTTTTCAACATGATTCAGGTTAAATTGACCTGAACAAATTTGAACGAAAAACAACAAGAATTTCAAAAATTCTATTTAATTAACACTTAAGAATCGTTGCTTGATGTTCATTACAACCTGAAATATCGTGTTAAAAAATATTAACCACAAAAAGTGTTAAAAAAGTGTAAATTTTACACGATTTTAAATGAACCTCTTTTGAGACGTGATGTGGCGAAACCCCGTTATATCATTATATTTTTCCATCCCTTCCATGCAATTGTCAAAACCTCATAATATTGTAAAAAAAACGATACGATTTGGCTCATAATTAAATATGCTACTTTTTAACATAAAATGCAACCTGTAGCCTCTTTTAAAAATGTTTGTTCGTCCTTTATCTAAACGTCAGGCCTCATCATTTGGAAAACATTTGTTTTTGTCGCACAGTGAAATTTTTGTTGTGAGAGTTTACGACAAAAGTAGCTATATTCCGCCGTGCGGATTGAAATCAACTTTTAAAGCCAGTCTATATACTTATCTATTAGAAAAATATTTTAAGCATCAAAACATACCCTGACATTGCGCAGGTACAACTAAATATTTTTGATCCATAGATGGCACAACTACTGGTGGTATTTGAGGATTTTGATTGACTAAAGCTTTTTGAACAAGTCCAGTCAGATTAGCAAGTTGACGTTCCATGTGCTCAACACGAATCCGATGTAAATCTTCAGGCCTAGAAATAAAATTAAGTATTCATATGCTTTAATAACACTGTGCAACACCAAATTCTTATGTCTAATATGATAATAGATTTTGAAAGTTCTGCATATCAAAGTTTTTTTCTAGATAAGCTAAAGTAAGAGCATTTTTTAGGCCAAAGGCCAGAGCCGCCAAGAACCGAAATCGGTATATATTATAGAACCGGAACAGAACAGATATTTTGAAAAGTCTGGGAACAGGATTTGACACAATACAAAATATTAAAAATGCTTGGCAAAGGAAAAAAAACGCTTTATCGTCTATTCAGAAGACAAAACCCTTGACTTGGCCTAAAAACCATAAAAATTTAACCCAAGAGTAGCGTTTTCTTTTTTGTGTAGCCTTTAATATTTTGTGATCATCATGTATTTTATATTTTATATGGTATTATATTGTGTATAGTCGGGTTCAAGCTCAGTGCAACTTGAATTCATTAAGCTGCGAATTTTCATTGTCTAAGTGTTGACTACTTCTATATTCTATTTGTATGTATGAAACCTAAACACAATGGCGTTCTCAGCTATCACGTGAGGTTTTCATTGTATTTTCAACTAGCATTCACCCATGGCGTTGCCCACATAAAAATATACAGAAATTTATACTGCTTTGTATAAATATAAATAAATTGTTTCATATACGAAATTTCGCTTTTGATAAAAGTTTTTATCATTTATTTTAAAGCAAATTGGCATGTAGACAATCATATGCAATCAATTAAATATAGTTAAAATGTAAACAAATGTAAAAAATATGTGTTTTTTTGTAAAAAAAAATATTTTTTTTTGTTTTCTATAGAAAATTTAATTATTTAATTTAACATTTAACGAAGTTAAATTTTCAACGAAATTAACTTTTTAATTTAACGAAGTTAAATTTTCGATTAACTATTGCCGGGTCAACGAAGTTAAATTTTCGATTAACTATGCCCAGCTTTGCAATAAATACTTGTATTTGCATTTCTGCGAGACCATTTGTGTTGTGGGTGTTAAATTCGGAGCAAAACCAATAAGATACTGCACAACGGGTCAGTAAACAGCGAAAATTGGCCAAGTGCTGTTTATGGAATTTACGAAATCTAATTATTGGGTCATTGGGTGTGTGAATTAAAAGTTGCCAGTACTATTAGCATTTAATTTTAACTTTTCCACTGACTATGTAGTTTAAGCTAATGCTAATAGCTTTTGCTGTAAATGTGTGAAAATTTTAGCTTCATCTATTTGTTTCATCAAACTCTGGAACATTTTAGTTTCTGCTTTAGACCATTTCGCGTGAACATTTTTTTAAAAAATAAATAATCTTTTACTATTAGGGTTTGAGTGATGATTTTTTTCGTTTTACGCAACAGATAACACAAATAAATACAAAAATGGATTCAAAAAAAATTTCAATCAATTTTTTTTAGCATTTTTGCCGAAATAGCTTGTATAATTCACTTTAGGTTAGGTAGAGTCTTAAATTTTTCATATTTTTTAAATATTCAGATCAGCGTTTTTAAATTTAAAACAAGTCAGAGAATTATCTTCGGTCTGACCGAAGCTAAAATAGTCTGCACATGCGAGTACATCGGTATTTTATCGATAGTTTTTCGATATTTTATGGATATTTTATTCAAAATTTTTCGATATCTTATCGAAATTTTCCGATTGTTGCAGATAATTTCCATTTCCACTTCATTCCCGATTCATTTCACAATTTTGTTCCAATTCCACTTCGTTCCCACTTCGTTCCCGACCTCATTTTCAACCCAATGCGTCCAAATCAGTTCAGTATTTCTCAAGATAAACGAAAATAATACAAATTTGGCGGACATTTTGTATGGGAGGTAGGCGTGGTTCTTATCCCATGTTGCCCATTTTCAACACCGGTCAACCATTCGTCAAAATAAGAGTAATGCCAAAATTTGGAGTCGATAGCTCAAAAGCTAGGACAGTTATCGTACGAAATGACAGGCAGACGGACAGACGGACATGGACTAATCGGCTCAGGAGGTGATGCTGAATATATATACTTTTCCATACCGGACACGCCTCCTTATGGGCGTTACAAACGGTGTGACAAAAACAATATACCCTTGGACACTAGTGCGCAGGGTATAAAAAAGAGTAAAAAACAAGTTAAAAAATATAACCCTTTAACCGGCTAAAAAGCAGAAAATAAATGTCCTTTAAATTAATTTCAGCAATTTCGATTTAAATTTAAGGATTTTTGGGTACTTTCCTCCGAACATCACTACTCCTCCCAAAAATACGAATACGCCTAAGGTTTTAAAGACAAACCCGAGTATTCAGCCCATAAATCTTGGGCAAAATAGATATTCACTATTATAGGAAGAGGAAAATTCAGACCCGAAACCCAAGACGTCAAAGCCGCCACCAATTTAACTCAGGGAAAAAAACTCGAATTCCCTTGTTACTCTGATGATTGCAGGTTCCAACAGTTTACATGTGATGTCTATTCTCTATCCATGAAACTAAAATACAAATCTATAATGAGGCAGATTTTCGCAAAGTAATGGATCATTTCGATAAGTGTAAAAAGAACTATTACAAATACCAGCTCAAAAGTAGCAAAGGTCTATCGGTTGTTCTAAGAGGTGTAGACTCGTTTGTCGAATGTGTCGATGTGAAATCGGTATTAATTGCATTAAAATTCCAAGTTAGATATGTGTCTAACATTCTAAAAAAGGAAAAATTATCCCAACCTCTTTTCCGCATCGAATTGGAATTCGACCCTAAGACCCTGCAAAAAAGTGAACCCCACCCTATATACAATCTGCGATATTTACTACACCCGAGAGTCAGTGTTGAAGAGCCGCAAAAACGTCGAGGCCCAATACAATGCCAAAACTGCCAAGAATTTGGTCATTCGCAAAAATACTGTACACTTCCCAGTGTTTGTGTTATTTGACCTTCACCAGACCAAAGTGTGCCCCAAATCGAGAGAAGACGTAAATGTTAGACATTGTAAGAACTGCGATGGAAATCACACTGCCAACTACAGAGGATGTTCTGTCTACAAATGAAGCCCTTAAGAGCAGCAGCTACATCGACGTCAAACCCTCCTCTAGCCAATTTTGCACAGATGAAATCCGGAAATGGTGCTAATGCCGCACCACAACAGCAACAATTTTCATACGCAAATGTACTCAAAGGCAATACCCAAGACCCTCTAGTTATTCAGCCCGCCCAACAGAACATTGGCCTTGAACAAACACTACAGATGTTTATGCAAAACATGTCGCAGTTTATGAACAGTATGCAAACTATGATGCAGGAGATGATACACAATCAAAACCTGCTAATCCAGACCCTAATAAAAAATAAGCATTTGTCTTGATGAATACATAAAAGGATTGACAATATCGGCATTTTATTGTCCACCCAGATTAAAAATTAGCAGTTTCAGACATTTTTTGCAACCCTTGGCCAAAAGTTTCTCGCAGCCGGAGATTACAATGCCAAACACACTTACTGGTGCTCTCGACTGGTTTCTCCAAAAGGAAGGTTACTCTGGAATACCACCAGCAGACTCGGCCTTGATGTGGTTTCGTCAGGCACGCCAACATATTGGCCATCAGATAGACGCCAAATTCCTGATGTTATTGATTTTGCAGTAATAAAGACACTTAAACGAACTCAACTGACTATTGAGTCTTAAGTGGAACTCTCGTCTGATCATACACCTACAATTATTACTGTGAAATATGCGCCAAGTTCAGAAGTCAACCCACGCGACAGGCTCACCAGTATACATACGAACTGGCTTAAATTTAGGAAATATATAAGTGCGCATATTACACTAAATGTGTCACTGAAAACTGAGGAACAACTGAATGCGGCAGTGCGTTACTTTACCCTTCTACTTACAAACACCTCACTGGCAGCGACCCCAAAAACAGGAATTTGTGATACAAAATATAGCTGTGCTCTTATCAGAAAAGAGATCAATAAGGCGTGATTGGCAAAAGTTCAGGTCACCCTATCTGAAACAAAAGCTGACCCTTGTTACACGAAAACTCCAAAATTACCTGAAAGAAAAAAACGAGAATGATCTGCATCAATTCATGGAAAAGCTTACACCGACGAGCTCAACAAATTACTCACTTTGGCGTGCCACAAAAAATTTAAAACGACACATAATTGCAGAATCGCGAATTCGTTTACCGAACGGAGACTGGGCGAGAAGTGATGCCGAAAAAGGTACTGCTTTTGCAAGTCACCTACAAAATGTATTTAGTCCAAACCCCACAACTGCAAATTACCCGTTAACACAGCTCGCAACTAGGCCAAACCATAACCCACTACTCATCAGAAGAAAAGCACTAATGGATGATATTGCCAAGTTGAACCCAAAAAAAGTCATGACTTAATAACGGCTAAAATGGTGAAAGAGCTACCATCAATTGCGGTTACTCACTTACTGCACATAAACAATGCTATACTAAAAATTGGTCACTACCCAACTGACTGGAAGCTGTCGCAGATCACGATGATCCCAAAACCGGGAAAAGACCCAACAAACGAGAGTTCATATCGCCCAATAAGCTTACTCTCTACCCTATTAAAACATTTTGAGAAAATTCTGATAAAAATTATGTTACCTACAATACTCGCTAAAGGTGAAATGCCCAATCACCAATTCGGATTTAGAGAAAAGCACGGCACGATTGAACAGGTTCATCGCATTGTTGACATGATCAAAAACACATTCGAAAAAAAGCAATACTTCTCAGCAGTATTTCTCGATATCACCCAAGCCTTTGATGGTATGGCATAGAGGATTGATATCCAAAGTACAGAAACTATTACCCGCAAGCATGCACATTTATCGATAAATTATCGATAAAAAATCGATAAATAAACGATAAAAAATCGATAAATTATCGATAAAATATCGAAAAATTATGAATAAAATATCGAAAAACAGTTGACAGAAAAAGAACGTGGTCAAATTTTGGCTTATCATGAGCAAGGAATGTCTTCACGAAAAATAGCTCTTAAAATTAATAGACAAGAATGTGGTGCTACATTTCCTCAAATTGGGCGAAAATTATAGAAAAAAGTCTAGCAGTCGTAAAATCCAATAGTCCAGCTGAAATCCGACGTTTACTGAATCTAAGTATAACAGTCAGACGTGTGCGACAAATTTGAAGTGCCTAATCCTAAACCCAAGTTGACAATCCGCCATAAGCGAGCCAGATTGGACTTCGCAGAAAAATATCAATTCTGGGACGATGAGTGGCAAAAGGTCATCTTTTCTGACGAAAAGAAAATTTAACCTTGACGGTCTTGACGGTTTCCAACATTATTGGCACGATAAGCGTAAAAAGAAAGAGGAAATGATGTCTCGAAACTTCGGAGGAGGATCGTTGATGATTTGGTCTGCGATAGGATACTTTGGGAAGACTCCAGTGTGTATTATTTCTACGAAAATGAATGCGGCAAAGTATATAGAGCTGCTGGACGATGTTCTTGTTAATTTTGGGGATGAAATAAGCGACCAAGATTAGATATCCCAACAGGACAGTGCGGCAATCCACAGTGCTACCAGAGAAGTCTCGTGATATCCCATTGCTTGACTGGACCACATATAGCCCGGATTTAAATCCGGTAGAGAACCTTTGTAGCATTATGTCGAAAAAGGTTTACCACAATGGCCACCAATTCGACTCAGTTAAGCAGTTAAAAGAGGCAGTTAACACTGAATGGGCCAATATTAAACAGACCACGGTCAAAAGGTTGATTGATTCAATGCCTCATCGACTGCAACAAGTAACAATCAATAAAGGATCATCTACAAACTACTGAAACTTAAAATAAAACCTAATTTTACTTTTTGACCTGAATTTTCGAGATTGGCCTTATTATTATTTCGTTTGACAAAAAATGTTTTGGTTGATTTTTCTATCATATATTTATCAAAATGGAGTCTTTTTTTTAAAAAAGCTGTAAATAATTAAAATATAAAAATTATGTATAAGTGTGGCTTTTACGACAATAAAAAGTAGAACTTATTCGCTATTTACTTGTTGGCCCTATAATTTTTTCGTGGAGTGTATTAAAAAAAAGTTAATAGAAACCAAAACGTTTTGGAATTTTGGAAACTCTTCGGTTGTTATCACGCCAAGTTCTGTGCATCCCCTCCAGTTCTGCCAGAAGCGAAAGAGTGTTTTCAACTTCTGGCAGAATATCGGAAGAAAGTCGCACAAGGCTGATAAGTGATAATGTCGACAAACTTTCGTTTTTAAATAAAGACTTTTAATAATTTCATATAAATATCTGTGGCGTTCGATATACTTATGATAGCTCAAAACATTGTAACGTCGCAAAGGCTGGGGTAAGGACTCGTCGGATGTCCAGGGCTTCGAACACAGAAATAAATTTATAATTTACAGAGATTATAATAAAACAGAGACTTTATTCAATAAGAGCTCAAATAAGAATTACAAATTTTGATTGGAATTGATTAAGCGAACAGTGGCGTTGGTCGTCGATGCTTTGGTGTTATAGCTGATCGGCGGCGTTGGCAATTTGTTGGGTGACGACGTAGATACGTGGCGATGGTTTATGGTATCGTAGGCGTTGCGATGCGTAGGCGTAGCAAGGCTTGAACGTGGGTGTAGCGAGCATGAACGGCATACCAAAATGTATACAACAATATTTGCGCAATACCACACAATGACGTCAGTGGTTCAAAAATCTGTTTGTCCTTCGAGGACCTTCGTATTGTTCATAAATTTCGTTGACTTCGATAGTTTCACCAAGTTATCTTCCAAAAATCCTTCACTGCTCTTCACACGTTTGCCTCCACGCTGATAGTCACGCAAGTAGCCTGATTTCGGAATATATCGCAATAGCCTTTAGTACAATTTTTATACCCCCACACTCACTGTGGCAGGGTATACTCACTTTGTCACAACGTTTGTAACGCCCATAAAGAGGCGTGTCCGGTATGGAAAAGTATATATATTCTTGATCAGTATCACCTCCTGAGTCGATTTAGCGATGTCCGTCTGTCTGTCCGTCTGTCCGTCCTCACGATAGCGGTCGCAGTTTTGGAGATATCGACTTGAAACTTTGGGTACATGTTTTTCTCGTGAATACTGAGATCAAGTTCGACAATCAGCCAAATCGGACAAAAACTGGGCGTGGCTCCCATACACCGAAAAAAAATTTTTTATTGTTGTATTCGATTGGAAATTTTTAGAAACGTATTTTTGACATGGTCCGAGGTTCCGAAGCCACATATATAAGGGTCTAAATGGGTCTTGAGACCAATTTTTTTTTTTTTGTGGATTTAATTCGAAATTTTTAGAAATGGATTTTGGACATGGTCCGGGCTCCAAAACCACCTATAATTGGCTCAAATGTGGGGGTATTCAACTTCGGTATAGCCGAAGATAGTCCACTCTCTAGTTTTTAATATAAAATAGATAAATAGGTACAATAGAAAAACGAGGAACGGAAACAATTTATTTTATTATTTATACAGTTTTAAGAAATGAGATTAGTTTGATTAATTAAATAAAAATGGGGAAAAAAGATAATTTTTAATTAGTTGGCTGGAAGGAGAAGTTAGAATTTTATAAAGAGAGAATTTCATTATTTATGGCTGAAAGAAAAGTTAATACCATGAATTTGTAAAATAAAAGGTACATTTAATTTTATGTAGTTTTAACAAAAATTGAAGACTGAGGAGAAGTTAAGTGCCGGTACAGGCGGCTACCCCCCTGCCCTCATTTCTGGGTCCATTCAGATTCCCTGACCACAAAAAGTGTGACTGGAGAGGAAGTTAAATGCCGGTACAGGCGGCTAGCCCCCTGCCACCATTTTTGTCCTGATGCAGATTTCCTACTTTCCAAAAGGGTGACTGGCGAGAAAGTTAATTGCCCGTACAGGGGCTACCACCCTGCCACCATTTTGGTCCTTTTCCAATTTTCCTAACCTCCAAAATGTGTGACTGGAGAAGAAGTTAATTGCCGGTACAGGCGGCTGCTTCCCTGCCATACTTCTGGTCTACCTAAATAATAAATAAATAATATAGTACCAACGACACTCACCTGATTTCGGAATATATCGCAATAGGCAGAAATCAGGTCGAGTGCGCTCTTTTTATAGAGCCGAGAAATCACCAATTCCTGTTGCTGCATTGTTGCCTATATTTTGTCGTTTCATGTGGTGTATGTAGCTTACTATCGTGCATCTATCGTGGTCCATTTCTCCTCCATCCAATTCCAGACCAGCAACGTACCTAGTCGTTCGTCGTTTGGTTATTGCCAATGATACGGTGACCAGGTGTCTCCTTTAAATTCACCAATCTACTTGGTGACCCGGGTGCCACTGTTCGCCCCGTTTAGCCAACTTAAATCTAACTTTTGGTTTCGTATTCATTTGTTTATTAAAATCAAATCCCATATCCCATATCCCTATATATATTATAAAACTGACAAACTGACAGACTGTCTGTCTGTCTGTCTGTCTGTCTGTCTGTCTGTCTGGGTGGGATTACAGCTGCCACCAAGTGCGTCCTTGGACATTTTTTGGGTGGCTCATACCGGGTGGGATTACAACTGCCACCAAGTGCGTCCTTGGACTTTTTTTGGCTGAATCATACCGGGTGGGATTACAGCTGCCACCAAGTGCGTCCTTGGTCATTTTTTGGGTGGCTCATACCGGGTGGGATTACAACTGCCACCAAGTGCGTCCTTGGACTTTTTTTGGCTGAATCATACCGGGTGGGATTACAGCTGCCACCAAGTGCGTCCTTGGTCATTTTTTGGGTGGCTCATGCCGGGTGGGATTACAGCTGCCACCAAGTGCGTCCTTGGACATTTTTTGGGTGGCTCATGCCGGGTGGGATTACAACCTGACACCAAGTGCTTCCTTGGACATTTTTTGGGTGAATCATACCGGGTGGGATTACAGCTGCCACCAAGTGCGTCCTTGGACTTTTTTTGGGTGATTCCTACCGGGTGGGATTACTACTGGCACCAAGTTTCACGGGGGGAATAAACAATCAACTACAGCGCCATTGAAATTGTCGCAAATTCCTATATATATTTATTTCAAAATTTTATACAACCCGTGCAACGCCGGGTAGGTAACAGCTAGTATATTATAAAACTGATTGTGTGTCTGTCTGTCTGTCTGTTTGGCCGAGCATCACGGCTAAACGGCTGTATCGATTCTCTTGAAACTTTCAGGATAAATTCTATAGGTATCGACATTTAACATAGGGTATATGCGGTTGGGATTGGACCAAGGGGCGTAGCACCTCCCATAAAACACAAAATATGTCTACAAGGTAATTTACTAACTATTGAATTGAATTTGAATTGAATATTGAATATATAAAGACGAAATTTAGCGCGAAGTTGCATAATAACTTTTCCAAGCTTTATGCTAAATATGAGCATAATTGGACAAGTCGCGTGGCACCGCCCACACAACATGTAACTTAAATAACAGCTAATTAAGCAACTACTGGATATATTTTAATGAAATTTGGAATGGAGCTGTATAGTATGTTTTCCCTGCTATGTGTCGAATATGTGAATAATTGGCCAAGGGGCGTGGCACCGCCCATACAACACATAGCTTAAATACCAGCTAATTAAGCAACGATTGAATATATGCTAATGAAATTAAGCATGGAGCTGTACAGTATGTTTTCCGATCTATGCGTCGAATATGGGAATAATTAAACAAAGGGGCGTGGCACAGCCCACACAACACATTACTTAAATACCAGCTAATTAAGTCACTATTGGATATATTTTAGTGAAATGTGGAATGGAATTGTACTGCTATGTGTCGAATATGTATAATTGTTAAATTTGGATGCTCGTACGCTTTTAGCTTTCTTTATACATATAATAAAAGTATATTACAAATTTTCTGAATATATATGTTAGATTGAAACAAAAAATTAAATTGTGTTTACTAAAAATATTTTTTTTAAATATTGATTTGCCCTATGGAATTTTTGTGAGTACCTGTGGAATTTTTGAGAGCCAAATCCACTCACGAGCATATCTCTAGTTAACATATTCATCACCGTGTATTGCAGGTTTCGGAATTGCAACATGAGAGCAATCGATTGCACCAATAGCACAAGGAAAATTAAATTTTTCAGACCACTGATCTTGTGCCTTTCCGATTTCATTGGTGCTTGGAAATTTAAGGCAAATATGAGATTTCTCCAAAATTTTTCGCAAGACTATGTTATCAATTTACACACAGTTATTCGATGGACACTTCTTCGCATTATTGCAAATATCTCCTGTTACGATTGCTCAATTACAAAAAGTTGAATATCAAATTTAAGGTAATTGTATTTAATTATGTCTCATACAAAACCTGCCAACCAGATTATCTGTTTGGACAACAGTTATGGACCTGTCGACAATTTTTCAAAATTTAAAAAAAAATTCTGCTGTTATCGTCAATTTTAAGTAGAACAAAATTTGTTCATCCCAGTTTCTTTCTTGGATGTTGAAAGCCTATCTATTTTAAACAAAAAAAGCAGTTATATATTAAAATCGGTTGCAAAAAATGGAAGTTATAAGTATTTGAGTAAAAAACCTGAAATGAAATTTTTTGTCTTTTTCTCGATTTTTTTCAGTTTTATTGCAAATTGTAGGTACTAAACATTACGTAAGTTGTGTATAATATCAGTTTCTGGAGTGAGAAATCCACAATAGTGCCCAACATCATTTCGTTCCAATATCCTTGGGTGCGACGGTCCCCAGCCCTGGATTTGCTAGTGAAGAAGAAATTCAAGGTAGAATGATATTATATTGATTGGTGACTTGATTGAATTTGACATTTTCTTGGCAAACAAAGAAGTTGATTCGGTCCGACCAATATTTTCAGGCATATTGATCTGACGTGCTGGAAGATGCCTTTGAGGATTCATTTCCATCTCATCTCATTTAGATTTCATCCCTGAGCTATTTTACTATTGAAATGATGAGCCAGGTGAAGTTTCCAGCAACAAATGCTGGCAAGGGAACGTCGCACCCAAGGATATTGGAATCGAAATAATGTTGGGCACTATTTTGGATTTCTCACTCCAGAAACTGTCAATATACACAAAATAATGATAAATGTAACTTACGTAATAATAGTAAAAAAAAATTTAAAAAATCGTGAAAAAGAGAAAAAATTTAATTTCATGTTTTTTACTCAAATGCTTATAGCTTCCATTTTTTCCAACCGATTTTAATATACTGCTCTTTTTCTTTGAAATAGATGGGCTTTCAACATCCAAGAAAGACTCTTTGATACAAATTTTTGTTCTACTTAAAATTAACGACAACAGCAGAATTTTTATACCCCCACACTCACTGTGGCAGGGTATACTAACTTTGACACAACTTTTGTAACGCCCATAAGGGGGCGTGTCCGGTATGGAAAAGTTTATATATTCTTGATCAGCATCACCGCCGAAGTCAATTTAGCCATGTCCGTCTGTCTGTCCGTCCGTCCGTCCGCACGATAGCGGCCGCAGTTTTGGAGATATCGACTTGAAACTATGGATACATGGTTTTCTCGTCCTTATTCCGATAATTTTCAATACCAACTCCTTCTAGGCCTTAAAAGGATAAATTCAAAATTTGGGATCCCTAGCTTTCATCTAGCTCTTGCAATCGTGTTTACAAGAAAAGAGGACGGACAGACGGATAGGGCTAAATCTACTAAGGAGGTGACGCTGATCAAGAATATATATACTTTTCCATACCGGGCACATCTCCTTCTTGGTGTTACAAACATCAGACCAAAGTGAATATATCCATACCTCATGGGGTGTAGAGTATAAAAATCGTGTAAAAACTCTCTTTTGCGGTCTAGATGTTCAAACAGATATCGGTGCGATATAGCTCCATGCCATCTGAAGAAATGTGCCCTACACAATTTTCCACTGGGAATGACCCTTCTTCAAGTTTTTTGAGATTTGGAAAAGCCATTTTTTGGAAATTTTCACTTTTGGTAATGGTTATCCGCCAAAAATACTGAGTGTAGAGCCAAACCAAACAGGCCTTTTATGAGGTATCGCAAACATTTTGTTTTTGAAGTTGGTGAGGATAAAAATATGTAAAGTTCATATGGGTGTCCCGTGCTTCAGTACTAATAATGAAGGAGATGTTTCCTGGGGTCGAAACAAGAAAAAAATGTCGAAAAATGGCACTCGGAGGTGTCCCCAGTAGTAAATTTCGCAAGGCCTCTCCGTTAGAGGCATGCCTGGACGCCTGATATGGGAAGAAATTGCCCATTCCATCCTTCTAGTGGAGGCATGACAGTATGCCTGCGTAAGAAGGGAGATGGGGTGGTGTCAATGTAGGGTTACCAGATTCTCTTGAGTAAAAAAGAGTACAGAGTTGCAGGGGGTCCCAAACTCCTCGGTTTTACACCAGATATTTTTTATAAGACAACAAAAATTAGAAAAAAATTCTTCAAACCAATTTTAGAATCCAGCCTTTGTTATAATTAAAAAAAATTAATTTTTTTCAAAAATTTAAAAAAAGAAATGTTTTTAGTATTTGCATAAGTATCAAAATACAATAATTTATGCCCAAAGTTTATTGGGCATAAGAACTAAAAACTAGTAAGAGAATTATTTTCGGTCTGACCGAAGCTATAATACCCTGCACATGCTGAGACCATATGTTAGTAATTTTATCGAAAATCGGTATTTTATTGATAGTTTTTCGATATTTTTCGATATTTTATCGATAGTTTTTCGATAATTTATCGATAATTTTTCGATTTTTTATCGATAATTTTTCGATAATTTATCGATAATTTTCCAATATTTATCGATAATTTTAGTTTCCTGATCCATTTAAAAATTTTGTTCCAATTCCATTTGTTCCGGTCCAATTCCATTTCATTCCGGTTTCCCATTTCGTTCCCGTTCTTATTTCCAACCCAATGCAAAAAACCGCATCCAAATCGGTTCAGTATTTCACAAGATAAACGAAAATAATATAAAATTGGCGGCCATTTTGTATGGGAGGTAGGTGTGGCTCTTATCCGATGTTGCCCATTTTCAATACCGTCCAATCATTTGCCAAAATAAGAGGAATCCCAAAATTTGGAGGCGATCAGTTAAGAATTTCTCAAGATAAACGAAAATAATGTAAAATTGGCGGCCATTTTGTATGGGAGGTAGGCGTGGCTCTTATCCGATGTTGCCCATTTTCATTCGCCAAAACAAGAGGAATCCCAAAATTTGGGGTCGATAGCCAAAAGCTACGACAGTTATCGTGCGAAATGACGGACAGGCGGACAGACGGACAGACGGACAGACGGACATGGACTTATGGACTCAGGAGGTGATGCTGATCAAGAATATATATACTTTTCCATACCGGACACACCTCCTTATGGGCGTTACAAACGGTGTGACAAAAACAATATACCCTTGGACACTAGTGTG
Source organism: Heteromyza rotundicornis (assembly GCA_951394025.1). Lineage (NCBI taxonomy): Eukaryota > Metazoa > Arthropoda > Insecta > Diptera > Heleomyzidae > Heteromyza > Heteromyza rotundicornis. Next base: position 41,376,012 of record OX596010.1, read on the forward strand.
CAGGGTATAAAAATCAATTTAAAATTTTTTAAAACTCGCCAAGTACCGTATACGCTGATTCAAAATTAAAATTTACTACTTAGGTTTCTTTGGGCGTTCATGAATTTAAATTTGAAACTCCAAAGGGTCTAGGTGACAAACAAATTAAACTGATAAAAGGTATAACACAGAGTCTGGGTGCTAATGTTCCGATCCTTCTTCAAGAAATTAAAAAATTGAGATATATATTTGAATTGTTTTCGATAAAGATTGTTTTTAATATTGCGGTTAAAAAAGTGATAGGTTTCATACTAAACTTTTTGTTTTAATCCTAGCATTTAAGAATTAGTGTAACTCTTTGAATGCAATGTGACGAAAGAAGCTTCAAGCTAATAAACATAATATTTGAAGTTTTTTATATTAATTCTAACGAATAATAAAAATTGGTAACATTACTGAGCCGATATATTCAGTTGTTATATGGCAAAGTCACAGAAATAAGAAAAAGGGTACTTAATAGTACTTTCGGGAAAAAAGTGAGAGTAAAACGAGGAGGGCCTAAAAAAGAGTACTGTACTCTTTAAAAGAGTACGTCTGGTAACCATATGTCAATGGATTTTCTACGCAATGTGCTTAAATATTTTGAAGATATTTTAGGTTTTTTGAAACGTTCAAATCCTGGTATGGCAATATTTTTTTCAAGGACCCAAAATAACTATTATTTAGATTTTTTCAAAACGAAAAAGTTGCCCTGATTTAAGGAATATTTGGAAAAGTTGCCGCATAACTATTACATCGCAATTTATATTTTTCCCATTGCCGATAACTATTATCGTTTGAAAATATTTTTTTACGTTGCCGCATAACTATTATGAGCAAGAAATATTTTTCCCATTGCCGATAACTGTTATGGTTTGAAAATATTTTTTTACGTTGTCGCATAACTATTATGAGCGAGAAATATTTTTTCCATTGCCGATAACTGTTTTGGTTTGAAAATATTTTTAAAAGTTACGGCATAACTATTATGATTTGAAAATATTTTTTTTACGTTGCCACAATATTTATTGTGTTCTTTCGGTGGCGGTGATGATGGTGAAGCCTGGTTTTTGGGTGATTTATGTCATTTGGGATTAGAGCAACACCCAGGTGCGTCAATGGAACTTTTTTGGGTGATTCATGTCACTTGGGATTAAAACAACTGGAAATTTTTCCGAACTGAATAAGTTCAGCTGATTTGGAATTTGGTTTAAATTCCAACGCATACTTCCCACAATTTTTAAAAACAAAATATTTTGAAAACAAGGTGCAAAAGTTTCTTGCATTGCTTTTCAAATAAATTTTTGCTATCTGAAATGTATTTGAATTTACTTGGCACACTTGGTGGTCAAATGACATGGATCACCCAAAAAAGTTCCAATGACGCACCTGCGTGTTGCTCTAATCCCAAATGACATGAATCACCCAAAAAAGTTCCAATGACGCACCTGGGAAATCTCTAATCCCAAATGACATGAATCACCAAAAACCAGGCTTCACCAACATCACCACCACCGAAAGAACACAATAAATATTAAGGCAACGTAAAAAAAATATTTTCAAATCATAATAGTTTTACCGTAACTTTTAAAAATATTTTCGAAAAACAAAAGTCACGAGCAATGGAAAAAATATTTTCAAGCGACAATAGTTATGCCGTAACTTTTAAAAATATTTTCAAAAAATAAAAGTTACGAGCAATGGAAAAAATATTTCTCGCTCATAATAGTTATGCGGCAACGTAAAAAAATATTTTCAAGCCATAACAGTTATCGGCAATTGGAAATCGGTATTGAAAATGGTGAAAACGAAGCTTTTAGCAGATTTAGTACCACCATTTATGAACGAATTGTTTGATTAGTATTATATTTAGTTTTTTTAAAGGACAACATTATTGTGCAACAATAATTTGTCATATCTCTTTCAGTTTATGAAATAATATGGAATACCTACACTCAAAAATGTGGATTGTTTTTCAAAATTCAAATATTTTTAGAAATAATTAATTAAAATAGTTGATTTCCATATTGTTTTAAAGAAAATCTCTTGAATTTTCTAAAGCATTCAAATTTCCAACAATATCACATATAGATTTCGAAATATTTTCGGAATTAGATTTATTTTATTTTGCAAAATTGATTTATTATTCTATACAGACATTTTAGAATTCTTTTTTGGAGGCTTGAAAGAATTTTTGTGGATGCCGAAGGTTATTTAATGCAAATCCAAAATTTTTACATACACGTTTAATACAAAAATTTGTTTCTGGAATTTAGACAATTTTTTTTATATTTTTGTTTTGCATTAAATGTTTATAAGAGTTCATAAAATTCTATACATTATGCATGAGCCTTCGAAAAACCAATTTCAATCATTTCGTTTCCTAAAAAATTATACTTTTTAAAAGTAAGACTATTGCAGAGCAGACAATTTTCATTATAGAAATTTTGAAATTTAATCCGTTCAAAAGTTGTGGCACTAAAACCGAAAAACAGTTAACTACCATGCAATCAGCGCATCAATGAATCAGTTATCAAATCACAAACACCAGAAAGTGTATTATAATACAATTTTTTTTAAATAAGTACGCAAGGCCTCTCCGCTAGAGACATGCCTGCACGCTTGCTATGGGAAGAAATTCCACATTCCATCCCAGCTTCTAGTGGAGGCATGCCGGTATGCCTGCGCTAGAAGGGAGATAGGGTGGTGTCAATGGATATTTTATGTTTTTCGGAACGTGGGTTCGAATCGTGATTTTGGAAAATTTTTTTCCAAATTCTTTTTTTTTTTTATTATTATTTTATAAAATTTATTTTTGAACGTTTATTTCAGATCTGGTAACGGTTTTTTGTTATTAGCCTTTGATTTTAAGTTGTAGTAAAAATCGTGAAAACTGAGCTTCCTTTCTAGCAGAGGCGTGGTGTCAATGGATTTAAATATTTAGAAGATATTTTATGTTTTTTTGGATCGTTTGCTCAAATCCTGATTATGGCAATTTTTTTTTCGTTTTTTTTAATACATTTTTGTATTTTAATTTTAGATCTGTAAACGGTTTGCCGTTATCAGCTCTTGTTTTTAAGTTGTAGTAAAAATTGTGAAGACGAAGCTTTGAGCAGATTTAGAACCACAATTTTTGAACGAATTGTTTGATTAGTATTATATATTAGGAACACAATATTGTGGAACAATTTTTTGTCTCTTTCAGATTATGAAATAAAATGGAATACCTACACTCAACAATGTGGATTTTTTTCCAAATTCAAATATTTTTAGAAATGTTGAATTAATCAATCTAAATAAAATAGTTGCTTTCCAGATTGATTTAAAGAAAATCTCTGGAATTTTCTAAAACATTAAAATTTCCAACAATATAACATAATGATTTGGAAATATTTTAGGAATATGATTTATTTTATTTTGCAAAATTGATTTATTTTTCTATACAGACATTTTAGAATTCGTTTTTGGAGGCTTGAAAGAATTTTTGTGGATGCCGAAGGTTTTTTAATGCAAATCCAATAACTTTACATACACATTTATACCAAAATACACAAAATTTGTTTCTGGAACTTAGATAATTTTTTCTGTATTTTTGGTTTGCAAATTGCAATATGTTTATAAGAGGTCATAAAATTCAAAGGCAAAAACTCAGCGATGTTAATTTTGAAAAGAAAAGCTAACAGCAAAAATAATTTATTTTTACTGAAATTTTACTGGTACTGCAAATCTACGATAATTACTACATCCTTTTATAGAGGATGTTTACGCCAAAACACCCTGTTTGCCACCCTGTATACGGAATTGTACGACAACCAACTTTATACCATTAAACCTACTGGAACACCGCTTAACATTCTGTTAAGCTGTGTCCCAAAACTGGTTTAATTCAATATGAAGGCCTTCTGCCATTTCCATAACTTTAACTTCCTTCTTCTTGTATCAGCATCGAACGAGTCATCAACGTATCTTTTTACGCTCCTGCAACATCCCGTGCTGCAGAGCTTTTTATTTACATAAGCTATATTCTATATCGTACGACATCCGTCGCAAGTAAGCAACCTTTGTGCTCCTTTTTCAATAAAACATACTTAAAAAACATAAAACTTCACGCCTTTAATTATATTTTTACTAATTCTCGAATTCCACCTTTTTTTCTCTTTTATATCGTTTGGCCACTTTACGAGTGAGCCAAACAGTTGATCCATTCGAACCGCATCCGGAATTAGCTGCATATTTTGGCAGCATCTTCGACGCTCCAAGCTCCGCCGAGGTTTCAACTTTTCCAGCGTTTTTAGCGTTTTACGAGCGCATCTTCTCCGAAGGAACGGTGGAAAAGCCGACGGCAAAACACCGATCTTCAACATACAACAAAAATGCATGGTACGTGGTAAATGAGCAATTCTTCCGACACTTAGTCGAGAAATACAAAAACAATAAAAACACAATAATCTTTCTCTGCGTTAATTTGTTCACTTTCGTGGAACGTGCGGAAAGCCACAAAAGAAAGGCCAAAGCACCAATGAGAAAAAAAATTACCACAAAGTGAACAAAAGCAGAATAAAATACAAATACGACACAATACTCGATTGTGAATCGTCCTTAATTCGACATTAAAACCGAACCTAACGTAGAAAAGTAGATCTAAATCGGTTTAAATCTATTAAAATTCTTTTAATTTAAAATTAAAAAAAAAAACTTTGTAAAATTGGTTAGCAACCCTTATTGCCTCTTCTCGTTGTAATACGATCCACAACCAAAAGCATTTGGCTCTCAGCCCTTCCACTAAATAGTTTGACAGTTGTCATTATTCCTTTCTTTTAGTTTTTGGTTTTGCGTTAAATTAGAGACGAACATTAACTACATAAATTATAAATATAAATTATATTTAAATACATAAAAAAAGAAAGTGAAAACAAAACAAAATACACAAACACAAGACTAACAACAAGTGCACTGCTACAACAACAAGTGAGTGCCTTTCTAGAGACTGACTCTCAATTTTAATAATTTTAAAATTTCATGTGATATTTCTTTAATATTTGAACTTATTGTTTTGTGATCAGCATATACTAGGGCTTTCGATCCCGGGATCCCGATCCATTTTTAGTCCCGAAAATCCCGGAATATTTTTTCCTTAATCCCGGGATTTCCGGGACTACATTTTAAATAAATTAGTCCATTATTTATTAAAAAAGTTTAATACAAGAAAAATACAACTTTTAATCGCTTATAAAATATAAAAAAATCGTGTAAGCAGAAAAATAGTTTTTGATAACATTTGGACAACCCCAAAATAAAAGAAGTGAGTAAGTTTCAGTTGGCCAAGCCGACTTATATATACCCTACACCTACTGGGCCATATTTTAGCCGCCATCTTAAATTTTGAGAACGCGACATCAAATTCGAAATCAGCGACCCCAAAAACCCCACTATACAAAATTTCATATTGTATTGATGAAATCTAAAAATTTCGGTAAAAACACGATTTTCACTTATATGGGAGGTAGGCGTGGCAGTCGACCGATTTCGACCATTTGCAATACCAACTCCTTCTAGGGCCTAAGAAGGATAAATACAAAATTTGGGATCCCTAGCTTTCTTCTAGCTCCTGCAATCGTGTTTGCAAGAAAAGAGGACGGACAGACGGATAGGGCTAAATTGACTCCGGCGGTGATGCTGATCAAGAATATATATACTTTTCCATACCGGACACGCCCCCTTATGGGCGTTACAAACGTTGTGTCAAAGTTAGTTTACCCTGCCACAGTGAGTGTGGAAGTATAATAATTAAGTAAAACTGAAAACTGATGTAAAAGTAATTTCAGAAACCTTACTTAAGGCCTTCGGGATCGAAAGCCCTAGCATATACATAAAAGCTAAATTTTGTGCATAATAGTTTTTGGTATTCAAAATTGTGCTCCCTTTCAATGCGCTCCTTTTGAAATAAACTGCCTTTCGGGAAATATTCAGATTTTATTATATTCTGAATATTTTCTAAAATTCTATGCAGTGGGCCCTATTTTACAAAACCTACCTTGGGTAAATATTAAATTGAAATTAATTTTCAATAACTTTTTCAAATTTAAGACAAAACTAAAAGTTCACATTCCAATTAAATAAACTCAACATTAAATTAAATTCACTTTTTAAAATTTAGTTTATTTTGTTGGTTTTACACATTAGTGCTCAACGCAAATTCCTTTTTTGAATTCTTAATATTCACATCAGGGCACAATCTCAAGTACCTAAACCGAGGGTACTTTTGCATTTCACATTTTTATTTAATTAAAATTTTTTATTCAAGTTCTTCACAACTAAGTTCTTCACAACTTTGAGTGAAAATGTCAGCTTTTGACTCTTTTATTCTCGCTGCTGACGAATTGGTCAAATTTGAAGCAGCTTTTGCGGACTTTGGGTGCTTTAACCTTTCTTTTGTGGCTTTCCGCGAAAGATTATTGTATTATTATTGTTGTTGTATTTCTTGACTAAGTGTCGGAAGAATTGCTCTTCTTTTGTACATAGAAAAAAAAAACTATGGCGCATATTCATAGTCATGATTCTAAGTTCATACCAACTAATCTCCAACTCAACTTTAGGTTCCAACTTAAAACATGTCTCTATTCATAGTCGATTTTTTAGCAGCCACTAAGTAGTACCAACTTAGAAAACAACTGATAAATTCAAGAGATGAGTGCAGTGTAGAATTTATCGATAATTTTTTTTGCGATAAATATCAAGCAGTGTTGCAATATAAATTGGAACATATTTGATGCATTATGACAGTTTTCAATAAAAAACATTTTTTAATTTATTAACTTGTTGTTTTAACATTGTAATATACATGCAAATTTAACAATCAGGTTACTTTGAAAACAGTTTTTTCGATACCAAATATGATATCAAATATTGATATCGAAATAAACACATTCCTAATTTTCATTTGTTTTGATTTTGTTTGTGGCTGCCGGCTGTGCTGTTTTGACAATGGATACAAATGTTAAGGTAATTTGAAATAAATAAAACAAAACATTTGCAAACTATTAATTGTTTTAATTTTAGACAAAGCGAGAGGCAAATTGGACCCAGGAGGAGGAAGATATTTTCCGAGAACTGATCTCGAAACATGTGTCCGTGATCGACAACAAGCAAAACGACACCAAAATGATTGCCAAAAAGAAGGAGGCGTGGGGCAAAATTGTATTTTATTATTTTGTTCTTTGAGTCTAGAAGACTCCTTTTTTTTTGTTTAGTTTTACGACTTTTTACATAGTTTTAGTCATGAAGACTGATTTTTTATGTTTTTTTAAGTATTTTTTTTGTATTTGAAGACTGAATAAAACATTGAAATGTTATGAATCCAAAAAGTTTTTTAATGAATGCTGTTCTAAAAGCTCTTCCAGATTCCAAATCACTACGGTTTTCGGCAAAGTTTTGTCGATCTTCTGCTGGCATCTGGTAGTTGAATTCTGTATCCAAGACTGCAAATTATTGGGACCATAATTACATCATCCAAAATCTGGTAATCGCGCTGAACTTGCTCCGTAATTTTTTTTTCGGCCGTGTCAGCTTTTTGACGTATAAATGTCACTTTGGTATCGACTTAATAATGGCTGCAGCTGTTTCTAAATATTTAGAAGCTACCAAGTAGATAAGTCGATACTAAATCGACTGTGAATGACTTAGTCAACAGCTTAGCTTAACACTATACTTAGAATGATACTAAATACGACTATGAATATGCGCCTATGCTTTTATACAAACTACACGTACCTTGAATTTTTGTTGTGATGTTGAATGTTGTGTTTTGCCGTCGGCTTTTCCAACGTTCCTTCGGAGAAGATGCGCTCGTAGAACGCTAAAAACGCTGGAAAAATGTAACCTCGGCGGAGCTTGGAGCGTCGAAGATGCCGCCAAAATATGCAGAGATGCTGGTGTAATTCTCTAATTCCGGATCCGGTTCGAAGGACCAAATGTTTGGCTCACTCGTAAAGTGGCCAAACGATATAAAAGAGAAAAAAGGTGGAATTCGAGAATTAGTAAAAATATAATTAAAGGCGTGAAGTTTTATGTTTTTTAAGTATGTTTTATTGAAAAAGGAGCACAAATGTTGCTTACTTGCGACGGATGTCGTACGATATAGAAGATAGCTTATGTAAATAAAAAGCTCTGCAGCACGGGATGTTGCAGGAGCGTAAAAAGATACGTTGATGACCGTTCGATGCTGATACAAGAAGAAGGAAGTTAAAGTTACGGAAATGGCAGAAGGCCTTCATATTGAATTAAACCAGTTTTGGAAACAGCTTAACAGAATGTTAAGCGGTGTTCCAGTAGGTTTAATGGTATAAAGTTGGTTGCCGTACAATTCCGTATACAGGGTGGCAAACAGGGTGTTTTGTCATAAACAAAGGAGGAGAAATTAAATTGAATTAACTCTAAACATACAATTTGCTATGCAGACGCAAGAAGGAGTCGATAATGTGTATGATTTTTTTAATTCGAATTATTAAGATAAATTTCTGCAATTTATATAAAAAAAAACTCAAAGTTACAAAAAATTAAATTTATGTTTATGTAAATAAAATGCTTAAATACCTTTCAAAACACCCATTTACGAAAAATACATAAGATCTAATATACGCAGTTAGATCGTAGTAAAATAATGCCATCAGTAGACGAACGTGCTAAACGGCCGCACACGCCTTGTCAGTAGCCAAGTGTCCCGGGTTCAATTCTCAGCTCGGCCAAAACGCAAGTAAGTAAATAAAAATTTATATGAACTTAAAGTTCGAAAATATAATATGAGAATCATAAAATATAACATTTATATGCCAAAAATCTAATTTACAATGAGTGAAAGATATAAATTTAATTTAAAATGAACTAAAAAGGGAAATTCTAAAAATAGATGTTACCAATATATTTTTTGGGCTATTTTTAGCTGAGCCAATCAAAGGCGAATATAGCGTCAGAACGAGGAAACGGATGCTGCTGGCAGGAATGGTAGTAGAAGCGGAGTTGGATGGTGTCTTTTTAATTTCCCTCCGTTTTCCTCGCTCTGACCCTATATTCGCCTTTGATTGGCTGAGCTAAAAACCCAATAGTCAATTTCGCAAGACCTCTCCGCTAGAGGCATGACTGCACGCCTGTTATAGGAAGAAATTGTCCACATTTGTCTGATTTACTTTCTGCGTCCACAGGCATTTTTTTTAATCTAACCAACAAATTTCTTTAATTTCGTTTGATTTCACTCATTTTTCGACGTGTTGACAGAAAGCGAAACGACTTTGGTTTTACCGGCTTACTCGAACCAAATTTGCCATATCGGTTTTGTGATTCACTATCAGATTACGCGAATCGGCCCCTATGGACAAGCTATCAAAACGACATGGCACATTTGAAAATATCAACAAACCCTTAACCAGCACGATAAAAGACTAAAGCAAAGGCAATTTTAAATTCCCTAAGGGAATGGCGTCGATTAAAACAGAATGGTAATTTTAAAAGAAAACAAAAATTTACTTTTTCTAAAATGACAGGAACAAAAAAATATACTTGTAATTAGAGCCTGACCGATTAATCGGCTTCGGCTTGGGTTTGTCGAAAAAAAACCGAAGCTTTTGAAAAATGTGTTTTATTTCTGCGACACCAAAAACCGATGCAAACTTGAATTCGAATAAAAACAACAACCCATGGAATTAAAACGAAATTTTAATTTTGTTCAAGGTATATAATATTGTAATAATTGGACAGAGGTGTGGCCCATCCGATTTTCTAGCCCACATCACGGCTAAACGGCTTTTAATATTGACCTACACACTAAAAAATAATCGCATGGTGCGGGGTTGTGGCAACAAAATTAGAATCAGTTTTCGATTGAGAGAGACGCCAGTTCGCTGGGTGTATAAGCCTTATTTAAGCCACTATCGGAAACGATCAGTCAAAATTTTTTAACGTTCATAGTTGGCAGGCCTGTAGCCAGGATTTTGGTTCGGAGGGGGTTAGTCCAGTCATTCTAGCATTTTTTTTCACAAAAATTAGTGCACTTGATTTTTTTTACTGAACTCAATGAGCTAAGCTTAACTCCAAAATGGCGGGACTGTAGAGGTTGTGCTTCAGCTGCTATAATCCTATGAGAAATCCCCTGGTATCATATTGAAGAGAACTACACCGCCTACTTTTAAAACTAAAAATGTGTGTTCGTAAAGTGGATATCTTGTATTACACCGTTCGACAAAAATCCACTTTTGGTAATGCACTTGATGATGCCAAATAAATTCTATTTGTGAGGGTTAAAAAAGAGAAACAGTGTCTCACAGTTTTTCTGGATCAATTCTTAAAACCGTTTAAATCACATTTTTACATTTTACATCACGCACATAATAATTCTTCAAAAACTTCTGAATTTGAAATGTTAAATATGCCTTTGATGAAGAAAAAAGATACCTTTAAAAACTAGTAAACTTTTTACGATAGGATGTAAACTCATCACGACTAGAAGCAATTCAGAAATCTAAAATTTTTTTTACAAACACAAAATTTTTAAGTAGAAAAAATTTAAAAAAATTTTCAATTTCAGAATTGGTTCTAGTCTAGCGGTATGAGTTTACATCCTATCGTAAAAAGTTTACATGTTTTTAAAGGTATGTTTTTCCTTTATCAAATGCATTTTTAACATTTAAAATTCAATTTGAACTGTATTTTTGAATAATTATTATGTGCGAGGGGAAAAATGCAACAATGGTTTTAAGAATTGATCAAGAAAAACTGGGTGACACGGGTACTCTTTTTTAACCCCCACAAATAGAATTTATTAGTCCCGATCATGTCCATTTTTTAATGTCGAACGGTGTTATATAACGTGTCAAAGTTTACACATTTTCTGGTTTTCGTGTAATATATTGTAAATGCACGTTGACCAGACTTATTTCTTGTAGATTATAAAATTTTCTACAATTTTTACCTAGAACATTCTCTTGTGGGATCTTTGGTTTGATAGTTATAGCACGACAAACATGAAATAGGCATGAACAGACACCCTCAAATATTCTTCAACGGTTGTAGTGCCAGGATGTACACGTGATGTTTGCTTGGCAAGTCTTGGAAGCTGTAGGTCCGTTTGAAAAACATTTACGACCAGTTTTGAAGCAGAATTTTTCCGATACTTTTGTAAGGTATGCAATAACATTTTTGCATGATTAATCGATGTTGTCCAATCTTTTCTAGAAGAAAAATAGTGCTACCAGTTCAAGATTTTTCCGATTTTGAGTGAATTTTCATTAGAAATTTCGATAAAGGGAAAAATATTGTTTGATTCCTTCGCCGAACAAAAAAAAAGGATTTTTAGATACTTTTTGTGTGAATTTCAGTACGGATATACTGGCAACGATGCTTTTATGATAATTTTTGAGTCCCATTACTTTCTGATAATCATTAAATAAAAATCGAAATCATTTCGGGGAGGGGAGGGCTTCAGCCCCTCAAGCCCCCCCCCCCCCCCCCCCCTGGCTACGTGTCTGATAGTTGGGTGTTTTTGTGTTGCATCAAAAATGTTTAAAATTCTACCTTTGTACCAGCCAAAAAAAATTAACATGTGGCAACTCTGACGTCTTATACACATTTTCTTGAATAAACAAAGATTCACTCAACTGTAACTGCATCTCAGATCTAAGTGAAAAGAACTTTTTCAGAAGTGATTTAAAAATTTGAAAGAAGATGCATATCAGCAATAGCACACTATTTCGGATCTTTTTTCTATCGAATTTCTGTGTAGCGCTTTCAATAACAAATAGCTCCTACTTGTTCGGAAACTGTTTGCTTGAATTAGGGGTTCCGGAGTTATTGCGATTGAAAAATTCTGTGGACAAGCTATCGAAACGACATGGCACATTTGAAAATATCAACAAACCCTTAACCAGCATGATAAAAGACTCAAGCAAAGGCAATTTTGAATTCCCAAAGGCAATGGCGTTGATTGAAACAGAACGGTAATTTTGAAAGAAATATTAAACTTTGTAAGTTAAAATCGTAACACTATGCTACAAAAATCTCCTTTTTCCAAAATGACAGGAACAAAAAAATATACTTGTAATTAGAGCCTGACCGATTAATCGGCTTCGGCTTGGGTTTGTCGAAAAAAAACCGATGGAATTAAAACGAAATTTTAATTTTGTTCAAGGTGTATAATATTGTAATAATTGGACAGAGGTGTGGCCCATCCGATTTTCTAGCCCACATCACGGCTAAACGACTTTTCTGAGTTTCTTTAAACTTTTATATCAAACCTGTTAATATTGACCTACACACTAAAAAATATTCGCATGGTGCGGGGTTGTGGCAACAAAAACTCGCCAGCAGCGTCAGTTTTCGATTGAGAGAGACGCCATTTCGCTTGTAATACCAGAAAAAATGCTAAGATGTTCAATTCGGCCATAACTACTGAATAGTAGATTGAAGCAGCTGACAGATCTTTTCAAATGAAAAATCTACCACAACCGAATCCACGCAATCACAATGTACACTAGACCGTATCACCTTATAGGGGGGAAAAAAAAGTTAACCACACACCATCTAATTTGAAGCAAATTTGGAAGGAGATTCCGAAAAAAATTTCCTTTTTTTTTTGGCCGATCGTAGAGGTAGCGCATCGACATATTTCTTCATATTGTCACCATTTATGATCCGATTTTAAAGAATAATATATAAAAATTTTTGTCTCGAATAGACCTATAATAGGTTTTTGCTCTTAAGTACACCCTTCTAGTACTTACCCACCAGTTCTCAGTTAGTACCACCCTAATCTACCATTCCAAGTGCAGAAAATTAAAGCTCTCGAAAAATCATTAAACTCTTGCAAAGGAAGTATACCGATTATTCCAATAGAACTATTTAAAAAAATATAATTAATATTGTTACCGAACGTAGGGGCAGCGCATTGACATATTTCATCATATCGTCACCATTTATTATCCGATTTTAAAGTATAATATATCAAAATTTTTCTCTCGAGGAGACCTACAACAATGCATTGCCCTTAAGTACACCCTTCTAGTACTTACCAACCAGATCTCAGTTAGTACCACCCTAATCTACCCTAATATATATATTGGAATGTTTGGTTTTTCAACTTCTCCGCTTCTACAACATAAATTAAAGAAATTTACGTAAAATCGAATTAAGTGTTTTAAGGCGATGCCCAGCAGATCAAATCTCGACATGATTCAAGTTGACTGGATATTCAAAGATTTTAGCAGCCCGCAAAGAAGTAACCACATGTATTCGTCCAATGTTCGGCCCACAAGTAGATGCTTTCAATAATTTTCAGAGTGACACATACTTCAATATGATCGATTGGAGCAAATTGGCTGAACCGCCATACTTGCAGTTCTTCACGCAAGACCAGCTGGAAGAATTACAATATTCAAATGTAATAATCGAATTATTAGGATATCAAATAACTTTATTTGATTGCTTTCTTTGCTAAACCTTAATATTTGCACAGCTTATCCATGCCATTCTCAAAATACCGAGCGCTTTGTTCATGTAGTACATGAATCTGGCATGGCGGTCACCGATGAACAACTCGTGGGACACATTTTAGCTAAACTCGAGAGCCGGCACAAATACAGTTAACTTGAATCACGTCGAGATTTGATCGATCAAAAGTAGATTAATAAATTAATTAAAGTGGAGGTCCTTCGAAGTGCTGGGCATCGCCTTAAAACACTTAATTCGATTTTACTTAAATTTCTTTAATTTATGTTGTAGAAGCTGAGAAGTTGAAAAACCAAACATTCCAATGTATACATTAGGGTACATTAGGGTGGTACTAACTGAGATCTGGTAGGTAAGTACTAGAAGGGTGTACTTAAGGGCAATGCATTGTTGTAGGTCTCCTCGAGACAAAAATTTTGATATATTATTCTTTAAAATCGGATCATAAATGGTGACAATATGAAGAAATATGTCGATCTCTACGATCGGCCAAAAAAAAAGGAAATTTTTTTCGGAATCTCATTTTAAATATGTTTCAAATTAGATGGTGTGCGGACAACTTTATTTTTTCGAGACGGTCTGATGTACACGGAGTTTTTTTTTCAACAAATTCCATTACCACTTAATAGTTTAGTGGTAATGGAAGCTATAGTGCACTGAAAATTCAATGCACTATTCCCCACTCTGTGGAAAACTATATACCTCCTGAGTTGATTTAGCCCTATCCGTCTGTCCATCCTTGTAAACACGATTGCAGGAGCTAGAAGAAAGGCAGAGGGCCTACATTTTGTATTTATAATTTGTTTGCCCTCGAAGGAGTTGGAATTGAAAATGGGCGGAATCAATCGACTGCTCTACCTCCCATATAATTGCAAATCGTGATTTGTAAAATATGTAATCGAATTCCGATGAAATAGTTCCAAACTTGGCATAGGGGGTTTTTGGGGGTCGCTGACTTCGAATTTGATGTCGAAATTTCAAAATTCAAGATGGCGGATCCAATATGGCGACCGAAATTTTAGGATTTCATCAAAATAGTAAGAATTCTAGTATATGTGGGTTTTTGGGCTCTGATTTCGAATTTGATGTCGAATTTTAAAAATTAAAGATGGCAGATTCAATATGGCGACCGAAATGTTAAGATTTCATCGATATAGTATGAAATTTTGTATTGGGGGGTTTTTGGGATAGCTGGTTTCGAATTCGCTTGTGAACCGTGACATTACCGCCGGAGTCAATTTAGCGATGTCCGCCTGTCTGTCCGTCCGCACGATAGCGGTAGCAGTTTTAGAGATATCGACTTGAAACTTTGGGGTCTCAAGACCCCATTTTGAGCCACCTATATATAGTTTTGGAGCCCGGACAATGTCCAAAATCCGTTTCTAAAAATTTCCAATCAAATCGACCAAAAAAAAACTTGATCTCAAACGTTGTGTCAAAGTTAGTATACCCTGCCACAGTGGGTGTGGGGGTATAAAAATAAACATTTGACCAGCCATTACGAAGGCTGCAAACTAATTCAGAAAAATAGTTGAAGGCTTAAGCCCATGCCACAGAGGCGTCCTTTAACCCCAATTTATTTGAATTTTTACTCTGTTTTACGCTGTTTTAATTTTTTGATGCGTGCCACACGCAAAAATATTTGACGCCAGGTCAATCTGACACCTTTTATATTTATGTCACAAAAGGGTTGCTATAAGTGGTCTACACTTACGATTTATTGTTTGCGATGTATAGTATGCGAGAATTTCGCTAATGTAGATGGGGGTAATGGAAGTTTTTTTTTGACAATTTCGTAGAGATTACTTTAATCAATATGTACAAACATTTTCTTTTTTTCTTCGATGAAGATCGATATGTTTTAAATTGATTCATAAAATATTTCATTAAAACATTCATTTGTAATACATAGCGTCCTGTAATTACATTATGTATTTCTTTAACAAATTTAGAAATTAAAATAACACTCTTTTGACTGATAGCCTCACCTTGAAGCTGGCGTCGAAAAAAATCCTGAAAAAATAATCACTCGCTCTTTCAATTAGTGTTCATTTTTAATATTTATTAATATCTAGAAAATATTTTTAAAACCTAATTATGATTAAACTATAATGAATTGCAAACAAAAAGAAGTGTTTTATGCTTCGAAAAATTGTGCGGAATAGTTTCTATTTTGTTAACTTCCGAAAAACACGTATTTCAACATTTTAAATTTTTTGCAAATTGAATGAAATAATTAAATATTGCGTTTTATGAAAGCGTGTTAATTGTGGATATAAAACACCATATGTATTTGCAGTAAAAAGTATGTTGCCCATCAAATTCGTGTAAGAATTGAGAATTATTTCGCATTAAAAGTCTTGTGTTTATATATGAAATTAAATTATAAAATTATTTCTCTAGTTTTACAAGACAACATCAAACACATTTGCTTTCTTTTTCTTACATTCTTTTTCGTAATACTTTTTTTGTATATTTATACCCTCACACTCACTGTGGCAGGGTATACTAACTTTGTCACAACGTTTGTAACGCCCATAAGGAGGCGTGTCCGGTATGGAAAAGTATATATATTCTTGATCAGTATCACCTCCTGAGTCGATTTAGCGATGTCCGTCTGTCTGTCCGTCCGTCTGTCCGTCTGTCCGTCTGTCCGTCCGCACGATAGCGGTCGCAGTTTTGGAGATATCGACTTGAAACTTTTTTTACATGTTTTTCTCGTGAATACTGAGATCAAGTTCGAGAATCAGCCAAATCGGACAAAAACTGGGCGTGGCTCCCATACACCGAAAAAAAGGTAAAAATTTTTTATTGTTGTATTCGATTGGAAATGTTTAGAAACGTATTTTTGACATGGTCCGAGGTTCCGCAGCCACATATATAAGGGTCTAAATGGGGTCTTGAGACCAATTTTTTTTTTTTTGTGGATTTAATTGGAAATTTTTAGAAATGGATTTTGGACATGGTCCGGGCTCCAAAACCACCTATAATTGGCTCAAAATAGGGTCTTGAGACCACCATTTTTTATGTTCAAGGTACTTCTTTCTACTGTGTGGGGGTATTTCAGCTTCGGTATAGCCGAAGATAGTCCACTCTCTAGTTTTTTTTCATTTGCACAATTTAAGTAAATGGTTGTCTCGCTCTTACACGTTAGCATTATTTTTGACATTCTTTTTGCAGTATCAGAGAGATGTTGCTGCGTCAGACAGTAGATGTTGGGACAACAGATAGTAGATGCTACAACATCTGAAAGTAGATGTTGTGACAGCCGCTAGCATTCGGTTGGCCGAAAATTCTGCTGCCCCGACAGTTTTTGTTTTCTGGGTGTAAGTCGGCTTTGACCGACTGAAACTTACTCACTTGTTATTTCTTGATTTCATTCCTTTTAATCAAAGTTTCTTTTATGAAAATTCCGTCTGTCTGTCCGTCCGTCTGTCCGTCTGTCCGTCTGTCCGTCCGCACGATAGCGGTCGCAGTTTTGGAGATATCGACTTGAAACTTTTTTTACATGTTTTTCTCGTGAATACTGAGATCAAGTTCGAGAATCAGCCAAATCGGACAAAAACTGGGCGTGGCTCCCATACACCGAAAAAAAGGTAAAAATTTTTTATTGTTGTATTCGATTGGAAATGTTTAGAAACGTATTTTTGACATGGTCCGAGGTTCCGCAGCCACATATATAAGGGTCTAAATGGGGTCTTGAGACCAATTTTTTTTTTTTTTTGTGGATTTAATTGGAAATTTTTAGAAATGGATTTTGGACATGGTCCGGGCTCCAAAACCACCTATAATTGGCTCAAAATAGGGTCTTGAGACCACCATTTTTTATGTTCAAGGTACTTCTTTCTACTGTGTGGGGGTATTTCAGCTTCGGTATAGCCGAAGATAGTCCACTCTCTAGTTTTTTTTCATTTGCACAATTTAAGTAAATGGTTGTCTCGCTCTTACACGTTAGCATTATTTTTGACATTCTTTTTGCAGTATCAGAGAGATGTTGCTGCGTCAGACAGTAGATGTTGGGACAACAGATAGTAGATGCTACAACATCTGAAAGTAGATGTTGTGACAGCCGCTAGCATTCGGTTGGCCGAAAATTCTGCTGCCCCGACAGTTTTTGTTTTCTGGGTGTAAGTCGGCTTTGACCGACTGAAACTTACTCACTTGTTATTTCTTGATTTCATTCCTTTTAATCAAAGTTTCTTTTATGAAAATTCACAAAATTAAACAATTGAATTGTCCCTACTCATGAACCGTTAAGAGACTCTCACAAAAATTCAATAGGTCCAATCAATATTTAAAAAAATGTCTCAACATAAATTTTGAAAATTTTGAAAAAGGGACAAAAAACCGCTTAAACATAATAGTATTGGAAAAAGAAAGAGCAAAACAAAAGCAGTTCATTTCAGTGAGGTGTTCATTTCCAAAACAAGCGTTATCAGATTTTGAAAAAAAAATTATTCATCTGTAGCCATACTCCATCGATTACTTACCAAATTTTTCGATGACTTGCCTTCAATTACCATGTTTTTCGTAGTAAAATTGAGAAACAATATTGATTACTTCCTCAAAATCCATATAAAAACAATGGTTTGTTTTGGAAATGGTAAAATTGTTTTAGGTTTTTCACATCTTTAAATTTTTCAATTAATACATTTGCAGAAAGTTATGCTTCAAATAGCAAACCAATACCAGAGAATGTTAATTATAGAGAAGGTGCATAAGGGAATTTCTGTTAAATTGTGAAAATCACCAAAATACAAGAATTACAAATTGCTTAGAAAACCCAAAACCGGTTAGCATAATCAAAACAAAAACTCAAAACCAACCAATTCGCAAACATGAAGGAGAACTAGAAAAAACCTTTTGGTTGCGTTCTTTTTTTCTTACTTTTTTTGGTTTCATTCTTTCCATTTCTGTTTGAACCGAACATCAAAATCCAGTCGAACTTAAAAAAATACTTGATCGATGTTCGACTGGAAGCTCCTCAAAAATCTGGCCAAAAATTCCAACCACAATTTAACAGAAATTCCCTTATGCACCTTCTCTATAATTAACATTCTCTGGTATAACTGCGCTCTTTGAAATTGAATTTGTTTATTTATCAAAAACACAAACCAAAAATAATTTATTGCTTGAAACACTAGATGGAGCTGGTGTATTTTCATATCAAACAATCAAATTTCACAGTTTGAAAATAAAAATGAAGTAATTTAAATGTGTCAAAAATCTAATACAAAAACCTTTTTTTATATTTTTATGGAATAAGCAAAGACAACATCAAAATTCGGACATTGCACATTTGGGCTCTTATTAATATTAAATATCCAATCATATACATTATTGCCTCTAGCATGTTTTTGGCATGGTTGGAATCTAATCATAATATGTTCACTGAAATCATAATATGGTCTCTATAATCATTTAAATATAATTTACATGATAACCCCAACTAACTATGGTCTTTATAATCATAGTATTATTGTAGCAAGTATATATGATCGCTGCAATCATGCTCCAACCATATTTTTTCTCTGCGTGTATTTATATATATATATGTCGGTATATATATCCTTAAATCTGCGGCGAGCTTTTTCACACACTTCCACATAAGCTAGAGAGGTGAAATTCGGTACACAGATAAAACTCCGGTGACAATGCCGGAACCCCCCCCCCCCGAAATGGTTGACCTTAATAAAGTACACGGAGAAAAATGGAAAATATATTTTCCCAGCGGCTCAAATAACAAGCAGTACGATAAGAAGAAATTTTTAAACGCTTCTCGTGGCTGAAACCAGATGGGGCAACAATAAAGGAAGAAATACTTTTTTTAAAATAACCTTAAGAAATTTTATTTTTAAATTTCTTAATAATTTTAACTCAAGAGGTGTATTTCTACAGTATTTGCCATGTAAGCAAAAGATTCTCAGGTAGTGTTACTTTTCGGTAAATTTTTTTTGGACCCCCCAAGAAATAAATTCCTGGTTACGGCCCTTGAATTTATTTTGCAAAAATCTGTAAAATCTGTATAAAAAAATCAGTAGTTTCACGGCTCAAGAAATCTGTAAAAAAAAGATAAATCTGTAAATATGGTAACACTGTTACTTAATAAATATAATTAAGTAAAACTGAAAACTGATACAAATTAATTTCACAAACCTTACTTAAGCATATTTTGAATTGAATGGTGCCTTTCCTAAAGAAACGGAAACTCATATACTGAAAATGAATAAATGTATTGATTTGTGCCTTTAATAAATTGAAATTAATTTTTATGTTTATTTATTTAAGCTAAAACTATATGCTTTCCAATAAAATATATAAAAAACCTTTTTTTTTATTTTTAAATATGTATTTTGATTCCGAAAAATCCCGGAATACCGGGATTGCAATATTCAGTCCCGAAAATCCAGGGATTGCGAAAAGCCTTCGGGATCGAAAGCCCTACCACAGATATGCATAAATAGTTTACCGGGATGTAAGTTCACAAGGTCAGTTACACGTTTAAATGAAACCCATTATTACTCTACTCGTACACAGTCTCGAATCCTTGTTTTCTGTTTTGTCATTCGTTTTTCGTTTTTCGTTTATGCCTGCAAAAAATATCTCCTTCTTCTTTACAATAATTGTGACTATAAGATTGTACCGAATACCAATAAAAAATATTTGTTCGCTGTTTTTTTTTTGTTTTTACTTTTTAGCAGATCACATTTCAGCAAAATTTGTTGTATCCTCCTTCTTATCACCTAATAAGGGGAAAAAAACCCAAGATCTCAGTTAAAATCATTAAACTCTTGCCAATGAAGTATACCGATTATTCCATTAGAACTATTTAAAAAAGTGGCATCAAAATTCGAGCACTATTTATAATGTTTTTCAATTTTGTATGGGGAAAAAGAAGTGCATTCCGCGCCGACTTTTCTTTATCCGATTGGCTCCAAACTTCACATACATAATTTTTATATGCAAAGGAACCAAACTAGCCAAATCGGACCATTGAGCACTGATTTTGAAGAAATCGAAATAAGTGTTTTTAGGCGATGCCCAGCAACTCGAAGGACCTCCACTTTAATTAATTTATTAATCTACTTTTAATCGATCAAATCTCGACGTGATTCAAGTTGACTGTATTTGTGCCGGCTCTCGAGTTTAGCTAAAATGTGTCCCATGCGTTGTTCATCGGTGACCGCCATGGCAGATACATGTACTACATGAACAAAGCGCGCGGTGTTTTGAGAATGGCATGGATAAGCTGTGCAAGTATTTAGGTTTAGCAAAGAAATCAATCAAATAAAGTTATTTTTCTTGTACTATCCAAGTAATTCGTTTATTTCATTTGAATATTGTAATTCTTCCAGCTGGTCTTGCGTGAAGAACTGCAAGCATGGCGGCTCAGCCAATTTGAATTTGCTCCAATCGATCATATTGAAGTATGTGTCACTCTCAAAATTAATGAAAGCATCTACTTGTAGGCCGAACATTGGACGAATACATGTGGTTACTTCTTTGCGTGTTGTTAAAATCTTTGAATATCCAGTCAACTTGAATCATGTCGAGATTTGATCTGCTGGGCATCGCCTTAAAACACTTAATTCGATTTTACTTTAATTTCTTTAATTTATGTTGTAGAAGTTGAGAAGTTGAAAAAAAAACATTCCAATGTATACATTAGGGTACATTAGGGTGGTACTAACTGAGATCTGGTAAGTACTAGAAGGGTGTACTTAAGGGCAATGACGTATGAGGCATTGTTGTAGGGCTCCTCGATATATTGATATATTATACTTAAAAGTCGGATCATAAATGGTGTCAATATAAAGAAATATGTCGCTACCTCTACGATCGGCCAAAAAAAACAAAAATTTTTCCGGAATCTCCTTCCAAATATGCTTCAAATTAGATGGTGTGCGGACAACTTTATTTTTTCGAGACGGTCTAATACACATAAGAATGTAAAATGTCTGCCCTCCGGGTCCACTGGTGACTGCAGGAAGGTTTGGACATACATTTCATTGTACTGAATCACAAGTGTTTATGTATAAAATACTGAATCAAAACTGGTTATGTAGAAAAAACTGAATCAAAAGTGTTTATATACAAAATCATGGCAAAAGAAAGAAGGTAGTGCCGCTGTCACTTACTTTGATTAAAATGCCGATTATTTTTAGGTATGTTTGTTTGAAACAAATCAAACGGCTTTGCCACCCGCTAAAAAATATTTGAAATATTTTTCGGAATTAAAAAATTTCTTAAAATCTTGTGGATAAAATTTTAAATGTCTCTACAATTTAAAGGTTTAATGGATGTAGGCGGTATTAACATACAAATTATTTCAAAAAAATCAGTTTTAAAGTTTTTTATTTAACTTTTTTCAAAAAAAAATTGTTGCTATGTCTTCTTTGTCGCTTCTGAATCTTCAAAACTATCATCAAAACTTATTTTTGGGATGGATTATAGGCAAGAAATTGCCCTTGCCATTTCAATTTTGTCAAAAAGTCAATTTGGAAATTTCGGATTTTTTCGCAACAATCCGGTAGCCCGAAATGTCATAATCGGCTTAAACGTCAGATGGTTAAGATGGCTGCTAAGAATTGAGAGCGGCACTACATTCTTTCTTTTGCCATGTACAAAATACTGAAACAAAAGCGGTTATATGTATTTTAAAATTAATGCTACAGCGAAACGAAACATTTGACATAACGATCGCGAATTGGAGTTTCAAGGACCCGCCTTATTTCTTTTAGAAATTTACGCAAGTAAAGCCTTGCAGCAGTTTTTATGTTTTTCTCGATACGAATAGCTTGCAGATAAACGCTTTTGATTCCTGACGACTCAATTTAATGATTTAATGCAAAAAAAAGCTCAAACCATTTTTTTAGACAAATTTAATGAGGAAGAATTTTAGAAGAGCAAATATTCCCGACAAAAATTGTAAAAATGTTAGGGAAAAATGATATTGCCGCTAAATTTCCAAATAGAAGTACAGATCACTTAAAAGTCGCCGAGCGAAGCATAAATTGTAGGGATGGCAACACCGACCGGTGTTTCGTAAAACCGCTGTTTTGGAGATTTGAACACCGGTGTTTTCAACACCGATGAACGGTGGAAAATGCCGAACACCTGTTATTTTTATTTACTGCATTTTCAAATTTTTTCATAAATTTTCTTTTGTTATCGCATTTTAGTTTTCGATATATCGCCTCTTACAAAAAAATAACCCATTTTCGCGCGAAAAATTTGTTCTGGAAAAAAAACAAAAATTAATAGTGAAATGAAATTTTTCACCAAAAAAAAAGACAAATATGCGCAATGAAATTTCTGTATGAAAAGCATGAAGTTGGGAGGTGGGACATCGAACCTCCGCCAGCATTTGGTGAGACGCCATTCTGCTAAAAATTGATTACTTGGAAATGATTTAACACCAAAATGTAGGTACATTTTTAGAAAAATAAATATTTTATAAATATTTAATTATTATGTATTTGAGACTGTTTCAGACTACAAATGACAACCTTATAGTTTTGCCGTAGCAAGAATCAATTCCCGTGTTAAAGAGTTAATAAAAAAAGTTTCGGTGTTTTGCAAAACCGGTGTTTTTGTTCGGTTTTCCACCGAAAAACCCGAAAATTTTTACCACCGGTTTTTAAAAACCGGTATTTTTTCAAAAGTGCCCACCCCTAATAAATTGAAGAGAATTTAGTAGAAAAGGTAGAGAGTTCTTCAAAGAATAAATCACTCCCACTGTTCTGTGATTTGTATATATTTAAGTTTGAGATGTAGATGGCGTTTGACTCTCTTGACAAACTCAATGGAAAACACTACGAGAACCAGACCCAATCCAAATAGGAACACAAGGTTCAGAATTATTTATTGATCCTCGTCGAACCGGATCTTCGGATTTCAGCCCACATCTCAACATCATCATTATCATCGGCACCATAATAATCGCTCTTACTAAGATTTAATAGTAAGTTGCATTTACTCATAAATATTTGGTACAAATTATTAAGTGCATTAGAAAGTAAAGTAGAGAAAACTGACGAGCATAAGACACCCTCATTAAAAAATTAAAAAAAAAAAATTCTCGTAAAAATACCCATAGAAATTGTGCAAATAACACTGTGCATCACATTTTTCCGACCTGGTAACGGTCAAGGTGGGTCGATAGTATTCATATAGAGTAGCAAAACCCTCAATGGATTTTTCAAAGTTAGTTTCCTTTCAAAAAATATAGGCGCATATTCATATTCATGATTCTATGTTCATACCAGGGCTTTCGATCCCGAAGGCTTTTCGCAATCCCGGGATTTTCGGGACTGAAAATTGCAATCCCGGGATCCCGGGATTTTTTGTGATTTTTCGGGATTTGTTACTTTAACAAGCAAAATGTATTTTTAAAAAATATAAAAATGTTTTTTATATGTTTTATTGGACAACTGATAGTTTTTGCTTAAATAAATAAACATTAATTTCAATTTATTAAAGGTACAAATTAATGAATTTATTTATTTTCAGTATTTGAGTTTCCGTTTCTTTAGGAAAGACACAATTCAATTCAAAGTATGCTTAACCCTTTCGCGAATTTGTTACCATATGGCAACAACACTTTGAGACTACGTGGACCAGCCTCGGTACAATTTACAAAAAAAAAGTTAATGCCATTTTTTTCTTTGGTTTAATAGAAATATTTCTGTATAAACATTTTTTTTTCGGTTTGTTGAATAGCAAAAATTTCCGTTTTTTATTGCACCCTATTGATGCGAGAAATTTTGTACCGAAAACATCACTTAAGAAATTAAAATTTAATTGTTTAAAAAAAGTTATTTTAAAAAAAGTGTTAGTGCAATAATGTAATGAAATAGTCAAACTAAATGTTTGCATTTTTTAAAATTCAAAAATTTAATTCTCGAAGCTGTGGCGATTTTTTAAAATACACGTGTTTGTCAACAATTCCATTTAATGGTATATTTTTTTGTACGTGTCTAAATTTGAATTTTGCGACAGTTGATACACGTTCAATGAAAATATACCTATAATTTTGTCCTTCTTATTTTTTTTCAGCATTTTTATATTATATAACTATTGTATGCATTATATTATATGTATTTTATGTAAAAAAGGTTTATGTAAAAAAAAATTTTTTTTTTAACTGACATGAATAAAATTGATGTAAATAAATGCACACTTACAATGAATTTGACTTTGATTAACTTTAGTATATAAGTAAATGTAAATATATTTAATGTATTTTTCAGAAACAAATTTTTTTTTGTTAAAAAAATTAATTTTTAAATGTAATACATAAACTTATATAAATTTAAACACATTTGATATTGAAAATTTTTAGACCGTTAAGCAAATCTGTTGCCATATGGCAACATTCCAAAAAACTACTTTCAAATAACTTTTTTTTTCAAATTTTGATTTTTTATCACTCATAGCATCATTAATAGCAATAATTAACGGATAATAGATTTTTAAGGCTCGAAATGAAAAACATGTAGCGAAAGGGTTAAGTAAGGTTTCTGAAATTACTTTTGTATCAGTTTTCAGTTTTACTTAATTATTTTTACTAAGTAATCCATTTTTGTGCGTTCGCTGTTGTTTGGTTGCTTCTAAGGTGGTTTTCAATCGCGAAAATCATCCAAAATCTGATAATCGCGCTGAATTTGCTACATATTTTTTTTTTTTCGGTCGTGTCAGCTTTTTTTCGTATAAATGTTACTTTGGTATCGACTTAATAATGGCTGCAGCTGTTTCTAAATATTTAGCAGCTACTAAGTAGATAGATCGATACTAAATCGACTATGAATGACTTAGTTAACAGCTTAGGTAAAGTCTATACTTAGAATGATACTAAATACGACTATGAATATGCGCCATAGTCGTTAAAAGTTTTCTTGCTTGTTACCTTTTTCAGCAGAATGGTCGTTAATGTACAGATAAAGAGATTATGTTAACAAAATATACCAAACAAATTATAACGTGCTAGCAATTTGGTGACCAAAGTAGAAAAAACTGTAATTTTTTTATTTTTTTAATAAAAAAATTTTATATTTAATTTTGATTTTTGTTCTATAAAAGCAAAGCTATTGTCAAAAAAGGCTATGTTAGAGGTAACAATGGCTTTAAATGAACCCTTTCTGATGCAGTTTGGAGCTCAATACCGTTATCACCTTTAAAAGTGGCAAGATGTGGCCGAAAAATTAATTTGAAAAATACAGCCAAACATGCAAACTTTAAGCCGCTATATCTTTGGAAAGGAAACTAACTTTGCAAAACATATCTTGACAGATACCAGATCGGATTTCATAACCATGAAATTGTCTCACAGTGTAATCTAACAATATTTAAGGTTTTTTTTTGATTTTTTGAAATTGAATTTTTCACACCTCTGATTGGAAATATTAGAACAAAGTTTGAATAACTTTAAAATATGTAAATAAAATACTGATTGGAATCGATTTGGTCTTTGGAACCTTGGCTTTCCGGTCAGAATAAGATCATTTTAAAATGTGTCGTTTGATCCACATTTCTCGACAAACTCTTGACCTGAATATTTTGCCGAACATTTTAATATACGGAACTGTAACTTGTATTGCATGTCCCGAACGAAGTTTGATCCGATTTCCATTTAAAAAAATGGAAATGAGTGCTCCATAGTCTACTAATTTGCAAAAAGTTTGGAACTATTTTTGGCTTAAATTAGTTGATGTAATGAAACTAGTCCTAAATTTCCTTCATGCATTGATATATGTATCTGAAATGCGTATTGCATATTTTTATATAACTCATGTAGTTTACGTACGAGGGTACGATACCAATCAATCTTTAGCCCATTTTATTTAAATTTGTTCATTAAAACAAAGTAAGGGAGTTCACAAGATCTCATAAAGTGTTTGTATGGAAAAAAGCAACAACATTTTTATAAATATTGTATATTTTTACAACAATATGACTTTATGACCAATATGAGACATTTGTGAACTCCCTTAATGAATAATTTTTCCAAACCAATGAAATCAAATGAAACACAAACACGCGAAATCTGACATTTTCCTTCAATAAATTTCTGAACCGCTTGTTTATTTCCTGAATGCTTATCAACATTTTTTGGATGAAGAATTTTGGTCCTTGCTAAAACTAAACCATTCACAAATGAATTATTCATGATAGAAAAATTTCCTTAACTTGTAAATTTTTTTTAAATAAATAGAGTTTAATTGATAAATCCCGGGATTAGTCAGTGCGAATCCCGGGATTAACAAAGAGGCGGGATCCCGGGAATTTACGTGCAATTATAGAATGTATATTATGGAAAAGAGTATATTGAGACAAATCAAAAAAGGATTTGCAATATCTGCAGTTGACCATTACATTTAATGAAATTTTGCCTGTATAATGAAATGGTAAAATTTCATGTTTTTATAACCCTTATATTAACTTTCTTTGGGCGGACTATATATATATATATATGATAGAACTCCGATGACAATGCATTCTATTAAATTTTGGGGTTCATCAGAGGCGTAGGGGGCCGTGGGGGGACTCAAACCTTAATAAACATGGCATAACTTCCAATTCCTTCAAGCTACATTGATGAATGATTGGTAGGTGAGTTCTTATTGACAAAATGAAATTTTGTACCCTTTGGAAAGGGGGATGTGGGGGCAAAGGGGAGCGGGATGGAGCCAATTTAAAGTTCTAACTCTCGTATTTTGTAAGCTACAAGGCTGAAATTTTGTACTTAGGTTCGCATTTGGGAAAAAGAGTAAAAAAGGGAAAAAAAGGGGAAAAAGGGGGGGGAGGAAAAAAGTTTTTTTTCAAAAAAAAAGAGTAAAAAACAACTTTTTTTAAATATAACCCTTTAACCGACTAAAAAGCTGAAAATAAATTTCCTTGAAAATTTCCTCGATTTAAAATTAAGGGTTTTTGGCGACTTCGAAATCTGCAATGATATTAGGAATAAA
This sequence comes from Heteromyza rotundicornis, assembly GCA_951394025.1. NCBI lineage: Eukaryota > Metazoa > Arthropoda > Insecta > Diptera > Heleomyzidae > Heteromyza > Heteromyza rotundicornis. The sequence goes on from OX596010.1 coordinate 41,403,488, forward strand.
GTAGCCAAAAACCCATAATTTTAAATCGAAATTGCTGAAATTAATTTCAAGGAAATTTATTTTCAGCTTTTTAGTCGGTTAAAGGGTTATATTTTAAAAAACTTGTTTTTTACTCTTTTTTATTTAATTTTTGTTTGCTTCATAAAACACAATTCACCGCAGGAAAGGGTTATATGTGACTTGCGTTTGTTGTTGTTGTTGTGCAACTATTTGGCAGATTATTCAAATAATCTTTGGGATAATATGCGACATGTGTCTAAATAGCGGTTTATTTTGTGTATTTGTATATACATACATAAACCGGTTTTAAGAATAGTAGAAATTATTTAATTTTGTTGACAATAGCTATGCGTATTTGAACGTATATAAACCAAGAAAATTCAAATTCAATTTACAATTTTACAAAAGCAATAGCATTTAAAAACCACAACAGCTTTATGAGTTGTGTGAGCATGCTCTTGATAGTTGGGATCCAGAAACATAGAATACTAGATAACGTCATTATGCCGTTTACCGTTATCTAGCCTGACGTCAGCAGATACTTCTTGTCACTTTGACAGAAAAATGCAAGCGTTGCCACAAATTTAGCTAAATTGGTTTCGCAATAGTTCTACCAGATTAATGTAATTCCTACTGTATTAATTAGACTTTAGTAGAAATACCATTCAAAATTGTTAAAATTAGGCAAAGAAATCAAAATTATTGACATATGAATTTGAATTGCTTAGTAAATGAAACAATTTAATAAGTTGAAGCGGTTTTTTTTTATTAAACATTTTTTTTTATATTGTTGTTACGGAAAAACGGTTTTAGCTAAGTGGTAACAATATTCTGCAGCTCGGTAATTAAATTGCAAGTAAATTTCGTGTGTATTCCCAAAAAAATATAAACAACAAATAATTTAAACAACTTGGAAAATGAGGTGCTCCGTGTTCAGCTGCAACAACATCAGAGTTAAAGGACAAACCACTTTACGCTTTTTAAACCTTCGGCCAAAGTTTCAGCTTCGAAGTCAATTAATCGTTCGCGCTTATGTTTAAAAAAAGTTCAGTCAAAAAATAAATGCAAAAATGTTTAGTATTGATAAATGCAGATCGGTTATTTTGTTCAAAACAAGTAATAAAAATTAAATTAAAGAACTTATCGTACCATTTTTGCAATTTCGTCGGCGTTTGCCAAGAAGGATATAAACTCAGATGACGACATGACGTTTACCGTTAGGATCGCCATTTTGTCGTGACGTCAGCAGATACTTCTTGTCACACGAACAGCTGCTCTTTGTTTACGTTTTTTTGTCAGCCAACGTTGCCAGCAAGATCTGAATTGAAACATTTTCTGCTAGAGTGAATTATTTCGCTTAAGACTCAAAAACGAAAATAGATACAACAGAAATGTCGGAATTTGATAGAAATTGATACATTTTTTGAACAAAATAACCGATCTGCATTTGTCATTACTAAAAATTTTTGCATTTAAAAAAAAAGTTTACGTACATCAAAAAAGTTTACTTCCTTTTTCTTTTGTAGAAATTGGTTTTGCTTTTTCATTTCCAAAAGTAGTTTGTCCTTTAACGCTGATGTTGTTGCAGCTGAACACGGAGCACCTCAGTTTCCAATTTGTTTAAATTATTTCTTGTTATTTCTACTTAGTTAAAAAAGTTTTCCCGTAACAATAATATAAAAAAATGTTTGATTAAAAAAAACCGCTTCAACTTATTGAATTGTTTCCTTTATTAAGCAACTCAAATTCATAAGTCAATAATTTTGATTTGTTTGCATAATTTTAATAATTTCGTATTTCTAGTATCGACTACTTAATACAGAAGAAAATCCATTAATCTGGTTGCGCTATTGCGAAATGACCACTACATTGACAAAAATCGAAGCACTTATCGACTCGGGCTCAGAATGCAGTTTTATATCGGACAGATTACATCGTATATTAAAACTTCCACATCAAAAGGTCAACGCTAAAGTTTCCGGTTTGAACAAAGTTGTATCGGTACACCCTCAGAAAATGTGCAGCTTTTTCATTGAATATCCAATAGGTTCGAATTTAAGGATCGAGGCAAAGGGTCTCATTCTACCCCAGCTTACCGGAAATGTGCCAGCACATTCAATTAATGCATCGGATATTCAGGAATTGCCGGATATACATTTAGCGGATGCAAATTTCTACAAAAGTGCAAGAATAGAGTAGATTGGAGCCGAACTTTAATCCAAAATTTTTCGAGACGGAGTTCGTCAACAAGTATTGGGATCGCTTATCGCCCAACAAACTGTTTTTGGATGGATTTTTACTGGCCCAATGCCACGACCGTCGGACTTCGATCAAAATGAATGCAACACCTAAATCGTCCGACCTAGATCGTCGGACCTCAAGAAATATTATGTTAAAACAATAACAAATAGCAACGGATCAGGAGTTCGACCACAACCGTCGGCCTCGATCGATATTATTGCAAAAACTCGGGAGTTCGACCCAGACCGCCGGACCTCGAGAAACATTGCCATCACAATTCATCGCTCAGAAAGCCTTCTGCTGTTACCACAATAATGAATCGCTACTCGGGAGTTCGGCCTAGACCGTCGGACCTCGAGCAAAATCAACAGCGCTCGGGAATTCGACCAAGACCGTCGGACTTCGACACAAATCGAGAACCAGGAGCACGACCGGCGAGCAATAAAGCAAACCATACGCACCGTACTAACTAAGGCAATCAATCCCGAAGTGTTTTTGAAAATCCCGGGATTTCGGGATTTGAAATTATTTCGGGATTAAAGAAAAAACTGTTGCAACAATATTTTAAGCTTAATTTTTTTTTATTTCAACTTAGAAATAATATTTAAAAACTATTGCATTAATCAAAACAAAAATTAAAATAACTAAAACAAAAAGTTATTAATTTTAAATTACTCTGATCGAACCAGTTTGATATTCTATGTGTTAAATTGAGTTGCTTTATTATTTATTTTGCCACGCTGTCACAAAATAATTTTATTAATTATATCTACCCTTTTCGTTTCAATTTGAAAAAATTTTATTCAGATCGATAAAAATGTTTTGTTCACTGTTATTGACAAAAATTGTCTTAATTTTATGTGTGTGTAGTACTAAGTCTACGAAAGTGAGCTTGTTGTGTTCACCAATTAGATTGAAAGTAGACGCACTGCAGTATTTTTGTGGAAAAGCGTCGAAAATATCTTAAACAATGTATAAAAATTCAATTTTTTGAATCCCGGGATTCCGGACTCAAAATCCCGGGTTTCCGGGATTTAGAAAACGTTCGGGATCCCGGGATTTCGGGATCCCGGGATTGAATGCCTTAGTACTAACGCTAATTGTCAAGAATCGGAAGTTCGACCACGACCGTCGGACCTCGATCAGTACCACGCGTCTTGCCATTTATGTCGCAGGAATGATCGTTGCCAGAAGCAGCGTCACCAAGATTATCGGCATCAGGACTGTCGTCCAAACGTATATTATCGGTAATCCCACCCATCATGACTCACCCAGAAAATGTCCACGACCGGACTTTATGGCAGCTGCAATCCCAAGATACGCAATTTGAGGCATGATTCACTCTATATTCCATGTTTACTAAGTTACATTTTTATCATAATTTTTGTTGCCTAGCCCCGTTGTGCAAATTCCATTACTTACCCAATTTTGCATGAAAATCAATGAGGCCGTTGAGTCCAATTATTCCAATACTAGTAAATTTGCCCGTACCATGCACGGAAAAAAACACTAATTTGAAAAATTTAATGTTTACTAAATAAATTTTCTATAATTAGATGCAGAAATATTTTCTATGTTTTTATATGGGTATTTCCATTATGTCGAACGTGACCGTTAAAAAAGTCAAAATAAAACTTGCGTTCGCAAGGCCAAAACCAGAAGCGGTTTTCGCGTAGTGTTTTAGGTAGGTTGGATTAACCGCAAAAAAATTGTTAAAATAAATTTTCGAAATCGGACATGAAATAGTTCAAATAATCGCGAAAACTTATTGTTATGTGAATTTTTCACAAATTTACTAAAATATTTATAGTTATAATTAAAATGTAATTTAACCATGAAAAAAATGGTGCAATAAATTTACCATCTCTCATCGGTTAAACGTTCAACATTTGTTCACGCCCAACCGCGGAAATATGAACGCCACCTTATATAAGTTTGTTAAATTTAGGGGGCGCTGTTGTCTGTGGCGAAATCTACTTTCAAGTATGGCGATCTCGGTTTTGCCGACGCCTGCCTAAGCTGCAGCCGCCATAGACAGAAAAGCCGGTAAGATTTTCCGAGGAAAATATATAAAAAAAATAAAGAAAATATAATTAATTGGAAACGAATTTTCTGTTCTTATAATTTTGGAACGATTTCGAGAGCTATCGAAGAGTTCGCAGAGGAACAAGGCCTGCGCCCATTGGTCGTACAACCCGAATTTGAATCAGAAATTCGTTACCGGCGGAGACGAGAAGCCCTACACATCAAACCAACAAATTGAAACCAAAAAGAAAAGCCCTCCACATCAATATCGCCAGCTGCTTCAAATTTAAAAAAAAAGGTGCGTTACCAGGGACGTAACCAGGGTTTGGGGTGTTCGAACCCTCTCCGAAATCTATGAAGTAATAGAAAAATGCATTGAATTGTTATGAAATTTAACAGAATTTAAGAGACACTTCAGTATCTCCTTGATATTTTATTTTATTTAAAACTTTCGTGTACCAAAACCTGGAAAAATTCCAGTTCTAGCATTCTTTATTAGGCTTCGAATATCACGGTATACATTTACATCAAAGTGCAACACCTTGTGAAAGTTTATAGTTATTCGAAATTTTCTGTGAATCAATTGAAAGTGTTTTTAAAATGAAATCAGGGACGTACCCACGAAGGGGAGGGAGGTTTGGAGGGTGTTTGGGTAGCTGAACCTCCCGAAAAATATGAACACAATACGTCGATTTTAGAATAAATACTTTTTTCATAAACTCCCCTTCGGGTTTTTTTTCCAAATTTTTTATATTTTTTTTATCTTATGAAAAATTAAAAGATTTATTTTGAAAAAAAGCGATCTGGTGTTTATTTTAATTTGGTTTGCATTTTCTCGTTCTTTTCTTCAGTATAAGTAAAACAAATTTTATGAAAACCCCCCCGAAATTTCTTCCTGGTTACGTCCCTGTGCGTTACATTTATTAATGGTGATCTTACGTGCGCATTTTTAAAATAATAAAAACAAATGGTTATTCAAAAATTTTATCCGTGATATAAAGTAAAATAAAATTTTCAATACACTCAATTGCCAGCCTAAGCCACTCATTTACTCTCTTTTTTCTTCATTCCACCAACAAAAGAATTTTCGTTATATTACTCTGAAAGTGAAGTGATTTCTAAAAGAGAGCTTCCAATCGTGCTATAAAATTATTCTCTTCTATAATTCTGTAAGCTCTGTTCAATTAAATTGGATAACTTTTCTAATACAAGTTTAAATAATTACCAAAACATATTTTTGGTAACGAAATAAAAGAGATTAATAACTAATAATACCAACCAAATGCAGGTACTCCATACTCGAATTGAGAAATAAAAAAAATATAATTGAAAATTATTTGACATATTGTATTGTGCAAAATAAACAAAAGCACACACACACAAACACATACTTCACCCCGATATTTCTGTGTCGCTTTTTCAATAGTTTTAGTGAAATATTCAAAATAAGCGAATTATAATATTTAAATATTTTGGCCATTTGAATTCCGTGCAATTTTTTTTTTTTCCGTTGCCGCCTTTTTTTTCATTATAGTGTATTTGAAGTGCGCCCTACGTCAGTAATTGCGACACTGACAAATGTAAAAATCTATATAGAAAAAAAATTGTGCACTTTTTTTATCGCTTTTTAAATATTTTCGAGAAATAAAATAAGCGATTCCAAATATTTTATTATTTGAAAATTTTTTTTTGGTTTTTGGAAATTTAAGTGGAATTTTTTATATTTGTGAAAAATGACTGATTTAAAGGAATTTCATAGTCTGGCTGACGAAATTCTTGAATTCGAAGCGGAATTCAATACCATTGGTCAGAATGACCATTCGACTTTTTCGTTAGAAGTACAACGTGAGGAATTTAAAGATTTATTGGGGAAAGTAAAGGCAGCTTATGAAAAGTGTTCGCGGTCATCCTCAACCGACAATGGGGAGTCTAGTGGCTATTTAGGAATACTAAAAGATAGGTACAGAAACTGTTATCAGCAAAGCTGGGCATAGTTAATCAAGAATTTAACTTCGTTAACCCGGTAAAAGTTAATCAAAAATTTAACTTCGTTAAATTAAAAAGTAAATTTCGTCGAAAAGTTAACTTCGTTAAAAGTTAAATTAAATAGTTAAATTTTCTATAGAAAACAAAAAATTTTTTTTTTTTACAAAAAAACACATAAAAAAAACATTTTAACTATATTCAATTAATCAAGAACCTTTTTCCCGGTTTCTATATGCAAATTTGCTTTCAAATAAATTATCAAAATTTTTATCAAAAGCGAAATTTTGTGTATGAAACAATTTATTTATATTCATATAAAGCTATACAAATTTTATTAGAATGTTAAATAATATGAATGAAACGAATGAAGTTTGTTTAAGAACAAATATCACAGGCCATTCTAAACACAATGGTGCTCTCAGCTTTTCGGCATTTGGAGAAATTTGAGAAATGGAAATTACGATGTAAACATCCTGACGATGTAAACCTCACGTGATTGCTGAGAATGCCATTGTATTTAGGATGGTCCATCCATACATAAAAATAGAATGTAGACCACTTCGAAATATATCGGCTTGTGTATTAAATTGTTTTGTGAAATAATTTTTAAATTAAATATCAGTTCAAAAATAGTATGAATTCTTAATTTCTTAACATGATACAAATTTTTTTTCGTAATAAAGTTAACTAATGCTTGTTAATCAAAGAAATTTAACTTAACTAAATGAAAAATGTAATGGTTTTCGAAATTAACTGAAACGTTAAAAGTTAACCAAAATTTTAACTTCGGTTATTAACTATTAACTAATTAACTAGTTAATGCCCAGCTTTGGTTATCAGGCATATGTAGAATGCGCTGCCATGATGGGTGAATTTGCTCACAATCTGACAGCTCATAATTTAACACCCCCTTCCAGTTCTACAATGATTTTAAATTCAAATGAAAATCGGTCGTCAAATAGCAACATGAGGTTGCCTCCGTGTGACACTGATATATTTTATGGAGATTTTCTCTCCTGGCTCACTTTTCGTGACATGTTCACTAGACCGTCTCGAAAAAATAAAGTTGTCCGCACACCATCTAATTTGAAGCATATTTGGAAGGAGATTCCGAAATTTTTTTTTTGGCCGATCGTAGAGGCGCATTGACATATTTTTATCATGTTACCATTTATGATCCGATTTAAAAGTATAATATATCAAAATTTGTCTCGAGGAGACCTATAATAATGCCTCAGAGGTCCTTGCTCTTAAGTACACCCTTCTAGTACTTACCCACCTGATCTCAGTTAGTACCACCCTAATGTACCATTCCAATTGCAAAAAATTAAAGCTCTCGAAAAATCATTAAACTCTTGCAAATGAAGTATACCTATTATTCCATTAGAACTATTTAAAAAATATATAATTAATATATTTACCGAACGTAGGGGTAGCGCATTGACAATTTCATCATATCTTCACCATTTATTATCCGATTTTAAAGTATAATATATCAAAGTATAATATATCATTGCCCTTAAGTACATGTATACATTAGGGTAGATTAATGTGGTACTAACTGAGATCTGGTGGGTAAGTACTAGAAGGGTGTACTTAAGAGCAAGGACCTCTGAGGCTATTATACTTTAAAATCGGATCATAAATGGTGACAATATGAAGAAATATGTCGAAATATGTCGCTACCTCTACGATAGGCAAAAAAATCTCCTTCCAAATTTGTTTCAAATTAGACGGTGTGCGCACGTAAACTTTTTTTTTCCCTATAAGGTGATACGGTCTAATGTTCACGGCACTTTATATTCAGAATTCGGGGCTAACTTCAGTTGAAAAACTATATCACTTTAATCAAAAGACTAGAGGTGAAGCCAAAGATATACTTAGTTAAGAAGTCCCCTCTCAGAAATTATGGATTTGTGCAGGCATGGAATAACCTATCAGATAGGAATGAAAATAAAAGGATTCTAGTGAATAGTCAATTGAGGATTTGGTTCGGCAGTGACCTCGGAGTCGGGGTCCGCTGTAAAGAAATTACAGCGGGATATAAATAATTGTATATCCGCTTTGCAATTATATAAAATTAATGTTGAAAATTGCTATGCAATTTTCGTATATTTGTGTTCGACTTGCTGACCAAAAGCAACGATCTCCTTATGGGAGCAAGGAATTAAATACAAAACAGCCATTCCCAAATGGACTGAATTAGATAAATTTTTGACTGCGAGATTTCAGACCTTAGAAACAGTATCATACATTCTAGGTACGCCTAACCAAAGGACTGGTAGCTACCGAAATAACAACTCTCAGAATCAGACAAGAAAAGTAAATTATCATCAAGCATACGTTTACGAGGCGAATTGTAAACTTTGTGATACGCAACAACACCCACTGTGGAATTGTCCACAATTTTTAGATATGAATATTAGCTACAGGTTGTCAACAGAGGAGGTTGCATCAGTGTTTAAACTGTTTGGCCAGTTCTCATGAGGTGAAAGTTTGTACGAGCAATTACAAGTGCCTTAGTTGCAAGAGGTCTCATAACTCTCTACTTCATCCTGAAGGACTTGGTCACCGCCTAATTCTACTGCGCCATCAGGTGGTGCAGATCGAGAGATTTATCCACTGAACCATCCACATCGCAAGGTCATGTCGATAGGGTTCAGACGCATTTCCCGACAAGTAAGAAAGGGGTGCTGTTAGGGAAAGATTTAGTGACCATCTGTCATTCAGGCTCCGTTTATACGGCCAGAGCCCTAATCGACTCTGGGTCGATTCAGCGCGTTTGCAGAAACGGCTGAATATACGCACTCAATACACAAGTAGCTGGGCTAAATAATGTAATTTCGGCAAAAGTTAAAAAAATGTGCAATTTTGTAATAGGATCACCAATTGATCTTAGGGTAAAAATAGAGACGAAGGGTCTCATTCTTCCGCAATTAAGCGGCAACCTTCCCACAGTTTCTATCGATAGGACTTTGATGCAGAATTTACTTGATTTTCAAATGGCAGATCAAAATTTTTATAAAAGCGAGCCAGTGGATGTCCTTATTGGAGGTGATATAATTTTTGATGGAATACGAAGAGGTATTCATCACTGATTGCTCAGGAAACAGTTTTTGGGTGGTTCTTTACTGGGCCTTTGACCCCTAATGGGGCTGCAATTAATCCGACATATTCGGTATACTTCAATCAAATCTCACAGCGGGATCAGGAACTTGAGGAAGCCTCAAAGAAAATTTCTTGAAATTTAAATAAAAAGAAAAGTAAGAAAAGTTACATAAAAACCACTAGTGAAAATTAGGATGGGCATTCATTTTTAAAATGGAAAATCCCACAGAAAAATTTAGAAGTAATGAGTGAAGAAAAGCTATCTCCAAATGAGTATCGGCTAGGCAGAGCTATGAAAAAAATATCCCGGCCTAGACGATAGAATTCGGGTTGTAGATATCCGAAAAGAACACGGAACGCGTTATTGTACGAACCTGTCAAACTTCTGCGACACCAGCGAAAGTGACGGATGCGTCGATACTACGGATGGTGGACTTGGACCTCGTTCGTCTGAGCCATCATGTGAACCGCATAGTAAAAAGTCGGATGAACTTGATCCTCGTTCGCTTGAGCCATCCCAATACAACAAAACGATGGATGGACTTGAGCATCGTTCGCTTGAGTCAACATATGAAGCACAAGGCTGCAGCAAGGATGGACTTGGGTCTCGTACGCTTGAGCCAACACAATCCCAGTGCGCCTTTGAGCAGGGACAAGGTCTATATAATTAGAGGATGTTCAAAATACTTATGAACACTTTACATTGCAGCTATCGTCTTTTCTGTCCCCCGGCACAATGTTCAAAATACTTATGAACACTTTTACATTTCTAATATTATCTATAATTATCGCTAGTAATGAAAAATGTCAAACAGAAGATCTCCCACATCATAATCTATGTATAGTAACACTCAGTTTGAGTTGAGGTTGTGTGGCCATTTACAATTATAATGTATTCTATTATTATCGCTATTAAGAAAAGTGCACACACAAGTAATAAATAGTTTATAGCTTGTGCGGGGATCACTTATCGTGCCTCTGCTGATAATGTTCTAATTCTGTCTAGTTTTAACCCATTAATGACAAGAGCGAAATTTTCGGAATTTTTTCAAGATTTTTTCAGGAATACCTAAAAATGACCAAAAAAACGAATTTCTACCTTTTTTTTTTGGACCGCTCTCCGTTTGCCCAGCCCTGGCCGTTACCATATGGTAACACTCGTGACAACCCTAGCAAAATTAAGATTTAAGATATTATTGTTTACAACTACTTTTTTTTTTGAAATTTTAGCATGTTTTAAGATTAGAAATGTTTTAAGATTTATTTTGTAAAAAAAGTTTTAATCGATCAATTTTTTTTAAATCTAAAAAATTGTTTTAAAAAAAAGTTTTGTTAAGAAAAATTTTATAAATTCAGAGCATTTTTGATCACATTTTCACAGCAAAGTAGTTTGTTTTTAAAAAACTCACATTTTTGCATAAAAAAAAATGTCACAGCCCCCAGGAAAAAAGTTAGAAAAGTAGGTCAGTTTTCAACTAGGATTTTCTTGATAAGTGTCCTGGTTGTCATCATAGAATTTGGACCTTTTCAATAGTAATCAAGTTGATATTCTTAAAATGTTGGCAGTCACTCAAGGCTGGCCCTAATTATCTGTCCGCCACTGTATATAATATGTATCTACACCTACACCAAAATACTGCTTAGGTTTTCAATAACATAAGAAATATCTCCATATGAACTGAAACTGGAAAGGTCCTCGTCATCATTTCATTTCACATACACAACTTACATGGCTGTACAAGAGGTTTACGATGAAGCCCATAGGAAGTACCTGCTTCAAATTGGAAAGGTCCTCCTCATCATTTCATTTGACATACACAACTTACATGGCTGTACAAAAGGGTTACGATGAAGTCCATAGGAAGTACCTGCTTCATCTTCCTCCCATCTTGTTCAGCCGAATAAAATTACACGCAGAGAAAAAACATGGTTGAACCAATCATATTTTAAGGGGAACATATTATGATTGGCGAAATGATTGCACCAACCATCCACATGATTGGAAACTGAAAATGTACAATGTTGCAGCCAAAATGTACATGATTGCAGCCAAAATGTACACGATGGCAAAATAAAAATGTACATGGTTGCAGCCAAAATGTAGATGATGGTTACCATCATGTAAACCAATTTTTAATTAACTTTTAATTGAATTTCTATATCTACTTTTTAATTATTTTAAACTATATTATTAATATTTCAATGTAATATTAGTTGATTGTTTATTATATTAAAGAAATAAAATTTCATATAAATTTTTTTTTACTTACTTACGTTTGGCCGTGCCGAGATTTGAACCCGGGACACTTGGGTTGCTGACGAAGCGCTTTAGCACGTTTAGCTACTACTGCCTTGCATTAATTATGTTCTAAATGCATACATATACTAATCATATGACATTTTCGTGAGTATTCATTCAGGCCAACCATTATATGATTGTCATTATCATTATTGAATATCCAATCGTGTTAATGATTGCCTGCATCATATTATGATTTCTGAAATCATTCGCTTTGTCACCCCAACCATAAATGCTCGCTACAATCATAATATTATTATAGCAAAAAATGTATGATCTCTGCGATCATGCTCCAACCATATTTTTTCTCTGCGTGTAAATTTGTTAAAAAACAATTGAGTAAATTTGTTAAAAAACAATTGAGTAAGTTTCAACCGGTCGAAGTAAAACTATATATACCATACACCCTTCCATCTGAGACCTGGTCGCCATCTTCCGCTCATTCCACCGACGGTACTCACATGTGCTCCATTTAGTAGTACTTTTTTACATTCATCAGCTCGGCATGACTTAGCCATCTTAGACGTGGATTTTGTATGCGTCATGATGTCATGTCATGATCGGGGTATTGCTCATATAGCTTTTGCGGCACTCACCATCGACGCAAAGCTCACAATATATCTTACGGAGAATTTTCCTACCACAATTCCTGTGAAATTGGGTAACATTTGTTACAAAACTCGACTTTCACTTGTATGGAAGGTAGGCGTGGCAGTTGATCGATTTCGCCCATTTGCTATACCAACTCCTTCTAGGACCACCAAAGGATAAATTCAATGTTTGGCCTAGCTTTCATTTAGCTTATTCAATAGCCCGTACCAATCAAAATAACGGACAGACATACGGATATGGCTAAATCAACTTAAGAGGTGCTGCTAATTTTTCATAAGTACACCAAGTACATAACCACACTTTAAAGACAATTTATAGATAAAATATATTAACTTTATATGAAAAAAGCTAAAAAAAATATATTTCAAACCAATACATAGATAAAATTTCCTTCATTTTACAAAAAATACTCAAATATGTACGCAAATATATAAACACGTACAAAAATTATTTAAAATCTGAATATAAAAAAAAAAATTTTTTGTAATTATATTAAGTACACAAACACACTTTCAAATCAATATACAAATAAAATATATTTAATTTTACATAGAAAAAGCTCATAAATAACTTTAATTTAAAGTTTTTAAAGTTAGTTGGGAACCCCTTGCCTCTCCTACCCAGAATAGGATCCACATCCAAAAGCTTCTGTCTCTCGGTTATTTCGGCAACTTTGCATTTCCACCTCTCTGTTTCCTGTTTTATATCGTTTGGCCACTTTACGAGTGAGCCAAACATTTGGTCCTTCGAACCGGATTCGGATTTCGAGAACGACATCCGTCAAAAGAATTACACCAGCATCTCTGCATGTTTTGGCGGCATCTTCGACGCTCCAAGCTCCGCCGAGGTTACATTTTTCCAGCGTTTTTAGCGTTCTACGAGCGCTTCTTCTCCGAAGGAACGTTGTAAAAGCCGACGGCAAAACACAGATCTTCAACATTACAACAAAAATTAAAGGTACGTGTAGTTTGTGTAAAAGCATAGTTTTTTTTGTATGTGCTAAACAAAATTAGCAATTCTTCCGATTCTTAGTCGAGAAATACAAAAACAATAAAAACACAATAATCTTTCTCTGCGTTAATTGGTTCACTTTCGTGGAACGTAGGGAAAGCCACAAAAGAAATGCCCAAAGCACTCTATGAGAAATAAAATTACCACAAAGTGAACAAAACAGCATAAAGGCCTGCGCACACAGAGGTGATATTCGCTATCTAATTTCAGAACCATTTCGATATTTAAAAATTCTAGCTTCGAAAACGCAAAGTGCCTCACACAGGCAGCGATTTCGCAGCAGTAGATTTTGTTTGTTATTTATTATATTACTATGGAAACAACCAAAAAGTCTGTTTGAAATGGTTTTGAAACTGACTATTTTGTTTGTTATTTATTTTTTACTATGGATACAGTAAAAAAGTTTATTTTCAAACTGATTCGAAATGGTTGTGAAACTGGCTTTTTGTGTTTGTTATTTATTGTATTGCTATGGAAACAGGGTGTACAAAAACGCTATATTTTCGGAAAAACAATGATTTTTGACAAAATTTATATCGAAACCGCCTGCGGCACGAATAACGCCTCTGTGTGCGCAGGCCTTAATATAAAAAACGTCACAAAATTTAAAATTGTGTATCGTTAAATAAATAAAGTCCTGATTACGGATTATAGTTAATATTAAACTTAACTAAATGCATTTGTTTAAACGTGCATTACAATTTCTTAATTCTTCAAATCAAAAATAACTTTCGTTTTTAAAGTTAGTTGGCAACCCCTTGCCTCTCCTACCCAGAATAGGATCCACATCCAAAAGCTTCTGTCTCTCGGTTATTTCGGCAACTTTGCATTTAATCTTTCTTTTTGTTTTTTTGTTTTTAGTTTTTGATTAGATTATTAACATAATTAAAATATATAATAATAAATAAATAGTGCATAAATTTGTAAGCAAATTAAGTGACACAATAACAACAACAAGTGAGTGTCTTTCTTGAGAATACAAGTGTCTCTCAATTTTAATATTTTAAACATTATTTAAACATAAATAAGTTTTAAACTTTTAAATTGAAACTGATATTTCCTTCAATATTTCAATTAATGTTTTGTGTACATTCAAGCTAAATTCTGTGCATACTCGTTTTTTATATTCAAAATTATCCCTTTTCTTTGATCAATGCACTCCTTTTAAATTACTTTGCCAACATAGTTTGGCCAATAATTTTTTGTTTATTTTGCTTCTGCCGGTTAAGTGATTGGATTTTTTATTATTCACTACTTTAGTGTGAACTTTTTCATCGGTTAATTGAACCGAACTTTTTCATAGGTGCAACTAAATGCAATTAAAAGGCCTTTCGGGAAATATTCAGATATTATTATATTCTGAATATTTGCTAACATTCTATGCACACGGCCCTATTTTACCAAACCCACCTTGGGTAAATATTAAATTGAAATTTTCTTTTGATCTAAGTTCTCCACAACCTTGTGTGTCACCCTTAAGTGTCTCGGGTATTCATCTTCGATGATTTTTTCACCTCTCAACTCGAGCAAATTATTGCTTTTTTATTTACAGTTTTTTGATTTTTCATTAAATGACTGTTTTTGAGACTTTTATTCTCGCTGCTGACCAATTGGTCAAATTTGAAGCAGCTTTTGCGGACTTACCGTCGCCAACACACACCCAAGAAAATTTGAGCACTCAAAGTGAAAAAATAAAATCACTTTGGGCTGCAGTTAAGGCTTCATATCAGCCATGTTTAACTACCTTGTTCAAGGTGAGGACCCGGATGTCAACGCGGACATCGCTTTCGTCAAGTCCAAATACAAGCGTACTTATTACAGCTTTGTAAAGACTTTGGTTAAAATTAACGAACTGCTTCTCTCTTCCACCAGAGATTCCCCAACAATAAATACTTATAACACCAATGTGTCATCGATTCTTTGTGGACTTTGTCCTCGCCGACAGCATTCGTTGCGCACCTGTCAGCGTTTTCTGACCATGAGTGTCGCCGATCGTAATTTAAATATAAATCGCCTTAAATATTGCATCAATTGTTTAAGCAAAAATCATCAGGCTGAAGGTTGTAAGAGCACTTCTGTTTGTTCCAGCTGTCAGAAGCGTCATCATACGCTTCTACATAGAGATGTGCCTGCTCCGCAGCCATCACCCAGTGAAAATTTCCCTTTAGGGCCCCGTGCTATAGAAAATAATGTTTCACAATTTCGGCCTTCAACCAAGGATACTTTTCTTTTAGGGCCACGCCCTCTTGAACATATTCTTTCTCCATGTGCACAATTTTTAGTCAAAGGAACTTTTCCTTCAGGGTTACGCCCTATGGAAATTAATGATTTCCAATCAACTTTGCCATTGCACGGTGGAAGTTTTCCTCCAGGGTCCCGCCCTTCTGGAAACTGTCATCGACAAACACTTCACCAATCAATACAGTCCACTTCTCTCCAAACTGAGCCAATTCTTGGTATTCAGAAATGCTTCACTTTTAGCGCTACTTATGTACTCTTCGGTACAGCCGATGTGATCATTTGCCACTTGGGCACCGTCTACTCAGCAAGTGCGCTGATAGACTCTGCGTCAGAAACTACGTTTATTTCTGATCGCACGAGGAAGTTATTGAAACTTCCTTCGATACCGACTGAGCCAAGAATTTTAAAGATTATTCAATCTGATTCTGCTACTCCTAGCAAGCAATGCTCCATTACTCTCGATTCTCCTATCGATTCGCAGATAAAAAGCGAGGCAGCGTCCGTCGTACTACCCCACATAACAACAAATTTTCCGATATTTATAATTGCGTCACTACGTGATCATCCAACCTTAACTACTGCATCACTACGTGATCATACAATGCCAAACATTGCATTGCCATATGCTACTTTCTGGCAAAGCTTGCCGATATTTATACTTATCGACGGCGTTTTTAATCTGAACAGTTTTTTGGACAAAATCAGATGTGACAACCACAATAGTCTCATATCTGGAAAATTGAATCAGAGAAAGCTTATCACCAGTGCGGATAATTTTTTCGAAAATAATTTGGCTCATTAAATTGAAATTTCAAGTAGAAATTCGACATAACTTGAATACACATTTGGAATTAAAAATACATAATCTGGTATTAATGCTACGCTTAATATATCGCCGCGCTCGTGTTCGGTTTCGACGTGTATTCGAAGACTGTGCTGGTTGGATTTATTTTGAAATCCTGAGGTTCCCTTTTAACAAACTTAACCAACTTTATACCATTAAACCTACTAGAACACCGCTTAACATTCTGTTAAGCTGTGTCCCAAAACTGGTTTAATTCAATATGAAGGCCTTCTGCCATTTCCGTAACTTTAACTTCCGTCTTCTTGTATCAGCATCGAACGAGTCAACAACATATCTTTTTAAGCTAACTTTTGTATCCTACGACATCCGTCGCAAGTAAGCAACCTTTGTGCTCCTTTTTCAATAAAACATACTTAAAAACCTACATCCTACACGCCTTTAATTATATTTTGCTAATTCTCGAATTCCACCCTTTTTTCTCTTTTATATCGTTTGGCCACTTTACGAGTGAGCCAAACACAAACAATGTCAGTAAGAAAATTTAAATTTGCTAAGGTTGTGACGAGCGTGCCCATATGGTAACAGCAAAATTCAAAATGATAAAAAGGTAACACAGAAGTTATAAATAATTTTATTTTATACGTTTTCTAATACTTTGATATTCTACCCAAATGCAAAAAAATTCAAAATATATAACTTTTTATGGCAATGAAAAATATTCTTACTGGAAAGGTCGTGACTTTTCGCTGTTTTTGCCCACTTTTTAGAAACACTACTTTTCAATTATACGCCACGACCCTTACTGACGAGCGATTGCTTAGAGTTATATATCAAAAGAAAGTATGCTTTATTAACATCAAAAACGGATTAGTGATATTCGTTCAAATATTTTTGTAATTGCACATACCGTAGAACGCTATCAGCGTTACCATATGGGCACGCTCGCCATGAATGGGTTAAGAGATTTTTTGTGCCTATATATTTAATTGTTTTATTAAAAAAAGTCAGTACCTTACAAATACTCAAAAGAAGCGAATGTAATATTCATGCAAAGGAAATTACCAAATGTAATTTTTTTATTGCATTTTTATTGATTTGAATTAATATTGCTTTGATCACCATTCTTGTAAATGTACGCCCTGCATTTTTTATAAATATGAAATTTTGTAATTTACTAGTAGATTTAGTTGCAGTGATGCTGCAAGGGGAATGGCAATGTTCACGTCAAACACGTAAATATGAAAGCCACCTTATATAAATTTGTTAAATGTAGGGGACGCTATTGTCTGTGGCGAAAACTACTTTCAAGTATGGCGATCTCGGTTTTGCCGACGCCTTTTTGAATCATAATAACACTCTCTCTCGAATAACATACGAAGCTGCAGCCGCCATAGACAGAAAAACCGGTAAGACTTTCCGAGGAAAATATATAAAAAAATAAAGAAATATACACGGTGGCAATAACATAAAAACATTTTTAACAACTTTTCAAATCTGTGATATTTTTGTTTTTTGTAGCTATTGTTTTTGAAAAATATTGTGATTTTTATATTAATTGTTAATGTTGTGTAGTGATGTCACGAAGCGATGCTATAAATAAAATGTAAAAATCTAGACAATATTCAATAAATTCCTTGAAAAAGTTGACAAATAATCAACGAAACGTCGGCGAAACATGAAATAAATCTAGATTTATTTGCATTTAAATATAACAGACCAAAAAAGCCCAATATATCAACGGATATAAATAAATTTTCATAAATAAAATATAATTAATTGGAAACGAATTTTCTGTTCTTATAGTTTTTAAAACGATTTCGAGAACTATCGAAGAGTTTGCAGAGGAACAAGGCCTGCGCCCATTTAACATTGAAGGGTTGGAGCGTTTTTAACCCTTTTTTTCGGTTAGATTTACCGACTTTTTATGTGAGTAATTTCATAACAAAATTTTATTAAACATTACTTTTTATAATTTTGTTTTGTCCCCCTTTAAAATCAAATATGTACCCCTTCGGGCAAATTGAAGCTGGAAACCCTATCTTCGCTGCAAACAATTCAAACGGCGATTCCAGCGAAACCTGAGCCACTATTTCAATGTGACTAATATTAAATTTTTATGTAATGATGTTTCTTAAAAATGCTTTTGATTTTTCCCAAAAATGATCTATACTTTTTTTAAATTTTACTTTAATCATTGTCGCACGGGACATTGTCGCACGGGACATTTTTTTCCATCATGATATTGATGTTGTTTCTATTGCTCTTTTTAGGAAATCTATATACGCTGAGTGTCACCCTATTTGATGCAGCCTTAACTTGTATTATATGTATCTTTAGTGGCACTAAATTAGTGCCTGTCAATTAAATGTAGAGAATTTTTTTTAAAATTGGGTTTTTGGTGAATTTGTTTGAAAATCTTGAAATTTGGCCATTTTTAGCCAAAAACTTCTCAAAAAACAGAGGAATTTTTTATTACAAAACATCCTTTTCCTTTTTTTTACCAACGCCACTTTCTGCTTCCAAAATAAAAAGGTAATAGCTCCCTGGAAAAAAGTTTGGAAAGACTTTTTTTTTTTACTTCATATGTTTTATTGGATTTTTCTAAATACTTAGAACTAACAATAATTTTTAATGGAATTTAATAATTTAATTAACATTTAAAAATTTATACAAATGCTTGTTGGCCTAATCCAGCTTGTTGGCCTAATCCTATCGATGGTTATGGCGGCATCAAGGTGATGTTGACATCGTACGATGTTGGCCGCCGGCATAATCGGGAAGTCGGAAGCGACGAGGGTTCCGGGGCTATCTATTCAAATGCTAACCAAATTTCTAGCTAGAATATTTGGATGCATACTGCTGAGAAGTATTGTTTTTTTTTCGAATGTGTTTTTGATCATGTCAACAATGCGATGAACCTGTTCAATTGTGCCGTGCTTTTCTCTTAATCCGAATTGGTGATTGGGTATTTCACCTTTAGCGAGTATTGTGGGTAACATAATTTTTATCAGAATTTTATCAAAAAGTTTTGATAGGGTAGAGAGTAAGCTTATTGGGCGATATGAACTCACGTTTGTAGGGTCCTTGATGGTTTTGGGATCATCCTGATCTGCGACAGCTTCCCGTCAGTTGGGTACACTCTTAGAAATATTTGTGTAATTTTGCACTCATTAAACTAGGCAACTAATAACCTAGTTTAATGAGTGTAATTTTACACACATGTTAATTGTACACATCATATGTGTATTCGTTATATGTAAACTTCCACACTAAATGCTTAAATAGTCGAAACGTTATGTGTGTAAAGCTAAGAACCAAATGTTTAAATTTACCTTGAGAAGTACTCTTTGGATGTGTAATTTTAAATCCAACCCTAGCTAAATTAATTCAAAGTCGTTTACTTTTAAGTACTTGGACTTTGTCTTTATTTGTTTTTCCAATTTTTGCATTTTGTGACTTACATAATCTTATATATAGATACGTGAACATTTAAAAATATATAATGAAGAAAAAAAATCAAACAACCAATTTTTGGAACATTCTCCGATTGGAAAATGCATGCCGAGCACTCGTACTTTTTATTATATATTATTTGTTTCTTATTAATTTTGTTGTGATGCCGGTACACATGCACATTGTATATAACGTATTTCGAGAAGATTTTCATGCAACCCGGCAACAAACACTTAAAATCTACATTTTTTTTTTGTTTTTATGCATGTTGTATAAATGCTTCTAATACAATTTTAATTCTTTTAATTTTATTCCACATATTTCGCATTTATGCATTGCGCTTAAACGCTATTAGTTATAATAACTTATTACTTAAACTAGAATAATTAACTGCGGACGAGGATCCTCCGGATTATATGAAATGTATTAAATTGTTTAATTAATGCCGAATGAAGAATTTATGCGACTGCTGCAATTTTTCACGATTTCACGGGTGGCGTCTTTTCAAGTTTTTACATGTTGTTGTTTCCGAAGCTACATACTCTGATAGTAAATTTCAAAGAAACTTACGCGATGTATGTTTAATTTTACACGTTCACTAAATGTATTTAAAAACGACCAAATTTTGTACTTTTATCAAAAAATTCTGCAATGTTAAACACCTAATGTTCCAAGTCCAATTTTATGCACATATTTACACATTTTTCTGTTGAAAAATAAACACTGTAGTATAGCATTTTTACATGCACTTTTTAGAGTGTGGCGACTAGGGATGTCAATTTTCGAGACCTTTGCCAATCCCGGGATTGAAAAATGCAATCCCGGGATCCCGGGATTAGTCCCGGGATTTGGAAAAAATGTTATATTAAATCGAATTGAATTGCTTTTAATATACCCATACTATAATATTTTCGAAATTGCGCAAATAATCTAACAATATTCAAGGTTTTTATTGGATTTTTTTTAAATTGAATTTATCACACCTATGACTTGCAATATTAGAAAAAAGTTTGAATAACTTTCAAATATGTAGAATAAAATACTATTTGGAATAGATTTGGTCTTTGGAGTCTTGGGTTTCCGGTCAGAATAAGATCATTTTAAAAATTTGTCGTTTGATCCACATTTCTCGAACAACTCTTGACCTGAACATTTTGTCGAACATTTTAATATACGGAATTGGAATTTGTATTTCATGACCCGAACGATGTTCGATGTATTTTTTGATCCGATTTCCATTTAAACAAAATGGATTTGAGTGCTTTATAGTCTACTACTTTGCAAACAGTTTGGAACTATTTTTCGCTTAAATTTGTTGACGTAACTCATATAGTTTATGTACGAGTATATCAATAAACCTTTCGCCAATTTTATTTAATTTTTTTCTTTAAAACAAAATAAATGATTTTTCCAAACCAATAAAATCAAATGAAACACATTAAATTTCCAAAAATATCCGACTTTTCGAAGTTTTTTCCTGAATGCTTATCAACATTTTTTGAATTTATAAATTTTTTCTAAACAGATAGAATTTAATTGATTGATTTTTTCCCAATATAAAAGGCATATTTTTGGAAAAGTTGCTCATAAAACTTGTCCCGAAAATCCTGGGATTAGTCAGTGCGAATCCCGGGATTTTCGGGACTTCAGTTCATTTTGGAGTTATTTTAGTGTTATTGATTTTTGGGGTCGCTGCCAGTGCGGCGTTTGTAAGCAGAAGGGTAAAGTTACGCACTGCCGCATTCAGTTGCAGTTGTTATTTATTATTTCTGCGGGACCGATGAAAACATGTCCGCTCGACATAATCTCAAATTCATTCGAACGGGCTCCAGTAGACCTTTCCAATGGTACCAATCTTATATTTAAATTGACAGGAACCAAAGATATATACAAATTTATTCTGCATCAAATAAGCTGACACTCACTGTACCTAAACGAAACTTGGTATAGGGGGTTTTTGGGGTCGCTGATTATGAATTTGATGGTCAAATTTATAAATTATTTTGAATTTAATCCAAAAAACATCCAAAATTTCAAGAAGAAAAAAATTACAAATTTTTTATATTATACTCTCACTTTGTCGCACGTGACCAACTTTATATAAGTACCAAGATCACAAATGTTCTTATTTTCAATCTCAATGCAATCGCATAGTTTGTTACGCATTTTTTTTGATTCTTCGAACCCACAGAAATATTTTAGAGAGCAAAAGTTAATGCATAATGCCTTTCTTTAAGAACTTTTATCAAAACAAAACGTGCCATAGAAATATCCAAAATGAAAGAAGTTGCACTTGTGTGACTTTGCATTCGAATATCTCGAAATGGGTTATGAATAAATTTAAGAATTTTTTACATTAGCTCAATTTGATTGTTTCGCTATGAAAATATGATAAAGAACTTTTCATTTTGGTGAAAATGCCCATATGTAATTTTTATACCCCCACACTCACTGTGGCAGGGTATACTAACTTTGTCACAACGTTTGTAACGCCCATAAGGAGGCGTGTCCGGTATGGAAAAGTATATATATTCTTGATCAGTATCACCTCCTGAGTCGATTTAGCGATGTCCGTCTGTCCGTCTGTCCGTCTGTCCGTCTGTCCGTCTGTCCGTCCGCACGATAGCGGTCGCAATTTTGGAGATATCGACTTGAAACTTTTTTTACATGTTTTTCTCGTGAATACTGAGATCAAGTTCGAGAATCAGCCAAATCGGACAAAAACTGGGCGTGGCTCCCATACACCGAAAAAAAAGGTAAAAATTTTTCAAGTCTTTTTTATTGTTGTATTCGATTGGAAATGTTTAGAAACGTATTTTTGACATGGTCCGAGGTTCCGAAGCCACATATATAAGGTCTAAATGGGGTCTTGAGACCAATTTTTTTTTTGTTGGATTTAATTGGAAATTTTTAGAAATGGATTTTGGACATGGTCAGGGCTCCAAAACCACCTATAATTGGCTCAAAATAGGGTCGTGAGACCACATTTTTTTATGATCGAGGTACTTCTTCCTACTGTGTGGGGGTATTTCAACTTCGGTATAGTTTTTATAGAAATTTGTGAAATATGTGAACTTTTATTAAATGAATATAGTGTATAGTCCGGTTCAAGCTCAGTGCAACTTAAATCAATTAAGCTGCGAATTTTTACAACAACAAATTGTATGCCAGCAGGTAGTGTCGCGGTATAAATTCGCGGCACAGTTGTTGTTGTTTTGTTGTATTGTTTGTTTTGTTATGTTTTTTGTTTCCCTTTTGTTCGGAGCGACGGGCGAACAAAATCGAAGGAACAAAATTTCACACGCACTAACCGAAAGAACGCACTGCACGATTTTATTGAATGTTGATTTTTTTTTTTTTTAAATATATATTTGTTTTGCTTAATTTGCTAAGCAAAACAAATACGACACTCGCGGGCGAAATGCGGCCGGCGCGCGGAAGAAGAAAACTGAATATTTTGTTTGAGCTGTCAAAGTTCTCTTGCTTTCTTCTCCTTTCTTTCGCTTTTGCTTTCGTTAAGTTAGCTCAGTGAGCGGCGGCGATCCGATGAGGGTATTGCCAGCCTCGCCATTACAATAGTAAATTGTCAAAACCTGGACTAAAGCTTTTGTACTTTTTAAACCTGTTTGAGGGAGAGGAATTTGAGAACATTTATGCTTTCGCCTATACGTACATGAGTGCCGCCAAAATGTATATTTCATTTTGGTGGGTGCAGGGGGGTATATGTAAATTTGCCAAACACACCTAGAAAAATCTGAAGAGATTTTTCGCATATAGGTATGGGTAAAGCCCCGACTGCGGACACTGGTTTCTGCGTAAGCCGCACTCTATGTATGTGGGAAGATAAATGGAAAGTGAGCGTCATAGGCGCTCATATATTCTAATTCTTTTAGTTCTTTTTGAGCAGGGAAGAAGGAGAGTGTCGAAGCTCTGGTTTTGTTTTAAATTAATTGAATTTTAAATTAATTGTTTCCAAAATTTGGATAACTTTCTGTCCTTTTAAAAAAAAAAAAATTGTGTTTTGTTGAGTGGTGAAGTGGAGCTGTTGCCATCGTCGGACTGTGGCTGGAGGACAAGTGGTCCAAAGGGAGTATTTTTGCGCGCTGGTTTAGTTTTGCCAGCTAGTGTTTATTTTGCTTTGTTTTATTTGTGGCAGTCGGCCATTTAGTGTTTTGAAATTGAGGAATTGAATAGAGTTGGACAGGTTGTGTTCGGTCGTGATATTGTTTTGGTGAAGTGTTTCCGTCCAAGTAGTTTGCTTGGAATTTGTTTGGCCGTTTTCCCCCCTCTTCCTTATTCCTTTTTTTTGTTTGTGTTGTCCCGCATCAGAGCCAAGTTGTTGCTGGACATCGAATTTTATCGAAGTCCAGCTGGTGAATAGATTCTGCAAAGAATCGTGCGAGGGATTTCAGACAGGTTGGTCTGGTCCCGCAAATCTATTGCGTTTAAAAAGATTTAATTTTTGGTGTACGAATAATTTCTTTTGGGTGATTGTCGGCTTGTGTTGATTTTGAAAAAGGGTTTGTGTGCGGTATTATTTTCCTTGTGTCGGGAAAATTTCCGTTTCTTTTACATATAGTTATATATATACCTATATATATATCTATTGCGGCAGTTTCGGTGTAGTTTTTTTAAAGAAGTTTATTTATCAGGTTTTCGTGTGTTCGTGTTGTTCGTTCGTCCGGGGATACCATACCGCGAGGGTCGTCTTAAATCCCACGCTTCGCGACTGTGCTTTTCGGGCAAATAGGGAATTTAATTATCGCGTGGGGATTTTCGATTTTAGTTTGTTTCATAAAGTTTAGTTAAAAATAGCGCGATAAGCTGGCGCCCAACGTGGGGCTATTTTTACTAAAATTTTTAATAATTTTTTTTAAAATTTTTTTCTTATAATTTTTTTTTAAATTTTTTTTTAACAAATTTTTTTTAAAGTTTTTTTTGTAATTAATTTTTTTTATTTATATCAAAATCTTTTTGTGCTGTTTTGTTGGTTGTATTATTTCAGTTTTTTTATAATTTACTAATTCGTATTTTTATTTATTTAGTTTTTTTGGAATTTCTCTGGTTTCCAGTGAGAGTGCTGTCGACGGCGGAGTAGCGGCAGCGGGTTTTTTTTGTTGTTCGGTGAGTCCGTTCCTTTTTTTGGTGCAACATTTGTAACCTTTTTTTTTTTTGCAAGTTTTTTTAATAATTCTTTTAAATTTTATTTTTGTGTTGCACCATTTATTTATTATTTATTTTGATTTTAGTAAAATTTTAATTTTTCTTTGTAATTTTATTAAACAGTGGTGGTGTCGTCCGCCTTTAGCTGTTGTGGTTGAACTATTTTTTTTAAATATTCTTTATTTTTTTTATAGTTTTATTTTTATAAATTTTTTTTTATAAATAATTATTTTTTTTATTAATTTTTGATAATTTTTTTTTTTGGAGTATTTAATTTAATTTTGCGGTGCCGCCCGCCTTAAAAGTTTCGTCGTTCCTTTTTTTTGTCCGTAATTTTTTTTTATTTAAAAAAAATTTTTTTTTGGTTTTTTTTAAAAGTTTTTTGTGTTTTTTTTTAATTCGCGTTTGTTTTACGAAATATATTTTTATTCGACTAGGCATATTTTTTTATATATTTATTATATTATTATAATTTGAAAGTTTTCTTTTAAATTTCTTTACCTTTTTTTTTTGGAAAATTCTGTGAGCGTATTGAACGCTGGTTTCATTTTCTTTGCGGTTTTTTTTTGAGTTTTTTTTAAGTTTTTGGTTTTTTGTCCGTCTGATTCAATATGGAGATTAACCGATTAAACCAAGAGGAACTGGCATACGAGATGGAGGCTCGTGGGTTGCCAGTGACTCCGGTGGAGTCCATGAGAAAGTCCTTGAGGGCATCAAGGCAAATAGAGCGTAGGGAATCCGTGGATGTCTTTGCGGGATATCCGTTTGTTTTTGAGGAAGATAGGTTGGGTGTGGAGGGGAAGATTTCCGAAGTTGAAAAACTTATGGAAACCCCTCCCAAGGACGCAAAGTCGCCCGAATATTTGAAGATTTTGGCGAAGTTGGAATGGGCTTTAGGTCGCCTTACTCGTTCGAGGCCAGCGAGTAAGGAAGAAGTAGTAGAGCAGATGGCGCTCAAAAATAGGGTCCTTTTGTTGTTGGGGGAACTCAACGAGGCGGTGGAGGATGTTGGTGGCGGAGATGATGCCTTCGATGACAATCCAAGGCCATCCCGACCATCCAAGGGACTCAGTAGGGAGTCGGCGGTTGAGGAAAAGCCTGAACCCGTTCCGAGACGTGAGCCATCCACCTCGTTGAGTAACGTAGGTTTTCAAAAAGTAGAAAATTTGTCCAAGTGGGGTATTCAATTTACCGGGGAAAAGGCAGACATGTCCCTACATGCCTTTCTACAGAGGGTAGACGAGCTATGCGAGGCTCGGGGCGTTGGTGAAGCCCAGTTGTTTAGGGGAGCAGTGGAGCTTTTTTCTGGAAAAGCCCTGCTCTGGTTTAGGGATGTCCGCAGGACAGTTTCAGGCTGGCGAGAGTTGGTCGCCGAGCTGAAACTGGAATTCCTGCCCCCCAACTATGACGACATTTTGATGTCTGAGATTAGGCGACGGACTCAGGGTGGGACTGAGTCCATAGGTATATATGTAGCGGCGATGAGGGGGTTGTTCGGTCGTCTGTCCGACCCCTTGTCAGAGAGGCGTATGCTGGGTCTGGTGATCGCAAACCTGTCCCCGTTTTACCAGACTCAGCTGGGCTTGGCTGAGCCTAAGTCTTTATCGGAGTTGGTTTCCTTGGGTCGGAAGCTGGAGGCTGTGCGGGCGAATGTGGAAGCATTCGTGCCGCCGCCCAGCAGCCGATCCAAGAATTTGTTGGAGCCAGACTTGGCTTACGTCTCTGCTGAACCTGAGGTTTCAGTGGTTAGGGCCCCTTTGCGTGACGCTAGGTTGGAGAGGAGAATTCAGGCTCCTCCCCAAAATTCTTTTAGGTGCTTCAATTGTAAGCGGTTTGGGCATGTTTTGAGCAACTGCCCTAGGGAAATTTATTGTTTCGGTTGTAGGCGGCCTGGTTTTTTGAAGCGTGATTGCCCCCGATGCTCTCAGAGAGCAGGGCAATCGCAGGAGCGCTCGGACAGGGAGGCGGCCCCGAGAGCGGCTCCGAGGGCCCGCGAAGAGTCGGGAAATGGGGAGCGAGCTCTTGTGGAAGCAGGGCAAGAAGTTCGCGAGGTTTAGGTAGGTTGCCTGCGGGCAACCAGCTGGCTAGGGAAAATAGTGATAGGCCTCAGAGGCAACGTCCGTCCGAAATTTGTTTGAGTTTTTCTCTTTCAGGTAGAGAATTGGATAATAGGCCATATTTAGGTGTTAAAATTTTTGGAGTGCGTATGTTAGGGCTTTTGGATTCGGGGGCCACCAGGACGATTCTTGGTAGGCCAGGCTGGGACACATTAAAGTCCTGGGGGATACGTTTATTGGCGTCTGCGGTCAGCAAGGTTGCGCTTGCTGATGGTGAAGAAGTTCCGGTTAGGGGGGTAGTTTCGGTCCCTTTCGAGGTAGAGGGCAAGTCGGTCCTCGTGGAATGCCTCGTAATACCGGATTTACCCCAATCATTGATTCTTGGAGTAGACTTTTGGTCTAAGGCCGGTGTAGTGCCAGATTTGGCCAAGAATCAGTGGAGGTTTTCCGACCAAGTCGAGGTCTCGTCAGTAGCGGCGATAGTTGATAGGTCTTCGTTGTCAACTAGGGAAAAATCGGTTCTTGAGGAGTTTGTTGCAGATGTTTTTAGGTCTATGCCTGAGGGACTTGGTTGTACACATTTGGTCGAACATCGGATTCGTACAAAGCCAAATGTGGAACCAGTCAAGCAGCGATACTATCCGGTATCGCCCGCTATTCAGAGGCGCATAGATGAGGAAATAGAGGATATGTTAGGAAAGGGTGTGATTGAGATTTCTCACAGCCCTTGGGCATCACCGGTTGTGATGATTAGGAAAAAGGATGGGAGTTATAGGTTTTGTGTCGACTATAGGACACTGAATAAAAATACGGATCGAGATAGTTACCCCCTCCCTTATATTTCGGCTACTTTAGATAAGCTAAAGGACGCCAAATATCTCTCTAGTTTGGATATAAAATCCGCTTATTGGCAGATCCCAGTAGAGAAGGAGTCTAGGGCCTGCACGGCATTTACAGTTCCGGGTAGGGGGCTCTACCAGTTCAAGCGCATGCCTTATGGCCTGCACAATGCGCCTGCAACTTGGCAGAGATTTATAGATGAGGTCCTTGGGGCTGACTTGGAACCCCATGTTTTCGTGTATTTGGACGATATTATTATTGTTACAAATACATTTGATAAGCATGTTGAGGTTCTGAAGGAGGTCCTGAGGAGGATTTGTTCGGCAGGGCTTAGATTGAATAGGGAAAAATGTAATTTTTGTCTTTCTTCGCTACGGTACTTAGGTTATGTTGTTGATCGACAGGGCTTGCACGTTGACCCCGAGAAAGTTGAGGCAATGCTGAAAATTCCAGCGCCCAAAAATGTAAGGGAAGTCAGGTCGTTTGTTGGCACCATTTCTTGGTATCGTAGGTTTGTTTCGAATTTCGCTGATTTGGTTAAGCCTCTAACTGATCTTCTAAAGAAGAAGAACAGGTTTAGATGGTCGCCGGAGTGCGAGGACAGCTTTTTGAAGGCCAAGGAGCGCCTAGTGACGGCGCCGGTCCTGAGCTGTCCTGATTTCGAACGACCCTTCGTTGTTCAGACTGATGCTTCCGATTTTGGAATAGGTGCCGTTTTGACACAGCAGTTTGATGAAGGGGAGAAGGTCATTTCGTATTTGAGTAGGTCGTTGAGTAGGTGCGAGAGGAATTATTCCACTACCGAGAAGGAGTGTTTGGCTGTTTTGTGGGCAGTTGAGAAGTTGAGGCCATACATCGAAGGGGTCAGGTTCACAGTGGTGACCGACCATTATTCGTTGGTATGGCTCAACAATTTGAAAGATCCTTGCGGTAGGTTGGCTAGGTGGGCTTTAAAGCTCCAGCAATACGATTATGAAATCATACATCGTAAGGGGAAAGATCATGTTGTGCCCGACATGCTTTCTAGAGGTGTCCCAGTCGTAGGGGAGGTAGATGGGCGTGTTAGAGACCCATGGGTGGATTCCATGGTTAGGAAAGTGGAGGATAAACCACTCGATTACCCAGCTTGGAGAATTGAAAATGGGGTGTTATATAAACACATAAAGGCAGGGACAAATAGTTTGTTTAGTGCTGGGTACGAGTGGAAGAGAGTTGTAGGCAAGAGTGATAGGAGTAAAATTTTATTCGAGTGTCACGATAATCCATTATCGGGGCACATGGGCGTTAGGAAAACATACGCTAGGGTAATTGAGAAATATTATTGGCCGAAAATGAAGGCAGAGATAGCTAGATATATTAAAGGTTGTCAGGTTTGCCAGAGGGTGAAACCAGACAACAATAAGCCAGCTGGTTGTATGCAAGAGAGGACAAAGAAGTTAGAACCTTGGGAAATGATCTGCGTAGATCTGGTGGGACCCTTGGTGAAGTCTAGTCGGGGATTTTGTTATATTTTAACGGTGGTTGACTACTTCACCAAATTCCCATTGTTGTTTCCGTTGCGAAATGCAACGGCAAAGAGTGTTTGCAAGGAGTTGGAAGACAATGTTTTCCTGCTCTTTGGAGTTCCGAGGTCCATTGTGTGCGACAATGGGCCACAGTTTCGCAGCAAGGAGCTGCAGAGTTTATGCGCGTCGTATGGTGTGCAGATGCGGTACACTGCACACTATCATCCGCAGGCCAATCCGGCCGAGCGGATCAACCAAATAATTAAGACCACTTTGAGAGCATATATTTCAGAAAACCATCGGACATGGGATTCTCATCTCTCAAAGGTGGCGTGCTGCATTCGAACATCGCAGCATGAGGTTTTGGGAGCGTCTCCATACTTCGTGAATTTTGGCCGAAATATGGCGGTCAGGGGTGATAGAGATTATAGACGAGTGGGAGACTCAGACCAACCGGACAGTAGTAGTGAGGACCGGGCCAAGTTAATGGCAGACTTGAGGGAAGACATACGGAAGAAGTTAGAAATGGCAAGTGCCAAGACAGCAAAGACTTACAATCTCCGACGTAGAGATGTACAGTATTTACCGCACGAGTTAGTATGGAGACGTAATTTTGTTTTGTCCGATGCTGCAAACTATTTTGCAGCGAAGTTAGCTCCGAAATTTGTTGGACCGTTTAGGGTTAAAAAGAGGGTGTCTCCGTGGACATATGTTTTGGAAGACGAAGACGGACGAGAAAAGGGGACATGGCATGTGCAGGACCTTAGGCCGCACATCGACTCAGGGTGATTTTTCTCCGGTTAGATTCGAAAGTTGGCTGGTCTCAGGAGACCAAGCAACTTTCGCGGAGGTGGAGGTGGGGTTGTCGCGGTATAAATTCGCGGCACAGTTGTTGTTGTTTTGTTGTATTGTTTGTTTTGTTATGTTTTTTGTTTCCCTTTTGTTCGGAGCGACGGGCGAACAAAATCGAAGGAACAAAATTTCACACGCACTAACCGAAAGAACGCACTGCACGATTTTATTGAATGTTGATTTTTTTTTTTTTTAAATATATATTTGTTTTGCTTAATTTGCTAAGCAAAACAAATACGACACTCGCGGGCGAAATGCGGCCGGCGCGCGGAAGAAGAAAACTGAATATTTTGTTTGAGCTGTCAAAGTTCTCTTGCTTTCTTCTCCTTTCTTTCGCTTTTGCTTTCGTTAAGTTAGCTCAGTGAGCGGCGGCGATCCGATGAGGGTATTGCCAGCCTCGCCATTACAATAGTAAATTGTCAAAACCTGGACTAAAGCTTTTGTACTTTTTAAACCTGTTTGAGGGAGAGGAATTTGAGAACATTTATGCTTTCGCCTATACGTACATGAGTGCCGCCAAAATGTATATTTCATTTTGGTGGGTGCAGGGGGGTATATGTAAATTTGCCAAACACACCTAGAAAAATCTGAAGAGATTTTTCGCATATAGGTATGGGTAAAGCCCCGACTGCGGACACTGGTTTCTGCGTAAGCCGCACTCTATGTATGTGGGAAGATAAATGGAAAGTGAGCGTCATAGGCGCTCATATATTCTAATTCTTTTAGTTCTTTTTGAGCAGGGAAGAAGGAGAGTGTCGAAGCTCTGGTTTTGTTTTAAATTAATTGAATTTTAAATTAATTGTTTCCAAAATTTGGATAACTTTCTGTCCTTTTAAAAAAAAAAAAATTGTGTTTTGTTGAGTGGTGAAGTGGAGCTGTTGCCATCGTCGGACTGTGGCTGGAGGACAAGTGGTCCAAAGGGAGTATTTTTGCGCGCTGGTTTAGTTTTGCCAGCTAGTGTTTATTTTGCTTTGTTTTATTTGTGGCAGTCGGCCATTTAGTGTTTTGAAATTGAGGAATTGAATAGAGTTGGACAGGTTGTGTTCGGTCGTGATATTGTTTTGGTGAAGTGTTTCCGTCCAAGTAGTTTGCTTGGAATTTGTTTGGCCGTTTTCCCCCCTCTTCCTTATTCCTTTTTTTTGTTTGTGTTGTCCCGCATCAGAGCCAAGTTGTTGCTGGACATCGAATTTTATCGAAGTCCAGCTGGTGAATAGATTCTGCAAAGAATCGTGCGAGGGATTTCAGACAGGTTGGTCTGGTCCCGCAAATCTATTGCGTTTAAAAAGATTTAATTTTTGGTGTACGAATAATTTCTTTTGGGTGATTGTCGGCTTGTGTTGATTTTGAAAAAGGGTTTGTGTGCGGTATTATTTTCCTTGTGTCGGGAAAATTTCCGTTTCTTTTACATATAGTTATATATATACCTATATATATATCTATTGCGGCAGTTTCGGTGTAGTTTTTTTAAAGAAGTTTATTTATCAGGTTTTCGTGTGTTCGTGTTGTTCGTTCGTCCGGGGATACCATACCGCGAGGGTCGTCTTAAATCCCACGCTTCGCGACTGTGCTTTTCGGGCAAATAGGGAATTTAATTATCGCGTGGGGATTTTCGATTTTAGTTTGTTTCATAAAGTTTAGTTAAAAATAGCGCGATAGTAGAAAGTATTAAATTTTGTAAAGAATAAAAAAACATTTTTTTGATGATGTTATTGTCGCCTAATGTGGGAAGTTGAACTGTTACATTGAAAAAGAAAGGTAAAAAAAACAAAAAAAGAAGTCAGTAAGTTTCAGTCGAGCAAGCCTACTTATATATACCCTACACCTACTGGGCCATACTGGTTCCGCCATCTTGAATTATTAAATTCCGACATCAAATTCGAAATCAGCGACCCCAAAAACCCCACTATGCAAAATTTCATACTGTTTTGATAAAATCTTAAAATTACGGTAAAAACACGATTTTCACTTATATAGGAGGTAGGCGTGGCAGTCGACCGATTCCGCCCATTTTCAATACCAACTCCTACTAGGGATTAAAAAGGATAAATCCAAAATGTGGTATCCCTAGCTTTCTTCTACCGCCTGCAATCGTGTTTACAAGAAAAGAGGACGGACAGACGATCAGACAGACAGACGGATAGAGCTAAGTCGACTCAGGAAGTGACACTGATCAAGAATATATATAGTTTTCCATACCGGACACGTATCCTTCTTGGTGTTACAAACATCAGACCAATGTGAATATACCCATACCTAGGGTTACCAGATTCTCTTGAGTTAAAAAGAGTACTGAGTTGCAGGGGGTTCCAAGCTCCTCGGTTTTAGATCACATATTTTTTAAAAGACAAAAAAATTTTTTTAAAAAATTTCAAGTTTCAATATCTAAACTTTGGTAAAATTTTGAATAAAACAATTTTTTATTAAACTAGAGAGTGGACTATCTTCGGCTATACCGAAGCTGAAATACCCCCACACAGTAGAAAGAAGTACCTTGAACGTAAAAAATGGTGGTCTCAAGACCCTATTTTGAGCCAATTATAGGTGGTTTTGGAGCCCGGACCATGTCCAAAATCCATTTCTAAAAATTTCCAATTAAATCCACAAAAAAAAAAAAAAATTGGTCTCAAGACCCCATTTAGACCCTTATATATGTGGCTGCGGAACCTCGGACCATGTCAAAAATACGTTTCTAAACATTTCCAATCGAATACAACAATAAAAAATTTTTACCTTTTTTTTCGGTGTATGGGAGCCACGCCCAGTTTTTGTCCGATTTGGCTGATTCTCGAACTTGATCTCAGTATTCACGAGAAAAACATGTAAAAAAAGTTTCAAGTCGATATCTCCAAAACTGCGACCGCTATCGTGCGGACGGACAGACGGACAGACGGACAGACGGACAGACGGACAGACGGACGGACAGACAGACGGACATCGCTAAATCGACTCAGGAGGTGATACTGATCAAGAATATATATACTTTTCCATACCGGACACGCCTCCTTATGGGCGTTACAAACGTTGTGACAAAGTTAGTATACCCTGCCACAGTGAGTGTGGGGGTATAAAAATTGGTCTCAAGACCCCATTTAGACCATTATATATGTGGCTGCGGAACCTCGGACCATGTCAAAAATACGTTTCTAAACATTTCCAATCGAATACAACAATTTTTACCTTTTTTTCGGTGTATGGGAGCCACGCCCAGTTTTTGTCCGATTTGGCTGATTCTCGAACTTGATCTCAGTATTCACGAGAAAAACATGTACCCAAAGTTTCAAGTCGATATCTCCAAAACTGCGACCGCTATCGTGCGGACGGACAGACGGACAGACGGACAGACGGACGGACAGACAGACGGACATCGCTAAATCGACTCAGGAGGTGATACTGATCAAGAATATATATACTTTTTCATACCGGACACGCCTCCTTATGGGCGTTACAAACGTTGTGACAAAGTTAGTATACCCTGCCACAGTGAGTGTGGGGGTATAAAAATTGTATTTTAAATTTTTTAAAACTCACTGAGTACTCAGCCGATTCAAAATTAAAATTTACTACTTAGATTTCTTTAGGCGTTAATGATTTCAAATTTGAAACTCCAAGGGTCTAAGTGACATACAAATTAAGCGGATAATAAGTATAACACAAAATTTTAGACCCTATGTGCTAATGTTCCGATCCCTCCTCAAGAAATTGAAAAAATTAGATTTATATATGGATAGTTTTCGATAAAGTCATACAAAATTGTTTTTATTATTTCGGTTAAAAAGGTGGTAGGTCACATACTAATTTTTGTTTTAATCCATCATTTAAGAATTTTGGTAACTTTTTGAATGCAATGTGACGAAAGATGCTGTGACGAAAGATGCTTCAAACTAACAAACCTAAAATTTGAAGGGTTTTTTATTTTAATTCTTTTTTTTTTTTTTTATAGTAATTTTATTCAATTGAATCACCAAATAATAACTTAGGTCTAACAATGATCAGAAATTCAGCTTATTTGTATAATATTCAGATTAAAACTATTTGCCCTATATCCATTGATTTAGGCAATGTAGAGTTATCGTAACTAATATATGGGGAATATATTAGTTTCGTTTGAGACGTGAGGGATTCAGAGGTCTCAGTAAATTTCTAGCTAGAATGTTTGGGTGAAACATGAGCTTCTGCTTGTACTTCGAGGTAAGTTTCGTAATTTCGTCTTTTACTGCAGGTATATTCAGGTCTCTGTGGATGTTAGTATTTTTTATATACCAGGGGGCTCTGGCAATTTGTCTCAGGATTTTAGATTGGACTCTCTGGAGTTTTTCCATGTTCGAGGGAGAGGCAGTGCCCCAGAGTTCAATTCCATATGTCCATATGGGTTTTATTATACTTTTGTATATTTGGACTTTGTATGTGAGATTTAGCTTTGATGCCCTTGAGATTAGCCAATTTAGTTCCAATTGCTTTAATTTGATCTGAGTGATTTTGGATTCAATATGTTTATGCCATGTGTGTCGGCGATCGAGATGCATTCCAAGATACTTGGTTTCGGAACTTTCAGGGACGACTTGGCCGTTTATCTTCAGTGCCCCTTCTTAGAGTGAAGGTTAAGTGACAGCTTTTGGATTCATTGACCTTGATTTTCCATCGATGTAGCCAATTACTTGGAGTGTCCAAGTGTTTTTGCACGTATAGAGATGCCATGTCAGGGTTTGAGTGAGAGCACATAATAGCAGTGTCATCAGCAAAAGTCGATATGAGAGTTCTATCACTTTTGGGCATATCTGCAGTATAGAGAATATATAGCAGGGGCGCGAGGACACTGCCTTGTGGTACTCCGGCCAGTATTTCGTATTTTCGGGAGACAAAGCTTTTGTATTTTACTACAAATTTTCTATTCGTGAGGTAGTTTTTGAGTAGATAGTGCATATTAGCGGGAAGAATATGCTGTAGTTTGTAAATAAGTCCTTCGTGCCAGCCTTTATCGAAGGCCTGGGTGATATCGAGGAAAACAGCGGAGCAATACTGTTTATTTTCGAAAGTGCCTTTTATTGAGTCAACAATGCGGTGCACTTGCTCAATAGTGCCATGCTTTTCGCGGAAGCCAAACTGGTGATCGGGAATCACTTGTTTTTCTAGAATTTTCGGTAGAATCAATTTTATTAAAAGTTTTTCGAAGAGTTTCGATATTACAGAGAGCAGACTTATAGGCCGGTATGACGTCACATTACTGGGATCTTTTCCAGGTTTGGGAATCATTGTAACTTGAGATAGTTTCCAATCATCTGGGTAGTGACATGTTCTGAGAATCGCGTTAAATATGTGCAATAAGTGGGTTCTTTTATCGTTGTTGGCGTTATCAAGTCCGGTCCTGGTGCTTTTTTCGGGTCCAAGCTTTTGTTTATTGCCTCCATAAGTTTGTTTTTTTTAATCGCGATTGTACAAGAGTGGGATTAATGTTGGTATTGGGATATCACCAGCTGTCGTGTTCGGGGTGAACACGGTTTTTAGGTGGTTGGCAAAAGCTGCACCCTTTTCTGCATCGCTTCTGGCCCAGTTTCCATTTGGCAGCCTTAGAGGCGGTTCTGTCAGTATTGGTTTTTTCATATTTTTTGCAGCTCGGCAGAGCGAGTAGTTTGTTGATTTTGTGGGTGCGAGATGTTCAACAAATAGCTGGAATTCTCTTTCGGATTTCCTCTCAAGCTGCTTTTATAGAATTCGAGAGACATCATTAAGCTGTTTTTTCAGATTTGGGGATCTGTTGTTTTGCCAATCGCGACGTATTTTCCTTTTATTTTTTATTAACTGCTCTATGTCCTTTGGAGTACACTTTGCATAGCTGCGAGTTGAGCTTTTTGGGATTTGGGCGGGAGTGGCCGCTGCAGCTGCTTGGGAAAGCAAGAGTGAGAACCCCAATATGTATGTTTGGCGTTGAAATCGCCGGCAACGAGATACTTTTGTCCAAGAGAATGGAAAAAAGTCTGGAATTGTTGTTCAGATATTTTGTGTCTGGGCGGGCAGTATATAGCTGTTAATGTTAGGCCTTTTAAGTATTCATCGAGAGAAATACTTGTGGCTTGGATATATTCTGTGCAATAATTCTGGAGAGCATAATGTTTTATACGACTTTTAATGAGAATGGCGGTTCCACCTCTAGCGTTTCCGCTTGGATGCTTTGTGTCATAGAGTCTGTATCCTGGTAAATTGAAAAAGTGTTTTTCAGTGAAGTGTGTTTCAGAAATTAGCATAACGTCTATGCTGGACTCTTTCAAGAACTCGAGAAGTTCTAGTTTGTGATGACACAGGCCGTTTGCATTCCAGAATGATATTTTTAAACCATTCATGGCTTAGACATGAGATGTTGTAGTAAAAGACTTTGATTCTTTATCATTTCTTGCATCATATTTTGCATACCAGACATAAATTGAGACATATTTTGCATGAATATTTGTAGAGT
Organism: Heteromyza rotundicornis; assembly: GCA_951394025.1. Lineage (NCBI taxonomy): Eukaryota > Metazoa > Arthropoda > Insecta > Diptera > Heleomyzidae > Heteromyza > Heteromyza rotundicornis. The sequence goes on from OX596010.1 coordinate 41,440,134, forward strand.
TTGTTCAAGGCTACTACTAGGAGGAGCAGGTTGCGCGTGCACAGTGGCAGAGTGACCGCTTTTTAAGGCACTGGCGTAGGAAACGCCTTGTTTTGTAAGTGGGTTTGCGAAGGATTGTGCAGCGGATAGCGGAGGAAATTTTTGGGTTTTCCATGTTTCATGTTTTTGCGTCACATTTTCCGTCTTTTTTATGAAGCTTTGATAGACTGCACAGCCTCTATAGTTAGCAGTGTGATTGCCACCGCAATTACTACATTTTTTAATAGTGGAATCCTCTTTTGTTTTTGTGCACGAACCTGTTTCGTGCAGGTCTCCACAAATTACGCACACGCTGGGAAGAGTGCAGTAAGACTTTGTGTGGCCGTATTCTTGGCAGTTATGACACTGAATCGGTCCACTGCGCTTGTGAGGCACTTCAATTGTGATTTTGCGATGTAGCAGATATCTGAGCGAGTATATCGGGTGGGGTTCACTTTTTTGAGCAATTTCGAGTCGAACTCTAGTTCCACACGAAAAAGGGGTTTGTGGGATTTTTTTTTGATTCTGGATATTGAATACGGACTTTATTTGGAAGCCTTCATCGCTTAGTGCAGTTTTGATTTCATTCTACGAAAGGCTCGATACCTTTCAGTACGACTGAGAGGCCTTTGGAACTTTTGAGCTGGTAGGTGTAGTAGCTGTTTTTGAGTTTATCAAAGAGATTGACAATTTTTCTATAATTGGATTCGCTGTAAATTTGGATTTTTGTTTCGTGTACTTGTCCGCTGAGAATAGAAATCACGTGGAAATTATTAGGACCAATATTTTGAGTTATATCTTTGATGAGCGAATTAGAGTTTCGCTCACGCAAGTAGATAGGTGGGGGTTTTTGCGATTTCGGCTTGGGATCCGAATCATTTTCTTCAGCAAGAATCGCATATCGATTTTGCCCAAGCTCGAGAGATGGCTTAACGGGATTCGTCTTTTGAATTTTTGCGGAATGCCTATTCCCATTAGTGGGGGACGATAGTACTCGCTTTGCGAAGTAAATGTCGATTCCTATCTGCACTGTCGGCATTTTGCTCTTTTGACCTGTAATAATGGAGCGAGTAGCGACCTTTGTTATGCGATTAGCGATTTCAGAAAATCCGCTATTCGTCTCACTTGAGTCAGGAATGAGGGTAAGGCCTACTGGGATTTCAATATATTTGCTAGGGGTGTCAACCAAAGAAATTGACGATACAGAGTTACCTGTGTTTGCGTATGCAGTATCGATATGGGAACTCCACTCTATATCTGGCGAGGGAATTTGAATAGGTTGTTGTTGTTGTTGCGGAAGCTGTTGTTGCGCACCGTCCTGCTGTGGCTGCAGGGGTTGCAAAAGTTGTTGTTGTAGTTGCAGCTGCTGATGAGCTCTACCATTTCCTCCACTGTCTACTGATGGCGGAGGGGTACGTTGCATGACGAGCGGTCACACTGGTACTAATTTCGCGTTTTTAAGGTTCTGGTCACCCTAATTAGAAAAGCGACGCATAGATGGCGCGATGCGGTTTGTGTACTCGCTGATCGCTGCAAACAGATGTTTTTTGGGATATTTTTTTCCGAGGGAAATTTTAACGTCAACGCTGTGTTGACTTTGCTGTCAGTGGATCAGCTGATTATATTTTGTTTATAAAGAATGTGTAATGTTTTAGCAGATATGTTGCGCGGGATAAAGTTTTTGTTGATGAAGCGAATTCGAATTGTGATTTTATTTGGCAAAAATGTTCGTTTTGTTTTTAAATTTCACAAAAGTGTCCAAGCAAGTGATCGCGAGCCCTATGCAAACGCGTCACTGTACTATCGCACGAAGCCTCGGGGCTGTTTCAATATTTTTAGAGTAGAATTTCCGATATAAAAAATTGATTTTATGAGAGCAGATTTTTTTATTCGCACAACCGATTGAACTGTAGTAACTTAATTCTGACGAATAATAAAAATGGATTACCCTTCTGAGCCGATGCATTCAGCTGTTATATGATAAAGTCCCAGAAATCAGAAAAAGAGTACTTAATAGTACTTTCGGGAAAAAAGTGAGAGTAAAAAGAGTAGGGCCTAAAAAAGAGTACTGTACTCTTTAAAAGAGTACGTCTGGTAACCCTACCCATACCGCATGAGGTGTAGGGTATAAAAATATGAAGCAATGGATTTAAGAAAAAAAAAGTAGAAAGTGAACTATCTTCGGCTGTGCAGAAGCTGAAATACCCCCACACAGTATAATCCATTTAGAGGCACCTCAAACATAAAATATGATAAGGAACTTTTAATTTTTTGGTCTCGGTGGACCTTTTGGTGGAAATGGCCATATGTAATATTTTTATATAGAAATTTGTGAAATATGTGAACTTTTATTAAATTTTGTACAGAATAGAAAAACATTTTTTGATGATGTTATTGTCGCCTAATGTGGGAAGCTGAACTGTTACATTAAAAAAGAAAGGTTAAAAAAAAGAAAAACAAGTCAGTAAGTTTCGGTCTTCTTCTAGCTCCTGCAATCATGTTTACAAGAAAAGAGGACGGACAGACGGACAAACGGATAGACGGATAGGGCTAAATCAACTCAGGAGGTGACGCTGATCAAGAATATATATACTTTTCCATACCGGACACTTCTCCTTCTTGGTGTTACAAACATCAGACCAAAGTGAATATACCAATGCCTCATGAGGTGTAGGGTATAAAAAAACAAGTAGAGAGTGGACTTTTTTTGGCTGTGCCGGAGCAGAGGTGTCAGCCGATGCGGCTAAGCCGGTCGGCTAGCCGCCGCCGACGATTTTAATAATTGTAAGCCGCTGCCGATGATTCCTGCTAAAAAACGGCTTGCGGCTAAGCCGACTATCTCGATTTTTTTTATTCGAATCTAATTTTTTTGTATGATTTCTAACAAAAAAATCAAAATGAAAAGGACACAGGTCGACAAGTTTTTCGAAAAAGTAAAAAAAAAAACCAAAGCGATTGACTGTCCAAAGCTCTTCTTAACGCGCCAATTAACGTTTTTTTTGTTTTACATTTTTGTTTGTTTAAAATTTTTTTTTCAAATTAATTGTGACTTTTTTATTTAAATAAATGAAATTGCTAAGCAATTTGAGCAGCAAAAAAGTTGCAGTTTGAAAATTTTTAGCATATTCATTTAAAGGAAAATCGGCTTAGCCAAATAACCGGCTTAGCCGATCGGCTAGCCGCCGCCGACTGAAATTGGATCAGCCGCCGCCGCCGACGATTTTCCATCGGCTGACACCTACGTGCCTGAGCTGAAATACCCACACACAGTATAATCCATTTAGAAGCACCTCAAACATAAAAAATTGTGTGCATATTTTGTGTCAGGCTGTTTTTAGTGAAGAAGCAAACAGGAAAGTAGCAACATGAAAAAGGAAACAGTCCAAGTATGGCTTGAGTCGTATAGCTATTTCAAAATTTGCCAGATTTATCATCAGCGACTCATTTAGTTGACTGCCAATTATGTTATTTTCAAACATACTATATATACTTTCACAAATGCGAACGATTACTAGAGAATTGCAAACTTTTCTTTGCAATGACTGTCGAACTTGATCTCAGTATTGAAGAGAAAAACTTGTACCCAAAGTTTCAAGTATATATCTCCAAAACGGCGACCGCTATCGTGCGGACGGACAGACAGACGGACATGGCTAAATCGACTCAGGAGGTGATGCTGATCAAGAGCATATGTACTTTTCCATACCGGACACACCTCCTTATAGGCGTTACAAACATTGTGTCAAAGTTAGTATACCCTGCCACAGTGAGTGTGGGGGGTTTAATTATGACCGCTGCGGGGCTTGAACCTATGACTGCCGCAGAGAAAGCGGAAACTTTTACCAACTGACCCACAGCCAGTTCTAAAATTACTTCAGCTAATGGCGATTAAGTTCAGCAAGCTATATGCTCAACACTTAAATCTACATACCTACACAAAAAAATCACCTTTGACAGAAACAAAAATAACTTCGATTCAACCAAGGCCGTATTTAGGAGGGTAGATGTATGCGTCCGGAACCCCCCCCCCTACATATGGTTGACCTTAAAAAATATATGGAGAAAAATGCAAAATATATTTTGATACATTATCCCAACGGCTCGAACAACAGGCACTGCGGTATGAAGAACTTTTAAAGCGCTTTTGTTTTCAAAAAACCCAAAAAATCTAATCAATTTGTTTGCTGCCAAAATAAAAATTAAAATAAAAAATAATTGGAATCTCGAAATAAATTTTTAATTGTAAATTTGTAAAATGTAGAAGACGTTCTTTCAGGACTGGAGTCTACATCAAATTTTCCTAGACAATTGGGCATCATAACATTATGATAAAGCATGCAATGTAAAAATGCCTCCCAAGAACATGCAATATAAAAATGTATGAATATCAGGGTAATTCCGTGTCAAATCAAAACGATTTTTAAAAAAACCAACCTCAACCTTTTTGAAATTTGGAAAGTAGGTAAATAACAGCAAAAAAAACAATATATAAGTCGACGCATGCCGGCTATTCGTTCCAACGTTGGAATTGCTGACGCTGCACACGCGCCACCAAATTCACCAGTGGCTCCAAAGTGCAAGTGCAATTGAACACCGACGTTGCACTCACGCATCCGGCCTAATTAGCGAATGCACCGCAACGTGGGATGTCGATGCAGCATTGGCACTCAGAAACCGAGCCAACAAGTTAGGGTAATTAGGTAAGGGAAATCAGTCTTGAGCCAAACATAGAATTGTGAACAACTATTGTTAAAAATAAAGATATCTATTGTACAAAATAGACCCTCGTAGTTTAAGTTCCGAGTCAGTGAGACTCTAGAAAATTATATTTTAACTTATATGTAAGTTAACATTAGTTTTTGTTTTCAAAATTCTATTTTTTTTTTAATTTATGAAAAAAGAAGAAAAAAATTGTTTAGATCCGTAGCTGAAACAAGATGGAGCAACGATTGCAAGAATTGTTCAGAATCATGATGCAAGAACCAGGTGGTGTCAGTAGATTACTGCTCTCCAAATTTGAGCATATTTGCTGTCATTTTGTGGCTTATAGAACAAAGTTGTAATTTTTTGTACTTTTTTTGAAAAAGTGTAACAAAGAAATCAATTATTTGGTCCGAGTTTAGCGTCAATTTGTAATTTATTTTTTTGTAGATTAATTTTACATACTCCTTGCATATTCAAATTGCAATAAAACTTTAAAAAAACACAAAAAAATACATATTTTTTGAAAATTATTTTAATGTACCAAAAAAAAAACCGTACTCATTTCTACAAGCCACAGCTTTTAACAGCTCTCCCCACTGACATCACCTTCTTTTTGCATCATGGTTCAGAATAAAACAGGCTTATTGTATGCGTCTTTTTTTGGTTATTTTTTATCTATCTTTTTCGAACATATACCTTCGAACTCGAAAATATCAATAAGTCTACCCAGCGATTTGGCTTATTTTTTTTCCAAAAGTAGTTTGACCTATTAAATAAGTGCTTGTAAATTTGGTTATTGATTTTCGATATAAGGAAGAAATACTTTTTTGAAAATATCAACTCAAATACGCCTCTTCCTACAGTATTTGCCATGTATATATTTCAAGAATACACGGAGAGTGTAATTGCAAAGCCTGTTTGATTCTGAGCAAAACAGATTCTTGCAATCGTTGCTCCATTTGTTATTCATCTACCTTCCAAATTTCTATAAAACCGGAGACTTAGAGTGAAAACATCTTGTCGATTTGATATTTAATTACGAATCTTGAATTTGGTAAAATACATAAGAAATTAGTGTTGGTTATACCAGTTTAATTTTGCGGTCAGGTATTTGTGCATTGGTCCTTCGAGGAAACGAGCTAGTGAAACTGGAAACACATACATACATACATATTTGGCACTACAACCCTCGAGGGGTTTGGGCCGAGCTTCTTAATGCAATTATCATGGGCAAGTGTATATGATAATTGTGGACCTACAGTTTTAATTCCGGTTCCGAACGGCAGGACTCCCAAAGAAGAAGCTTTTTCGTGGCAAGTTACTCTCGCATGATTGCCAGAACTTGGCGAGAGAGTGGCGGTCTACACAGAAAAACAGAAAACAAATTTCTGCCTTGCCCCAGGTGGGAGTCGAACCCGATACCTTCCGAACGTGATGCAGAGGTCTTAGCCACTGAACCACGGCCGCCACTAGAAACACAGTCGTTGTAAAATTTTTTAAATTGTCTAAATCGCTAAAGTGCGAACGAAATTTTAAAATTTTAATTAAGTGGCGTTTCTCACGGCCTAAACAGTGAGATAGGCGTAACCGAGGCTTAAACTGCGGTTGTATACAGTTAACTAATACAAGTTTTTATTTTCGAACACAAAATGTCGAAAGAAAGGCGAAAATTGTTTGAACGCCAGAAGGAGATTGGCGAGATGATCATCGTCATGAATGATAAGGTGCAGCGAAAAAATCTGCGTCAATCTACGTTGGATGAGACAACTTCCCACTTGGAAAAAATCTGGGATGGGTTCCAGAGGATCAAATTGAAACTGCCTTCGATGGGAATAACATATGAAAGTTCCCAGCAGGAAAAATTTTCATTGATGAATTTGTATGCATGATTTCTTAAAGAAATTTCCTACAAGTTTGTAGGAAATTTCCCACATCTTTCCTGGAAAATTTCCACAACCAATATTTTAATGTAAAAAGTTGCGTCTTGCAAAATCTAACCAGTTTACTATAGAACATTTTTTTATTCAAGAAAAATTAGAAAAACACACTTCGTTTGTTGTTTCGTTTGCGAGCAACAATTAAGTAAAACAAAAAAAAAAATATGAGCTCAGCCGGGATTCGAACGCTGGACGTAAGATTTATAAGTTACGCACATACACGCTGTGCCACTGAGCTACTTTCGTTCTGGTCGATGAAAACAAAGCTTATACCGAATTCGTTTAAACGTTTATTAGAAATTAGTTTTTGAATTTGTAACAATTTAAAAACGTTTCCAATAATAGTAAAATGCAATACTTTCATTGGAAACTTTTTAAATAGCTGCAAATTTATTTATTATTTGTGGCAAAACGAATTTGGAGCAAATGTTTTTTGTTTGTGTTTTCGTTTAAGTTTGTATTTAAAAGTAGTATATTTGCAGCCGCCTATAAATAGTTTTGAAGCCCATGTCCAAAATCCGTTTCTAAAAATTTCCAATCAAATCGACCAAAAACAAAATTGGTCTCAAGACCCCATTTTGACCCCTATATATGTGGTTTCGGAACCTCGGACCATGTCAAACATACGTTTCTAAACATTTCCAATCGAATGCAATAAAAAAGACTTGAAAAATTTTGACCTTTTTTTTCGGTGTATGGGAGCCACGCCCAATTTTTGTCCGATTTGGCTGAGGGACGGACGGACAGACAGACGAACATGGCTAAATTGACTCCGGCGGTGATGCTGATCAAGAATATATATACTTTTCCATACCGGACACGCCCCCTTTTGGGCGTTACAAACGTTGATTCAAAGTTAGTATACCCTGCCACAGTGAGTGTGGGGGTATAAATATAAATAAACAATTACAAAGATGTGCAAAAAAAGAGAACCAACATGTTTTTTTATGTTTTGCTTTTGTTTTGATGCATGAATAATCCTCTATGATTCCCTCAACAATTCATGCACGAAAACTCCACCATCTTTCGCTCTTGTGTTCGTGCATGAAAATTGGGACATTTGTATGAATTTTTCGTCAATGAATTGTATGGGCAATTCAGCATGTTTCGTGCACGATGTACACTTTTCCGGCGGAATTCCTTAACGATTTCCGAAATAATTTCCTGCTGGGTTATTTCGAGAGCAGATATTTCGAAGAGATTGAAAAAATAGTGTAAGGAATTCGTACACACATAAAAATGCAGATGTCGAACTCACTATGCTGAGGCAGGCAACTGAGGCAGCTGGGTCTAGTAAAGGTTATCGGCAAGAAGCAGGGACTAAAATTTTTTGGGGATATAAACGAATGGTCCTATTTTTACGATGTATTCAAAAAATTGATACATGAGGTCAGCCATTATTCAAATGTTGAGAAAATGGTACCGATTGAAGTCATTAGTAAAGGAAGAAGCTGGAAGGCTAATTCAACATTTCAATGTTGTTGATCCAAGTTATGATGCAGCGTGGGAAATGTTAACACATCGGTACGCTAACCGTCGGTTGCTGTTTACAAAGTTGGTGGACAAAATGTTGGACCAGCCAGAAGTCAACAGCGAGGCAGTATCGAGTATAAGCAGCTTCTCGATACAACAAACAAGTGAGTAGGTTTCAGTCGGGCAAGCCGACTTTTATATATCCTACACCTACTGGGCCATATTGTATCCACCGTTTTAAATTTTGAAAATGCGACATCAAATTTGAAGTCAGCGACCCCAAAAACCCCCCTATACAAAACTTCATACTGTTTTGATGAAATCTTCAAATTTGGGCCGCCATATTGGTTCCGCCGTCTTGAATTTTTAAATTCCGACATCAAATTCGAAATCAGCGACCCCGGAAACCCCACTATTCAAAATTTCATACGGTTTTGATGAAATAGGATGGACAGACAGGGAGGTAGGCGTGGCAGTCGACCTATTCCGCCCATTTTCAAAACCAACTCCTTCTACGGCTTAAGAAGGATAAATACAAAATTTGGGATCCCTAGCTTTCTTCTAGCTCCTGCAATCGTGTCAAAAGAAGGTGTCTGCAGGCATGCCAGTATGCCTCTTTAGGAGCTCGGATGCCTGCCCTCCTCGCTTCCAACCTTTACTTCTTTTTTATATGAAATGGGACAAATAAACAGACCTACGTCTGTCGCTTCCATGCGTATGCCTGCTGGCAGGCAATATTGCATAGAAACCGCGAGGGTCGGCCCCTATCCCACGTGTCGCAATTGAGCTACCGGGCAATTAGGGGTTTTAATTATCGCGTGGAATTTTTAAAAAAGAGTTTTAATAAAAGTTTAAATAAAAATAGCGCGATAACCTTGCCAACAAATGAGCCACACATAAACATAAACAAGTCGGTTTTTGGACTACATTGTAAACCCAGAGTTTTTATCGTCTCGTCCTCTTGAATCTGCAGAACTTCATTTTCACCGGTATTAGGAATGTCAGCGATAATGTCTTCGGTATTAGAACTCCATATTCTCAAATGGAATCCAAATTTAACCAATTGATGTGATATTTTACCACGAATTCGCCTGCACTCTTCGATGGTATCTGCTCCTGTCATCAGATCGTCCATATAAAAATCTTCCTTGATGATTTTAGCTATGTCTGCATCGTCGCATTGATTTGCTATCTCGTGCAATGTTCTAATGGCAAGGAATGGTGCTGAAGTTGTTCCATAGGTGACAGTTGTTAGTTCATACTGCTTTATCGGCTCCGCCTTATTCTCTCTCCAAAGTATGTATTGGTAACTCTGGTCTTCTTTCGCGACTTTTACCTGACGGTACATTTTCTCTACGTCTGCCATCATTATATTTTTCCAAACTCGCCACTTCACTATGATATCAAATATATCTTTCTGTAGCCTTGGCCCCACATGTAACACATCGTTGAGGCTTTTGCCATTTGATGTTTTCGCCGAAGCATCAAAAACAACTCTAATCTTAGTCGTAATACTTCTCTCACGAACCACCGCTTGATGAGGAAGATAATATTTTCCATGCAGATTGTCGTTGAATTCTTTCATATGACCGAGGTGTTTAACATATTCCGTTTTTAATGCATTGCCTGTAATTTGTTCTCTAAATTCAGGAATCTCGCCATTGCTTGCTTTCGAGAATCTCCGAGGGCGTTATCTTCTTTAAAAGGCAAGTTAATAATGAATCTTCCATCTCTATCTGGTTTCGTTGTAGCTTTGTATTGCCGTAGACATAAATCATCATCATCTGAAGGAATAACCGAATCATTTATCTCCTTCAACTTCCAAAATCGCTCCAAACCAGTTGTTACGGCTGCTGTTAATTGTATACTTAAATGATGTGTCCGGATGCGCCTTGGCCAGCTTTGGCAATACTAATGCCTCAATTACGAACAATTCGTCGCTCATAAACCTTGGTCGGATTTCCAAATTGACTTTCGACTTTGCTACTCCAACCACAGTGCTTCCAAGACCAACTAGTTCCAAATTCACCTTCTTCTTTGGTAAATTCAATATTTGCGCAGCTTCTTCTGACAATGCGGTTTTTTGTGACCCTTGGTCAATTAGTGCTCTCAAGGTCAGAAATTCTCCATGCGCTGTTTTAACTCGTACTTGTGCCGTTGCCAAAAGTACAGCCGGTGATGCATCGTCCTTTGTCATCATTGAAGTCGTTGACTCCTGCCTTGGTTCATTTTTTGTTTTATTTAAACCATTCGTTGTTTCCCAATGCAGCAGAATGTGATGATTTTTACCACACTTTTTGCATTTGAAAGCTACATTGCTGCATTTCTTGTCCATCTTATGGTATAGACATACATAACACGCGTTGCTTTTCTTTGCCCAGCTGTGTCGATCTGCCACTGATAGCACAAGGAATTTCCTGCAATTGTTCACACTATGTCCTACTGTGTTACAATATGCGCAGCTTAGTTGTCCCGTATAAAATGAATTTGTAGATTGTTGATTGCTTCTTTGCCTACTGCTTCCACTATTTCCAATCAGCTTCTTTCCTTTTACAGCTTCTAACGCTGGATACTGCAGCTCGAAAAAATGCATCACATCGTTCAGAGTCTGTATCTCCCTAGTTTTCACGTTCTGCTCATATAACCGCAGCCCGTCTCTGTCCAGCTTTCTTATGATTAGTGGCTCCGCATCATCCAATTTGATATTCATCCCTTTCAGAGCACGAACACATTCATTATACCCTACACCTCATGAGGTATGGGTATATTCACTTTGGTCTGATGTTTGTAACACCAAGAAGGAGAAGTGTCCGGTATGGAAAAGTATATATATTCTTGATCAGCGTCACCTCCTGAGTTGATTTAGCCCCAGTAGTAAAATTCGCAAGGCCTCTCAGCTAGAGACATGCCAGCACGCCTGCTATGGGAAGAAATTGCACATTCCATCCTCGCTTCTAGTGGTGGCATGCCGGTATGCCTGCGCTAGAAGGGATATAGGGTGGTGTCAATGGATTTTCTATGCAATATTGCCTACCAGCATGGCATACGCATGGAAGCGACAGACGTAGGCCTGTTTATTTGTCCCATTTCATATAAAAAAGTAGTAAAGGTTGGAAGCGAGGAGGGAAGCCATCCGAGCTCCTAAAGAGGCATACTGGCATGCCTGCAGACACCTTCTTTTGACCACAGGGGCCCTATCCGTCTGTCCGTCCTCTTTTCTTGTAAACACGATTGCAGGAGCTAGAAGAAAGCTCGGGATCCTAAATTTTGTATTTATCCTTCTTAAGCCGTAGAAGGAGTTGGTTTTGAAAATGGGCGGAATAGGTCGACTGCCACGCCTACCTCCCTGTCTGTCCGTCCTATTTTCTTGTAAACACGATTGCAGGAGCATAACCTGCAAATACATCCACCGACCCCCTACGCTCTATTTGCCTTGATGCCCTCAAGGACTTCCTCATGGACTCCACCGGAGTCACTGGCAACCCACGAGCCTCCATCTCGTATGCCAGTTCCTCTTGGTTTAATCTATAATCTCCATCATAAATCAGACAGACAAAAAAAATTCAGAAAGAAAAAAAATGCAAAAAAAACCAAAAAAAATTTAAAAAAACTAAAACCAAAAAGAAATTTAAACAAAAAACTTTCAAAAGAACAAAAAAAAATTGTTTTTTAAAAATTTTTCTTTTAAAAACTCAAAAAAAAATTACCAAAAATTAAAAACATAAATCACAAAAAAATATATATATAAAAAAAAATGTATAAAAAATAAAACTATAAAATAACTAAAATAATAAAGAAATTTATATAAAAAATAATAAAACAACAACAGCTGAAGGCGGACGACACCACCACCGTAAAATAAAATTAATAAAACAAATTAAAAATTTTAGAAAAATCAAAAATAATAAAATGGTGCAACACATAAAACTTTCAATTATTAAATTACTAAAACCAATTCTTTTTTTTTTGAATTTAATTTAATAAAGAAAAAAAATTCAAAACTATAACCGCCACTTTTGAGCTGCACCAAAAAAAAACGGAACGGACTCACCGAACGAAATACCACGAGCTCCGCCAATTCTTTCGTAAAACTCCGATCCAAAAAAACTAAATAAAGAAAAGCTAAATTAGAAAATTAAAAAAAATTACACAAACAAAAAAAACGACACCAAAAAAAATTAAAAAAAACGTTGAATAAAAAAAATTTATTTAAAAAAAAAATTGTTAAAAAAACTTTAATCAAAATAGCCCCACGTTGGGCGCCAGCTTATCGCGCTATTTTTATCTAAACTTTTATCATAACTCTTTTTTAAAAATCCCACGCGATAATTAAAATCCCTAATTGCCCTCGCGGTACGGTATCCTCGGCCGAACGAACAACACGAACGCGTGAAAACTCGATAACTAAACTTTTTAAAAACCTGCTCCGAAACTGCCGCACTATATATATAGGTATATATAGGGTTACCAGATTCTCTTGAGTAAAAAAGAGTACAGAGTTGCAGGGGGTCCCAAACTCCTCGGTTTTAGACCACATATTTTTTAAAAGACAATAATATTAGAAAAAAATGTCTTCAAAAAAGTTTTAAAATTAATCGGATAATAAGTTGAACACAAAATTTTAGACCCTAGGTGCTAATGTTGTATATGGATGGTTTTCGATACAGACATACAAAATTGTTTTTAATATTTGGGTTAAAAAGATGGTAGGTCTCATACTAATTTTTGTTTTATTCCTAGCATTTAAGAATTTTGGCAACTTTTTGAATGCAATGTGACGAAAGATGCTTCAAACTAACAAACAAAGCTGGGCATAGTTAATCGAGAATTTAACTTCGTTAACCCGGAAATAGTGAATCAAAAATGTAACTTCGTTAAATTAAAAAGTTATTTTCGTTGAAAAGTTAACTTCGTTAAAAGTTAAATTAAATAGTTAAATTTTCTATAGAAAATAAAAAAATTTTTTTTTACAAAACAAAATACATAAAAAAACATTTTAACCAGGGTTGGCAACCGAAACCGTAACCGAAGCCGAAACCGAATGAAACTGATTCATTTTAGGGAGCGAAACCTAAACCGAAACCGATTCGTCGTAACCGATTGAATGGGTTCAACCAAAACCAATTGAAAAGGTTACGGGTTTTTAATCGGTTTTCGAAAGGTTTTCGTACACAAAATTGACTTGAAGTTTTTTTTTCCTAAGAGAAAATTCATCGTATTTCATTTATTTATTTCATATATTTTTAAAATATAGGGAATATTTTTTTTAAATATTCAATAAATCTTTTTATAAGGCCGGCGCACACAGAGGCGCTATTCGCTATATAATTTCAGAACCATTTCCATATTTAAAAAATCTAGCTTCGAAAACGCAAAGTGCCTCACACAGGCAGCGATATCACCGCAGTAGATTTTGTTTGTTATTTATTATATTGCTATGGAAACAATCAAAAAGTCTGACTGAAATGGTTCTGAAAATGACTATTTTGCATGGCTAAAGAAAATAAGGTTGATCCACTTAAGACAAAATGACAGAAATAAGGATTCTGACGTTTAATTTAGTGTTCACAAAGTTGCCACATTATTTGAAATTTTCTAAGAAACGTGTTGGCGTTGCCAAATATTTTTCATAACTTATCGTCATTTTAGTCTTTCCAAGTTTTTTTTTTAGTTTCGCTGGCATAAAGTAACATTTAAGGGTCAGATTTTACAAATGTAACATCGTTTCATGTCCCCATTGAATAAATTTGTCACAAAATCGGGGTTTAAATTGGCAAAATTAGGACTAATTGCCACATCTGGCAGCCCATTTCTTGAGATTTTTTTTAAATATATCTGGTAGCACAATCCCTATTTATGTCAGATGGTTAAGATGGCGGATAGTGTCAGAAGCGGCACTACCTTATTTTCTTCTACCATGCTATTTTGTTTGTTATTTATTAGACTACTATGGAAACAGTCAAAAGGTTTATTTTCAAACTGATTCGAATTGGTTTTGAAACTGGCTTTTTGTGTTTGTTATTTATTGTATTGCTATGGAAACAGGCTGTATAAAAAACGCTATATTTTCAGAAATACAATTATTTGTGACAAAATTAATTTCGAAACCGCCTGCGGCACGAATAACGCCTGTGTGTGCGCAGGCATTTTTATGGTTTTTGAAAAGACTTGGAAAATTTTCGCTATTTTTTCGTAGTTTTATATGGCAGCCTTTTTCGTCCGATTTAGCTGATTCTCGAACTTGATCTCAATTCGGAGATAAAAACGTAAACCCAAAGTTTCACATCGATGTCTCAAAAAAAAAACATTCCAGCCTGGATGGTGACAGACAGACGGGGATATGGCTAAATCTGTTTTCGATGCTGATCATGAATATATATACTTATCCATACCGGACATGCGTCCTTATGGACGTTTCAAACGTTGTGTAGGGTATAAAAACTAAAAATTTAAGCATAAATTTGTTTGAAAATGCCATTAGATAAGGAAATTCGGTAAATGTAGTTAGATTCAGGACTAGAGACCGACCGAAATCGCTTTTTTTAATTTCGGCCAAAACCGAAATGGCCGAAATTTTTTATTTTTTTTTTCGGCCAAAACCGAAATGGCCGAATTTTCATTTTTTTAATTTCGGCCGAAACCGAAGCCGAAACCGAAAAAATAAAAGAAACAATTGTGAGATTTAATGTAATAAAGTGGGACATAATTAAGATTATCAGTAGGCTGAAATCGATCGCATATTCATAGTCAAATTTAGTAGCTGCTAAACTTTAGAACCAGCTTAGTAGCTGCCAGTTCAGTGTATTATCTGTCAACTTAGTAGATTACTAAAGTTAAGTTGGAGCTTAATTTGACTATGAATATGGGCCGATCATTTTAAGTTCCGATCATGAATTAGATGAATTTAGAAGCAAACTATCAAATGCGTGGAAATCAAGAGTAGTATAAATTACTGTCAGGGTAGTAGATTTCAAGAGAGGGGAGTAGATATGGGATTATGCGTAGAGTACTAGAAATTCTACGAGTTGTAGAAATTTCTGTCGGGGAAGCAGATTTGTAGAAAGAATAGTACTTTTGCATTGTATGAAACTCACATAATATTTTGAGGAGTAGATTTCTTACCATAGTAGTAGGAAATATATTGAGGGAATTAGAAAAATCTGCTACCGTAGTAGAGGAGTAGAAATTTATAAATCATTGCGAGAGTATTAGATCAACTCCGATAGGACATATCTTCTTTGTCGCTTCTGATTCTTCGAAACTATGATCAATGCTTAAATTTGTGTTACATACCGCTTTTATCCACTTGGTTGTTCCTTATGTATTTTGATACGCTAAATCCGGAAATAAACTTTAAATTTTTCCAGCACGCACCATTTTTCTGCAAACGCCACAAAAGTTGCATTTTTGGTGCTGTAAAAATTTCATTATTATTATTTTCGTATCCAGCGTGCAAAATACATAAGAATTTGTCTATAAAGTATATTTAACACACAAAACGTTCAGTTTTGTCGATCAGTGTAATCTTTGTTATTTATTTGTTACTTTTTCTATCAAACCCAAATTTTCGGCGGAAATATAGGAATTTCGGCCGAAAACGAAATTTGGCCGAAAGCGATATTTTATTTTTCGGCCGAATCCGAAACACGGCCGAAACAGCTTTTTTTGGCCGAAAAACCGAAACCGAATTTCGGTCGGTCTCTATTCAGGACCCTTGATTTATATTGAATTGATATAAAATTTCCTAATATTGGGCCATCTAGAAACCTTGTAAAACCTAAACCGAAACCTTTTCAATCGCTCCAACCAACCGAAACCTTTTCAAAATCAAGGAGCGAAACCGATAACCAAAACCGATTGGCAAGTGGGAGTAAAACCGAAACCGAAACCTTTATTCGATTCGGTTGCCAACCCTGATTTTAACTATATACGATTGAGTGCCAGCACTCACAGACCCTATTTTCGATCGGTTTCAGCCTTTTATGCAAATATGAAATTTTTATCAAAAAGCAAAATTTCGTGTATGAAACAATTTATTTATATTTATATAAAGCAATACAAATTTTATTAGAATATTAAATAATAATAATGGAACGAATGAAGTTTGGTTAAGAACAAATATCACAGGCCATTCTAAACACAATGGCGTTCTCAGCTTTTCGCCATTTTGAGAAATTTGAGATACTTTGATACTGACGAATAATAAAAATTGATTACCCTTCTGAGCCGATGCATTCAGCTGTTATATGATAAAGTCCCAGAAATAAGAAAAAGAGTACTTAATAGTACTTTCGGGAAAAAAGTGAGAGTAAAAAAGAGGAGGTCCTAAAAAAGAGTACTGTACTCTTTAAAAGAGTACGTCTGGTAACCCTAGGTATATATATATATATATACCTATGTATAAAAAGAAACTGAACCTTTCCCGACACAAGAAAATAATACCGAACACAAACGGAACCCTTTTCAAAATTGTCACAAAACGACAAATGACCGAAAGAAATTATTTATACAACCAAAAATTATATTTTTTTAAAACGCAATTGTTTTGCGGGACCAGACTGACCTGTCTGAAATCCCTCTCACGATTCTTTGCAGAATCAATTCACCAGCTGAACTTCAATAAAATCGATGTCCAGCAACAACTTGGCTCAGATGCGGGACGATACAAACAAAAAAAAAAGGAATAAGGAAGGAAGAACGGCCAAACAAATTCCAAGCAAACTACTTGAAATTCCCAGGACGGAAACACTTCACCAAAACAAATCACGACCGAACACAACCTGTCCAACTGTATTAAATTTCTCAAATTCAAAACACTAAATGGCCGACTGCCACAAATAAAATAAAGCAAAAAAACACTAAAACTAAACCAGCGCGCAAAAATACTCCCTTTGGAACACTTATCCTCCAGCCACAATCTGACGATGGCAACCGCTTCACCACTCCAAAAATACAATTTAGCAAAAAAGAAAGAAAATTATCAAAATTTTCCAAACAAATTATTTAAGATCAAATTAAATTAAAAATCTAAAACTTTATCACTTTCCTTCTTCCCTGCTTTTCCGTGCTAAGATTTTATCGAACGGACGCGTTTTAATCGGTCCCGCAGAAATAATAAATAACATTGTGAAACAATAACAAAACCCTCCAAAAATTACGCGAAATAGACGCTAAAACAATTTCAAGAAAAAGAGTGCAAGTGGCGTATCAAAGCCACTGCATATAAAGCAAACAAATAAAAAAGATTTGTGTGAAAAATTATGTCATTCTCCCCAAAAAACAAGGAATTCTCTTACAGAGAATTCAACATCCCAATTACAATTACTACTAATACTCTTAGGCCAGACCCTGTTAGGATATTCACTGAAAATAAAGACCCTGCAAATAAGTTCTTTGAGAACAAAAACCCTTTGTATAAGCCTCAGTCGGCAAATACGAGTAATGCAATTGGCGCAAACACTACAGAGAAAAACACTCCACGTGCGGCAGTGCAGACTGGCATGCACCGCTACCTGCAAAAGCCAGACCCTACATTGCAAAAGCGCAAAACGACCCCTCCCAAAAATACGAATACGCCTAAGGTTTTAAAGACAAAGCCGAGTATACAGCCCATAAATCTTGGGCAAAATAGATACTCCCTATTATATGAAGAGGATAATTCAGACCCTAAACCCAAGACGTCAAAGCCGCCACCAATTTATCTCAGAGAAAAAAACTCGAATTCCCTTGTGACTCTGATAACACAAATTGTAGGTGCCAATAGATTTCATGTGATGGCTATTCTCAAGGGCGCCATCCATGAAACAAAAATACAAATTTATAATGAGGCAGATTTTCGCAAAATTGTGGATCATTTCGATAAGTGTAAAAAGAGCTATTACACATACCAGCTCAAAAGTAGCAAAGGTCTATCGGTTGTTCTAAGAGGTGTAGACTCGTTTTGTCGCGGTATAAATTCGCGGCACAGTTGTTGTTGTTTTGTTGTATTGTTTGTTTTGTTATGTTTTTTTGTTTCCCTTTTGTTCGGGGCGACGGGCGAACAAAATCGAAGGAACAAAATTTCACACGCACTAACCGAAAGAACGCACTGCACGATTTTATTGAATGTTAATTTTTTTTTATAAATATATTTGTTTTGCTTAATTTGCTAAGCAAAACAAATTCGACACTCGCGGGCGAAATGCGGCCGGCGCGCGGAAGAAGAAAACTGAATATTTTGTTTGAGCTGTCAAAGTTCTCTTGCTTTCTTCTCCTTTCTTTCGCTTTTGCTTTCGTTAAGTTAGCTCAGTGAGCGGCGGCGATCCGATGAGGGTATTGCCAGCCTCGCCATTACAATAGTAAATTGTCAAAACCTGGACTAAAGCTTTTGTACTTTTTAAACCTGTTTGAGGGAGAGGAATTTGAGAACATTTATGCTTTCGCCTATACGTACATGAGTGCCGCCAAAATGTATATTTCATTTTGGTGGGTGCAGGGGGGTATATGTAAATTTGCCAAACACACCTAGAAAAATCTGAAGAGATTTTTCGCATATAGGTATGGGTAAAGCCCCGACTGCGGACACTGGTTTCTGCGTAAGCCGCACTCTATGTATGTGGGAAGATAAATGGAAAGTGAGCGTCATAGGCGCTCATATATTCTAATTTCGTTGAGTTCTTTTTGAGCAGGGAGGAAGGAGAGTGTCGAAGCTTTGGTTTTGTTTTAAATTAATTGAATTTTAAATTATTTGGTTCCAAAATTTTGGATAATTTTCTTTCCTTTTTATTTTAAATTGTGTTTTTTTGAGTGGTGAAGTGGAGCCGTTGCCATCGTCGAACTGTGGCTGGAGGACAGGTGTTCCAAAGGGAGTATTTTTGCGCGCTGGTTTAGTTTTGCCAGCTAGTGTTTATTTTGCTTTGTTTTATTTGTGGCAGTCGGCCATTTGGTGTTTTGATTTTGAGGAATTGAATAGAGTTGGACGGGTTGTGTTCGGTCGTGATTTGTTTTGGTGAAGTGTTTCCGTCCAAGTAGTTTGCTTGGAATTTGTTTGGCCGTTTTTCCCCCCCCCCCCCCTCTTCTTTATTCCTTTTTTTTGTTTGTGTCGTCCCGCATCAGAGCCAAGTTGTTGCTGGACATCGAATTTTATCGAAGTCCAGCTGGTGAATAGATTCTGCAAAGAATCGTGCGAGGGATTTCAGACAGGTTGGTCTGGTCCCGCAAATCAATTGCGTTTAAAGAAATATAATTTTTGGTGTATGAATAATTTCTTTTGGGTGATTGTCGGTTTGTGTTGATATTGAAAAAGGGGTTTGTGTTCGGTATTATTTTCTTTGTGTCGAAAAAGATTTCCGTTTCTTTTATATATATATATATATATATATATATATATTTGTATATATATATATATTGCGGCAGTTTCGGTGTAGTTTTTAAAAGAAGTTTATTTATCAGGTTTTCGTGTGTTCGTGTTGTTCGTTCGTCCGGGGATACCATACCGCGAGGGTCGTCTTAAATCCCACGCTTCGCGACTGTGCTTTTCGGGCAAATAGGGAATTTAATTATCGCGTGGGGATTTTTGATTTTAGTTAGTTTAAATAAAGTTTAGTTAAAAATAGCGCGATAGTTTGTCGAATGTGGCGATGTAAAAGAGGCATTAATTGCATTAAAATTCCAAGTTAGATCTGTGTCTAACATTCTAAACAAGGAAAAATTACCCCAACCACTTTTCCGCATTGAACTGGAATTTGACCCTAATACTCTGCAAAAAAGTGAAACCCACCCTATATACAATTTGCGATATTTACTACACCGTAGAGTCAGTGTTGAGGAGCCGCATAAACGTCGTGGCCCAATACAATGCCAAAACTGCCAAGAATTTGGTCATTCGAAAAAATATTGTACACTTCCCAGTGTTTGTGTTATTTGTGGTGACCTTCACCAGACCCAACTGTGCCCAAAATCGAGAGAAGACGTAAATGTTAGACATTGTAGTAACTGCGATGGAAATCACACTGTCAACTACAGAGGGTGTTCAGTCTACAAAACCCTTAAAAATAAGGTTATTACCGAACCGAAGCCCTTAAGCGCAACAGCTACAAAGAGGTCAAACCCTACTCCAGCCAATTTTGCGCAGATGAAATCATACCCACCACCCCAAGGAAATAGTGCTAACGCCGCATCACAACAACAACAATTTTCATACGCAAATGTACTCAAAGGATATACCCAAGACCCTCCAGTTATTCAACCCGCCCAACAGAACATTGGCCTTGAACAAACACTCCAGATGTTTATGCAAAACATGTCGCAGTTTATGAACGGCATGGAAACTATGATGCAGGAAATGATACACAATCAAAACCTGCTAATCCAGACCCTTTTAAAAAATAAGCCATGAATGCGATAAAAATATCCTTCTGGAACGCGAACGGCTTATGCCAACATTAATTGGAACTCATTCAATTCCTCAATTCATTCTGTATAGATGTAATGCTAATTTCAGAGACCCATTTGACCCAAAAACACTTTTTTAACATACCCGGATACAAGTTGTGACACTAAACACCCAGGTGGTAAAGCACGAGGTGGATCAGCGATTCTAATTAAGGACAGAATCAAACACTATGTTTTACAGGAATTTTGCACCGAGTACTTGCAAGCCACCAGTATTTGTCTTGATGAGTACATAAAAGGATTGACAATATCTGCAATATACTGTCCACCCAGCTCCAAAATAACTGAACAGCAATTTCAGACATTTTTTGCAACCCTTGGCCCAAAATTTCTCGTAGCTGGAGATTTTAATGCCAAACACACTTATTGGGGCTCTCGTCTGATTTCATCCAAAGGAAGACTACTATGGAATACTACCAGCAAACTCGGCCTTGATGTGGTTTCGTCAGGCACGCCAACATACTAGCCATCGGACAGACGCAAAATTCCAGATGTTATTGATTTTGCAGTAATCAAGACCCTTAAACGAACTCAACTAACCATTGAGTCTTCAGTGGAACTCTCGTCTGATCACACACCCACTATTATCACAGTAAAATATGTGCCAAATTCAGAAGTCAACCCACCCGACAAACTCACCAGTATCCATACGAATTGGCTTAAATTCAGAAAATATATAAGTTCACACATTACCCTACATGTGTCACTGAAATCTGAGGAGCAACTGAATGTGGCAGTGCGTAACTTTACCCTTCTGCTTACAAACGCCGCACTGGCAGCGACCCCAAAAATCAATAACACTACCCAAAAAAAGGAATTTGTGCCACAAAATATAGCTGCGCTCTTAACAGAAAAGAGATCAATAAGGCGTGATTAGCAAAAGTTCAGATCACCCTATTTGAAAAAAAAGCTGACCCTCATTACACGAAAACTACAAAATGAACTGAGGGCGAAAAACGAGAATGATCTGCATCAATTCATGGAAAAGCTTACGCCGACGAGCTCCACAAATTACTCACTTTGGCGTGCCACAAAAAATTTAAAACGACCCATTATTGCAGAATCGCCAATTCGTTTACCCAACGGAGACTGGGCGAGAAGTGATGCCGAAAAAGGTACTGCTTTTGCAAGTCACCTACAAAATGTATTTACTCCCAACCCCCCAAATGCAAATTACCCGTTACCACAGCTCGCAACCAGGCCAAACTATAACCCACTACTCATCAGAAGAAAAGCACTTATGGACGATATTGCCAAGTTGAACCCAAAAAAAGCTCCAGGACATGACTTAATAACGGCTAAAATGGTGAAAGAGCTGCCATCAATTGCTGTTAGTTACTTATTGCATATATATAATGCTATATTAAGAATAGGTCACTACCCAACTGACTGGAAGCTGTCGCAGATCACGATGATCCCAAAACCGGGAAAAGACCCTACAAACGTGAGTTCATATCGCCCAATAAGCTTACTCTCTACACTATCAAAACTTTTTGAGAAAATTCTGATAAAAATGATGTTACCCACAATACTCGCTAAAGGTGAAATACCCAATCACCAATTCGGATTTAGGAAAAAGCATGGCACAATTGAACAGGTTCATCGCATTGTTGAATTGATCAAAAAAACATTCGAGAAAAAGCAATACTGCGCAGCAGTTTTCCTCGACATCACCCAAGCCTTTGATAAGGTATGGCATAGAGGATTGATATCCAAACTACAGAAACTATTACCCGCAAGCATGCACGTTTTGCTTGACAACTACTTGACCCACAGAAAATTTGTAGTTAAACATAAAAGTTTCGTTTCTAGTAGATTTGATATTCTTGCCGGTGTACCCCAAGGCAGCGTCCTCGGACCCCTCCTGTATATACTCTATACAGCTGATATGCCCATTTATGATCAGACCCTCATCGCAACATTTGCCGACGACACCGCAATATTGTGCTCGCACTCAGACGCTAAAATGGCATCACAACACGTGCAACAACATTTGAACACTTTACAGAATTGGCTATCAAAGTGGAGAATTAGAGTCAACGAGTCTAAGAGTGCACATATAACCTTCACCCTAAGGAAAGACACTTGCTCCATGCTTACAATAAATAATAGTGAAATACCACAATGTACTGAAACCAAATATCTTGGTATGCATCTCGATCGCAGACTCACATGGAAAAAGCACATCGCAGCTAAAATTATACAAATAAAATTAAAAAAACTCGAATTGGCTCCTCTCGAAGCAATCAAAACTCAACACCACATATAAAATCCTGTTATACAAAAGTATAATTAAACCCATATGGTCATATGGGATCGAGCTCTGGGGAACAGCATCTCCATCAAATGTTGAGAAACTGCAAAGGATGCAGTCAAAAATTCTGCGACAAATACTTGGAGCGCCATGGTTTATAAAAAATGAACACATCCACAGAGATTTACAAATATCGAAAATATCTGATGAGATACCGAAACGTAATACAAAGTATGCAGATAAGCTAAAATTGCACCCTAATATTCTTTGCTTAACAAATTAAGCAAAACAAATATATTTATAAAAAAAATAACAATCAATAATATTGTGCAGTGCGTTCCTTCGGTCAGTGCGTGTGTGTTCCTCCGATTGTGTTCGCCCGTCGCCCTCGAACAAAAGGGAAACAAAAAAACAAAACAAACAAAACAACAACAACTGTGCCGCGAATTTATACCGCGACAAGGTTATTGAACAAAGTCACAGACATCATCAACCGAAACTGCCAGATTTATGCTTGGAGCGATTCGATGATAACATTGGGCTGGATTAGAAATAAAAGAAGTTAGGATGAATTCCTGAGAGCAAGGACAACGGAAATTGGCGCTTTGATTCCCACAGCTAAATGGAATCATGTCAGTACAAAGGAGAACCCAGCTGACATCGCATCAAGAGGAATTTCACCATCTAAGCTAGAACAAAATATTTCATGGTTGGTGAAAGTTGAATATGATTGACCAAAAGAAGCAGTTGCAGAAAAGAGTGTATTAGTAGCGACTTTACAACAGCGGTTGAAATGACAGAAACCGCAGCTAAATCTGGCTGAAGGCCAAATTGTCATTATCAAAAATGAAGATACGCATCCCCCAAGATGGCCCCTTGGTCGAATTATAGAAATTCATCCAGGATCTGACGGAAAGGTGCGAGTAGTCACAATGAAGATACAGGATGGAATATTAAAACGGCCGATTCATAAAGTTTGTGCATTAGAAATAAAAGAAGAAGATAAAAGAAGAAACAGCTGAGCAACATAGTCGAAGAGATCGAAACAATTCAGTCAGAAGTTATCGAACTTTTAATTGACGTCAATCACGGAAAACTAAACCCAGACTTGACCAATCTCTCGTCTGCGAAAACAGCTGGGCATGGATTGAGGCTAACGACATTTATAGAAATGAAAACATATCCATTCTGGAAAGAGCTTCATAGCAAAAACAAATGGCTGTGGTTAAAAGTATATGTATCCAATATTTTTAGAAAGATTGAAGCATAACTAACGAAATGGTATCTTTGTTTTTTCAAAAAAAATAGTTTTATCTATTTTTAATCTTTTTTTCGCCGTAATGTTGCGCAAACGCAACTGTGGGCGGAAATGGGTTAAAGAAATCTTAGATTTGGGAGATTTATTTGATGCTGGCTTTACTTTTATTGCACATATTCATTTTATCATTAAATAAAAAAATGTTGGTCTAATGGGTCTAAGTCCAGTGAAACATATCCCTGTTCGACAGTACATTTGTTACACGATAACACATGGTTGTTTCCAAAGCTGGGCATTAACTAGTTAATTAACGAAGTTAAATTTTTGGTTAACTTTTAACGTTTCAGTAATTTCGAAAACCATTACATTTTTCATTTAGTTAAGTTTAGGGTTACCAGACGTACTCTTTTAAAGAGTACAGTACACTTTTTTAGGCCCTCCTCTTTTTTACTCTCACTTTTTTCCCGAAAGTACTATTAAGTACTCTTTTTCTTATTTCTGGGACTTTATCATATAATAGCTGAATGCATCGGCTCAGTAAGGTTACCAATTTTTATTATTCGTCAGAATTAAAATAAAAACCTTCAAATATAATGTTTGTTAGTTTGAAGCATCTTTCGTAAATTTGCCAAACACACCTAGAAAAATCTGAAGAGATTTTTCGCATATAGGTATGGGTAAAGCCCCGACTGCGGACACTGGTTTCTGCGTAAGCCGCACTCTATGTATGTGGGAAGATAAATGGAAAGTGAGCGTCATAGGCGCTCATATATTCTAATTTCGTTGAGTTCTTTTTGAGCAGGGAGGAAGGAGAGTGTCGAAGCTTTGGTTTTGTTTTAAATTAATTGAATTTTAAATTATTTGGTTCTAAAATTTTGGATAATTTTCTTTCCTTTTTTTTTTAAATTGTGTTTTTTTGAGTGGTGAAGTGGAGTCGTTGCCATCGTCGGACTGTGGCTGGAGGACAGGTGTTCCAAAGGGAGTATTTTTGCGCGCTGGTTTAGTTTTGCCAGCTAGTGTTTATTTTGCTTTGTTTTATTTGTGGCAGTCGGCCATTTGGTGTTTTGATTTTGAGGAATTGAATAGAGTTGGACGGGTTGTGTTCGGTCGTGATTTGTTTTGGTGAAGTGTTTCCGTCCAAGTAGTTTGCTTGGAATTTGTTTGGCCGTTTTCCCCCCCCCCCCCCCCCCCTCTTCTTTATTCCTTTTTTTTGTTTGTGTCGTCCCGCATCAGAGCCAAGCTGTTGCTGGACATCGAATTTTATCGAAGTCCAGCTGGTGAATAGATTCTGCAAAGAATCGTGCGAGGGATTTCAGACAGGTTGGTCTGGTCCCGCAAATCAATTGCGTTTAAAGAAATATAATTTTTGGTGTATGAATAATTTCTTTTGGGTGATTGTCGGTTTGTGTTGATATTGAAAAAGGGGTTTGTGTTCGGTATTATTTTCTTTGTGTCGAAAAAGATTTCCGTTTATATATATATATTTGTATATATATATATATTGCGGCAGTTTCGGTGTAGTTTTTAAAAGAAGTTTATTTATCAGGTTTTCGTGTGTTCGTGTTGTTCGTTCGTCCGGGGATACCATACCGCGAGGGTCGTCTTAAATCCCACGCTTCGCGACTGTGCTTTTCGGGCAAATAGGGAATTTAATTATCGCGTGGGGATTTTTGATTTTAGTTAGTTTAAATAAAGTTTAGTTAAAAATAGCGCGATAGTTTGTCGAATGTGGCGATGTAAAAGAGGCATTAATTGCATTAAAATTCCAAGTTAGATCTGTGTCTAACATTCTAAACAAGGAAAAATTACCCCAACCACTTTTCCGCATTGAACTGGAATTTGACCCTAATACTCTGCAAAAAAGTGAAACCCACCCTATATACAATTTGCGATATTTACTACACCGTAGAGTCAGTGTTGAGGAGCCGCATAAACGTCGTGGCCCAATACAATGCCAAAACTGCCAAGAATTTGGTCATTCGAAAAAATATTGTACACTTCCCAGTGTTTGTGTTATTTGTGGTGACCTTCACCAGACCCAACTGTGCCCAAAATCGAGAGAAGACGTAAATGTTAGACATTGTAGTAACTGCGATGGAAATCACACTGTCAACTACAGAGGGTGTTCAGTCTACAAAACCCTTAAAAATAAGGTTATTACCGAACCGAAGCCCTTAAGCGCAACAGCTACAAAGAGGTCAAACCCTACTCCAGCCAATTTTGCGCAGATGAAATCATACCCACCACCCCAAGGAAATAGTGCTAACGCCGCATCACAACAACAACAATTTTCATACGCAAATGTACTCAAAGGATATACCCAAGACCCTCCAGTTATTCAACCCGCCCAACAGAACATTGGCCTTGAACAAACACTCCAGATGTTTATGCAAAACATGTCGCAGTTTATGAACGGCATGGAAACTATGATGCAGGAAATGATACACAATCAAAACCTGCTAATCCAGACCCTTTTAAAAAATAAGCCATGAATGCGATAAAAATATCCTTCTGGAACGCGAACGGCTTATGCCAACATTAATTGGAACTCATTCAATTCCTCAATTCATTCTGTATAGATGTAATGCTAATTTCAGAGACCCATTTGACCCAAAAACACTTTTTTAACATACCCGGATACAAGTTGTGACACTAAACACCCAGGTGGTAAAGCACGAGGTGGATCAGCGATTCTAATTAAGGACAGAATCAAACACTATGTTTTACAGGAATTTTGCACCGAGTACTTGCAAGCCACCAGTATTTGTCTTGATGAGTACATAAAAGGATTGACAATATCTGCAATATACTGTCCACCCAGCTCCAAAATAACTGAACAGCAATTTCAGACATTTTTTGCAACCCTTGGCCCAAAATTTCTCGTAGCTGGAGATTTTAATGCCAAACACACTTATTGGGGCTCTCGTCTGATTTCATCCAAAGGAAGACTACTATGGAATACTACCAGCAAACTCGGCCTTGATGTGGTTTCGTCAGGCACGCCAACATACTAGCCATCGGACAGACGCAAAATTCCAGATGTTATTGATTTTGCAGTAATCAAGACCCTTAAACGAACTCAACTAACCATTGAGTCTTCAGTGGAACTCTCGTCTGATCACACACCCACTATTATCACAGTAAAATATGTGCCAAATTCAGAAGTCAACCCACCCGACAAACTCACCAGTATCCATACGAATTGGCTTAAATTCAGAAAATATATAAGTTCACACATTACCCTACATGTGTCACTGAAATCTGAGGAGCAACTGAATGTGGCAGTGCGTAACTTTACCCTTCTGCTTACAAACGCCGCACTGGCAGCGACCCCAAAAATCAATAAAACTACCCAAAAAAAGGAATTTGTGCCACAAAATATAGCTGCGCTCTTAACAGAAAAGAGATCAATAAGGCGTGATTAGCAAAAGTTCAGATCACCCTATTTGAAAAAAAAGCTGACCCTCATTACACGAAAACTACAAAATGAACTGAGGGCGAAAAACGAGAATGATCTGCATCAATTCATGGAAAAGCTTACGCCGACGAGCTCCACAAATTACTCACTTTGGCGTGCCACAAAAAATTTAAAACGACCCATTATTGCAGAATCGCCAATTCGTTTACCCAACGGAGACTGGGCGAGAAGTGATGCCGAAAAAGGTACTGCTTTTGCAAGTCACCTACAAAATGTATTTACTCCCAACCCCCCAAATGCAAATTACCCGTTACCACAGCTCGCAACCAGGCCAAACTATAACCCACTACTCATCAGAAGAAAAGCACTTATGGACGATATTGCCAAGTTGAACCCAAAAAAAGCTCCAGGACATGACTTAATAACGGCTAAAATGGTGAAAGAGCTGCCATCAATTGCTGTTAGTTACTTATTGCATATATATAATGCTATATTAAGAATAGGTCACTACCCAACTGACTGGAAGCTGTCGCAGATCACGATGATCCCAAAACCGGGAAAAGACCCTACAAACGTGAGTTCATATCGCCCAATAAGCTTACTCTCTACACTATCAAAACTTTTTGAGAAAATTCTGATAAAAATGATGTTACCCACAATACTCGCTAAAGGTGAAATACCCAATCACCAATTCGGATTTAGGAAAAAGCATGGCACAATTGAACAGGTTCATCGCATTGTTGAATTGATCAAAAAAACATTCGAGAAAAAGCAATACTGCGCAGCAGTTTTCCTCGACATCACCCAAGCCTTTGATAAGGTATGGCATAGAGGATTGATATCCAAACTACAGAAACTATTACCCGCAAGCATGCACGTTTTGCTTGACAACTACTTGACCCACAGAAAATTTGTAGTTAAACATAAAAGTTTCGTTTCTAGTAGATTTGATATTCTTGCCGGTGTACCCCAAGGCAGCGTCCTCGGACCCCTCCTGTATATACTCTATACAGCTGATATGCCCATTTATGATCAGACCCTCATCGCAACATTTGCCGACGACACCGCAATATTGTGCTCGCACTCAGACGCTAAAATGGCATCACAACACGTGCAACAACATTTGAACACTTTACAGAATTGGCTATCAAAGTGGAGAATTAGAGTCAACGAGTCTAAGAGTGCACATATAACCTTCACCCTAAGGAAAGACACTTGCTCCATGCTTACAATAAATAATAGTGAAATACCACAATGTACTGAAACCAAATATCTTGGTATGCATCTCGATCGCAGACTCACATGGAAAAAGCACATCGCAGCTAAAATTATACAAATAAAATTAAAAAAACTCGAATTGGCTCCTCTCGAAGCAATCAAAACTCAACACCACATATAAAATCCTGTTATACAAAAGTATAATTAAACCCATATGGTCATATGGGATCGAGATCTGGGGAACAGCATCTCCATCAAATGTTGAGAAACTGCAAAGGATGCAGTCAAAAATTCTGCGACAAATACTTGGAGCGCCATGGTTTATAAAAAATGAACACATCCACAGAGATTTACAAATATCGAAAATATCTGATGAGATACCGAAACGTAATACAAAGTATGCAGATAAGCTAAAATTGCACCCTAATATTCTTTGCTTAACAAATTAAGCAAAACAAATATATTTATAAAAAAAATAACAATCAATAATATTGTGCAGTGCGTTCCTTCGGTCAGTGCGTGTGTGTTCCTCCGATTGTGTTCGCCCGTCGCCCTCGAACAAAAGGGAAACAAAAAAACAAAACAAACAAAACAACAACAACTGTGCCGCGAATTTATACCGCGACAAGGTTATTGAACAAAGTCACAGACATCATCAACCGAAACTGCCAGATTTATGCTTGGAGCGATTCGATGATAACATTGGGCTGGATTAGAAATAAAAGAAGTTAGGATGAATTCCTGAGAGCAAGGACAACGGAAATTGGCGCTTTGATTCCCACAGCTAAATGGAATCATGTCAGTACAAAGGAGAACCCAGCTGACATCGCATCAAGAGGAATTTCACCATCTAAGCTAGAACAAAATATTTCATGGTTGGTGAAAGTTGAATATGATTGACCAAAAGAAGCAGTTGCAGAAAAGAGTGTATTAGTAGCGACTTTACAACAGCGGTTGAAATGACAGAAACCGCAGCTAAATCTGGCTGAAGGCCAAATTGTCATTATCAAAAATGAAGATACGCATCCCCCAAGATGGCCCCTTGGTCGAATTATAGAAATTCATCCAGGATCTGACGGAAAGGTGCGAGTAGTCACAATGAAGATACAGGATGGAATATTAAAACGGCCGATTCATAAAGTTTGTGCATTAGAAATAAAAGAAGAAGATAAAAGAAGAAACAGCTGAGCAACATAGTCGAAGAGATCGAAACAATTCAGTCAGAAGTTATCGAACTTTTAATTGACGTCAATCACGGAAAACTAAACCCAGACTTGACCAATCTCTCGTCTGCGAAAACAGCTGGGCATGGATTGAGGCTAACGACATTTATAGAAATGAAAACATATCCATTCTGGAAAGAGCTTCATAGCAAAAACAAATGGCTGTGGTTAAAAGTATATGTATCCAATATTTTTAGAAAGATTGAAGCATAACTAACGAAATGGTATCTTTGTTTTTTCAAAAAAAATAGTTTTATCTATTTTTAATCTTTTTTTCGCCGTAATGTTGCGCAAACGCAACTGTGGGCGGAAATGGGTTAAAGAAATCTTAGATTTGGGAGATTTATTTGATGCTGGCTTTACTTTTATTGCACATATTCATTTTATCATTAAATAAAAAAATGTTGGTCTAATGGGTCTAAGTCCAGTGAAACATATCCCTGTTCGACAGTACATTTGTTACACGATAACACATGGTTGTTTCCAAAGCTGGGCATTAACTAGTTAATTAACGAAGTTAAATTTTTGGTTAACTTTTAACGTTTCAGTAATTTCGAAAACCATTACATTTTTCATTTAGTTAAGTTTAGGGTTACCAGACGTACTCTTTTAAAGAGTACAGTACACTTTTTTAGGCCCTCCTCTTTTTTACTCTCACTTTTTTCCCGAAAGTACTATTAAGTACTCTTTTTCTTATTTCTGGGACTTTATCATATAATAGCTGAATGCATCGGCTCAGTAAGGTTACCAATTTTTATTATTCGTCAGAATTAAAATAAAAACCTTCAAATATAATGTTTGTTAGTTTGAAGCATCTTTCGTCACATTGCATTCAAAAAGTTGCAAAAATTCTTAAATGCTACGATTAGTACAAAAAATGTAGTATGAAACCTATTACTTTTTTAACCGAAATATTAAAAACAATTTTGAATGTCTTTATCAAAAACAATCCAAATATATAGCTAAATTTTTCGATTTCTTGGGGAAGGATCGGACGTTAGCACCCAGTGTCTAAAATGTTGTGTTACCTTTTATCCGTGTACTTTCTTTCTCTCCTAGACTCTTTGGAGTATCACATTTCAATTCATTAACGCCTAAAGAAACCTAATTAGTACACGTATAGGTGGGTATCTGGTGAGTTTTACAAAATTTTAAATACATTTTTTTAGTATTTCAGATCAAAAAAAAAACTTTGTGCATATTGTATTTTGATACTTAGTTATTTGTAGAGACCGACCGAAATTCGGTTTCGGTTTTTCGGCTTTTCGGCCAAAAAAAAGCTTTTTCGGACGTGTTTCGGATTCGGCCGAAAAATAAAATATCGCTTTCGGCCAAATTTCGTTTTCGGCCGAAATTTCTATATTTCCGCCGAAAATTTCGGCTTGATAGAAAAATGTAACAAATAAATAACAAAGATTACACTGATCGACAAAACTGAACTTTTTGTGTGTTAAATATACTTGATAGACAAATTCTTATGTATTTTGCCACGCTGGATACGAAAATAATAATAATGAAATTTTTACAGCAGAAAAATGGTGCGTGCTGGAAAAATTTAATTATTATTTTTGGATTCAGCGTATCAAAATACATAAGGAACAACCAAGTGGACAAAAGCCGTATATAACACAAATTAAAGCATTGATCATAGTTTCGATGAATCAGAAGCGACAAAGAAGACATGTCCTATCGGAGTAGATCTAATACTCTCGCAATGATTTATAAATTTCTACTCCTCTACTACGGTAGCAGATTTTTCTAATTCCCTCAAGATATTTCCTACTACTATGGTAAGAAATCTACTCCTCAAAATATTATGTGAGTTTCATACAATGCAAAAGTACTATTCTTTCTACAAATCTGCTTTTTTCGGTTTCGGTTTCGGCCAAAAATAAAAAAATTAAAATTCAGCTATTTCGGTTTCAGCCGAAAAAAAAAATAAAAATTTCGGCCATTTCGGTTTTGGCCGAAATTTAAAAAAGCGATTTCGGTCGGTCTCTAGTTATTTGTACTTAAACATTTTTTTATTAAAAATTTTAACAAAGGTTGGTATTTTTTTAAGAAATTTTTTCCAAATTTTGTCTTCTAAAAAATATGTGTTTTAAAACCGAGGAGTTTGGGACCCCCTGCAACTTGTACTCTTTTTTACTCAAGATAAACTGGTAACCCTAGTTAAGTTAACTTTCTTTGATTAACAAGCATTAGTTAACTTTAAAACGAAAACATTTTTTTATCATGGAATGTACAAAAAAAGTAAAAATTAAGAATTCATACTATTTTTTAACTGATATTGACATTTAATTTAAAAATATTTCACAAAACAATTAAATACACAAGCCGATATATTTCGAAGTGTTGACTACTTCTATATTATATTTGTATGTATGAAAGGACCATCCTAAACACAATGGCGTTCTCAGCCATCACGTGAGGTTTACATCGTCAGGATGTTTACATCGTATTTTCCATTTCTCAAATTTCTCCAAATGGCAAAAAGCTGAGAACGCCATTGTGTTTAGAATGGCCTGTGATATTTGTTCTTAACCAAACTTCATTCGTTTCATTCTTATTATTTAATATTCTAATAAAATTATTCATAAAATTTCGCTTTTGATAAAAATTTTGATAATTTATTTTAAAGCAAATTTGCCTATAGAAACCGGGAAAAAGGTTCTCTGAGTGCAGGCATTCAATTGAATATAGTTAAATTGTTTTTTTTGTTTTCTATAGAAAATTTAACTATTTAATTTAACTTTTAACGAAGTTAACTTTTCGACGAAATTAACTTTTAAATTTAACGAAATTAAATTTTTGATTAACTTTTACCGGATTAACGAAGTTAAATTCTCGATTAACTATGCCCAGCTTTGGTTGTTTCTTGTGTATTTTAATATGCTGAATTCGAATATAATAATTAAATTTTTCCAGCAAGCTCCATTTTGCTGTAAAAATATAATATAAATATAATATATATAATATAATATATAATACTAGTTCAATACTCCGGCGTTGCTCGGACTTATACTTAAAGCAGTGAAAGTACCCTAACGTAAACCTCTCCGTGAACCCCCAGAACACCAGAGCATAACATAAAAAATTGCAGAACTCTAGGTTCAGCGGTTTGCGCTGAGCGGTGATGAGTTAGTGTATCACCAATCATTCAATCAATCGGGACAAACACTTTTATATTTGTAATTGCGTGACGCCTGATTTCAAGTTCTTACTTGTACAAATTATTTTTTCAATCGAAATTTGTTTGTTTCGTTTAGTTTTTTTTTTTTTTTTAATGATTGACTATTGTTTAATTTTACTCATTGAATTGCATTTTTGGAATAAGAAGCCATGTGTGCTGGAAAGTATCCCAGATATATTTTGAAGTAATACTTTAATTGTATGAGTGGTACCCCGCTTCTTTAACCAATCAAGTTCAAAGTAGTACATAAACCTTCCGGAGCTCACAAATAAACGTATGGTGTTTGTATGGTTCTGATACGTTCAGTGATTTCGCCGTGATGTTCACTCATACATACGCACCAACGTTTTTATATATTAAAAAGATAAAAAACCACTCAATTTAAAAAATGTTCAAGTTGAGTTGTAAATTTTGAAATGCTTAACGTTAGTGACAAACAGACAGACCTGGACAAATATATATATATTAATTCTACACCTTAAACATAATAAAAATTTCGTTTTTTATTATAACCCTTATATTAACTTGCTTTGGCTTGACTATTATATATATACTAGTAAATTTGCCCGTGCCATGCACGGGAAAAAAACACACTAATTTTAAAAAATTAAATGTTTACTAAATATATTTTAGATGCAAAAATATTTTCTATGTTTTCAAAATTTAAATGTAATTTTTTTTTTATAGAAATTTGTGAAATATGTAATTTTTTATTAAATTTTGTAAAGAATAGAAATAAATTTTGTTTGATGATGTAATTGTGTAAAGTTGAACTGTTCCATTAAAAAAGAATTAAAAAAAAAGATTTTAAAAAAAATAAAGAATATCAAGCAATGGATTCAAAAAAAAAATACGACCGGTGACGGGCTTGAACCCAAGACTGCCGCAGACAAAGCGGAAGCTCTACCCAACTGACCACAGCCAGCTATAAAATAAATTGAGCTAATGGCGATGTAGTTCATCAAGCTGTATGGTGAATGTGTATATACACACAAAAATATAGCTTTGATTTACCATTGCCACCTTTAAGGAAATAATATTACCAAAAGGCTAGCGTTGCCACCTAACAATGTTTTCACCTGTTACGGCTAAACATTATTTCCGATTGTCGATCATTTTTATTGCAAAGTGTTTTATTCATTGGATTTTTTCAATTTTTATTTTCGTATTATGTATTTTGACGTACTAAAACCGAATCTGAATCTTTTATTGTAGCAAAAATCAGCTTTCCAAGAAATAAATTTTTTTAAGTTTTGATTTCCCCTTTTACAATTTCTTTAGTGACTTCTAAGAAAGGTGTTCATTTTGTAGTATTTTTTTTCGGGAATTTTAATTTATAAATGATTCACATTTTTATTTGTTTTTATGAAATTTCTCACCTTAAGCAAATATATTTTCGCATTTGCAAGAAACATTTTTGAGTAAGTTTCGCTGCGGTTGCGGTACTTCGCGTTGATGTGTGCGGACCTTAATATTGTACTGGGAATATATGCAGTGTATAGGAAAGTGTATTATGAAAGTGTAATATGAAAATCTAATACACCACCGTAATAGGTGAAAATAGTGATAGGTGGCAAGAATAGTCTTGTGGCAGTGTTATTTTCTTAAAGGTGGCAGCTTTAGGTCGAAGCTATTTTTTTATATGTGAAATGATTTTTTTGTGTGTGTATATACATGAAAGCGTTTTGCATGCGGCTTGATGAAGTTAATCGATATTAGGTAAAGGCATTGTATGAGCATTAGTGGCTCTGGTGAGAAGGCGCTTAGTTCGCTACTTCATCTTACTTACAATCGCAGCGTTGTGGGTTCGATACCTCACCAGGGCGGCTAACATTTATAAGAAAAAATATATGTGTGGATATATTTGTAAGTGGCTCTGGTTGGTTCCTTCTCACGACCGCAGCGTCGTGTGGACAAACCACCAGAATAGCTAACATTAAAAAAAAAAAAGGTTAACAACTTAAAAAAATTTTTTAAGTGGAGTTGTAAATTTTGAATCGGTTAGCGTTAGGGACAGACAGACAGACAGAAAGACAGACAGACAGACAGACCTGGACAAATATATATATTAATGTCGGTATAAATATCCTCAAATCTGCGGCGAGCTTTTTTATACACTTCCACATGAGCTACAGAGCTGAAATTTGGAACACTGATAAAACTCTGGTGACAATGCATTCTATTAAATTTTGGTCCATCAGATACGTAGGGGGCCGTGGGGGACTCAAACCCCGTTTTCTTAAACATGTCATAACTTCCGATTCCTTCGAGCTACTATGATGAAATTTTGTAGGTGGGTTCTTATTGACAAAATAAAATTTTACACCATTTGATGGCGGGTGTAGGGATAAAGGGGAGGCGGATGGGGCCTTTTGCAAGTTCGGGATGGACTAACGTTGTTTTTTAAGCTACAGGACTAAAATTTTGTACGTAGGTTCGCATTCGGGAAAAAATAAAAAAAAGGGGAAAAAAGAAAAAAAAGGGGGAAAAAATGGGGAGACATTTTTTGGCTACTTCAAAATCTGACATTAGGAACAAACCAGCCAAAAACCCTTAATTTTAAATCGAAATTGCGAAAATTTATTTAAATGGAATTTATTTTCTGCTTTTTAGTCGGTTAAAGGGTTATATTTAAAAAAAACTGTTTTTTACTCTTTTTTATTTTCCCCTTTTTTTTAATTTTTTCCCCTTTTTTTTACATTTCTACATTTACTAATTTTAAAATTATGCATTGTTAAATTTATTTGCAAAAAAATGTTTTTTAACGCTCAAATACCGTCACTAGCATTTCTTTTATACATATTAAGGTAGCCCAGAATTTTTTTTCGATTTCGCATTGGGACGCTTTCCTAAAATGTTGTATTGGGTCTAAAAATTATTGTCCCAAGGTTTCATCCCGATCGGATAATTCTAGACCTCTCCATTTTTTGATTTAAGGTGGTCAAATCAAAAAAAGGTCCAGTACAAAAAAAAAAAAGAAATTATTGAAAAAGGCGTTTTAGAATCAAAAAAAATACGTGGCGGCTACAAAAAAGGCATTTAATAATTTTTTTTTTACTTTTTGTACTGGACTTTTTCTCCGATTTGACCACCTTAATTCAAAAAATGGGTCTAGATTGGGATGAAACTTTGGGACAATCATTTTTAGACCCAATACAATATTTTTGGGGGGCGCCTTAACGGGAAAAACCTTAATACATATAAATGCAATCCAATACAAAAATTTTTAATTTTCAATTTAGTGAATATTCTACGTATACTACCTACAGTCCGTGGCAACCAGAAAAGCCTTCAAAACTTCAAACATTATTTCAGATAAGTATTACTGCACTAACTTTTCTTTCCTTTGGTGGCTATTTACTTTGTCTGATAGTCCAGGCAATAAAAAGTAAAGGTATTATATTGTGCATATTAATTTATTCTATAAATTCATTGAACATATATATGTTTAACATTAATAGGTACCACTTATTTCCACCCAATGGCCACAACAACAACAACTACTACAAATGGAGGTGTAAAACGTATTAAAATTTATCGTCGAAGTCGAAGGGAGAATCTGCAGAGTTCGCTTATTTATTCACATTTAACCGCTTTTTAACCTTTAAATAAACATAAAATAATGATTTCTTATTCAAATTTTCATAGGTTTTTTGGAAATTCATAGGACATATGTGTTCCAGTGGGCCGCGATGGGTACATATAATATCCAAATATAAATTAATTTATACAATAAGTTTTTGTTTACATATATTAAAAAAAAGTGTTAAACGTATTAATCACTTTTCAATAAAATGCGTTTTTAGTTGTAAATTTTAGCATTGTAGTAACCCAGTAGTCAATTTCGCAAGGCCTCTCCGCTAGAAGCATGCCTGCTATGGGAAGAAATTGCACATTCCATCCTCGCTTCTCGTGGAGGCATGTCGGTATGCCTGCGCTAGAAGGGAGATGGGGTGGTGTGAATGGATTTTCTACGCAATGAGCTAAAATACTTTGAAGGTATTTTCTGTTTTTCGGTACGCTGGTTCGAATTAGAGATGGGCGGGTGTCGTGAGTCAGGCGTGAATTTGTCGACGTGACACGCGTGAGCATGGCCATTCGTGATTACGTTCGTGCGTGAACGTGAGTCACTTTATAATTTCATATATAAATATATGTGGCGTTCGATATACTTGTGATAGTTCAAAAGATTTTATTTAATTTTCCACAGTCATTTGAATTCAATTTAAATGTTCGTTGTCCGAAAGTAATCAATGGATCCTATCGTGAGTGTCGTTTATACTACGATAATCGACCTGTGTCGTTTTTTTCGATTTAATTTCTATCCATTCTGAATCTGTTGGTAATGCACATGATCGGGACCGACAGATTCTGTTAGAGGGGGCTAACAAAAAGTACCCGTGTCTGCCAGTTTTTCTAGATCAATTCTTAAAACCATTTA
Source organism: Heteromyza rotundicornis (assembly GCA_951394025.1). NCBI lineage: Eukaryota > Metazoa > Arthropoda > Insecta > Diptera > Heleomyzidae > Heteromyza > Heteromyza rotundicornis. The sequence continues at coordinate 41,477,703 of OX596010.1, forward strand.
AATCGCATTTATGCATTTTGCATTTTTTTCATGTACATAATAATTCTTCAAAAAATCAGTTTTGATTGGATTTTAAATATTAAATATGCATTTGACAGGAGAAAAACATACCTTTAGAGTAAAAAACAAGTTTTTTAAAATATAACCCTTTAACCGACTAAAAAGCAGAAAATTTATTCCCTTTAAATTAATTTCCGCAATTTCGATTTAAAATTAAGGGTTTTTGGCGGGTTTGTTCCTTATGTCAGATTTTGAAGTGGCCAAAAAACCCTTAATTTTAAATCGAAATTGCGGAAATTAATGCATTGTCACCGGAGTTCTATCAGTGTTCCAAATTTCTGAAAACACTTTGCGCCGCCTTCGCCTTCTTCGAAAGTCATCCTTTGGATCAAACAAGAAAATTTAAACTAAATTTAAGTCGAAATATTGGACAGTAAAACACCTCAATTAAAAATACAACAAAGAGTATTTTTAATTTGAACCTAAAGCCAATCAAACCATCACACTTAAAAATTAGAGGTCGCTAAAAAACTATTAAAACATAAATAAAAAAGGTTTATTGCCGTCGGCCAGTCTTGAACCTACACTCAAAGAATTTTTTCGTTCGTAAGAAACGAAAAATTAGAAAAAAACACTTCGTTTGTTGTTTCGTTTGCGAGCAACGATTTAAATGAAGTATTCGGCGATGACGGGCTTTCGGTGTTTCGGCCTCGGGGTGTGTAATATTCGTAGATTTACTTCGACGGTTATGGCTTCAGTGATTTCGGAAATCTTCAGTGTTTTAGCCTAGGGGGGTTTTCGTGATTAGCTTCGGCGGTTTCGGATTTCTTCGGCGTTCTAGCCTCGGCGCTAAAGTAATCGTAGATTACCTTCGGCGGTTATGGCTTCGGCGGTTTCGGATTTCTTCGGCGTTCTAGCCTCGGCGCTAAAGTAATCGTAGATTACCTTCGGCGGTTATGGTTTCGGCGGTTTCGGACTTCTTCGGCGTTCTAAACTCGGGAATAAAGTATTCGGAGATTAGCTTCCGCGATTTAATGGTTGCAATTTGTTTACAATATTCGGCTTTCTGCTATCGGTTGACGATATTCAACTGCTGTCGCTTTTCTGGCTTCGGTTGACTATATTTGTCTTTCTGCTATCGGCTGACGATATTCGGTTACTACAATACTTAGGCTACTACAACATTTAGAATAGGTAGGGCAGCGCAGTAGTACACTTAAGTAGACACTTAAGTCAGTGCAAGTAACGTTACAGTTCCCTCCCTTCTTTGGAAAGAAATTGTGCTATGTAATTAAATGTAATTTTTTTTTATAAAAATTTGTGAAATATTTAAATTTTTATTGAATTTTGCAAACAAAAACCTACGGCCGGGCTTGAACCCATGCCTGCCGCAGACAAAGCGGAAGCTCTACCCAACTGACCACAGCCAGCTATAAAAAGACTTCAGCTAATGGCTGTTAGGTAGACCAAGCCGTATGGTGAACTCCATAATTTATATATACACTAGCTTATATATAATTATAGAAATGTTATATGTATTATTTAAGCAACTGAAATAAAAATAGATTTAGCAAGTCATCCCTCTGCCCATTCACCTCCCAGCACCAAATCCAAAATTTCAGCGAAATCCCTTGAATAGGACCCGAGTTACAGAGCTTTAAAAATTTTATTTATACCTTTAAGCATGGCAAAAGAAAGAAGGTAGTGCCGCTGTCAATTCTTAGCCGCCATCTTAACCATCTGACATTTAAGCCGATTATGACATTTCGGGCTACCGGATTGTTGCGAAAAAATCCTAAATTTCAAAATGGACTTTTTGCCAAAATGGAAATGGCAAGGGCCATTTCTTGCCTATAATCCGTTCCAAAAATAAGTTTTGATGATAGTTTTGAAGATTCAGAATCGACAAAGAAGACATAGCACCAAATTTTTTTTTAAAAACGTTAAATGAGAAACTTTAAAACTTATTTTTTTAAAATAATTTGTATGTCACTACAGCCTACATCCATTAAACCTTTCAATTGTAGAGACATTTAACATTTTATCCACAAGATTTTAAGAAATTTTTTAATTCCGAAAATATTTTTAATATTTTTTAGCGGGTGGCAAAGCTGTTTGATTTGTTTCAAACAAACATACCTAAAAATAATCAGCATTTTAATCAAAGTAAGTGACAGCGGCTCTACCTTCTTTCTTTTGCCATGCCTTTAAGGAAATAATACTGCCACAAGGCTAGCGTTGCCACCTATTACTGTTGTCACGGCTAAACATTTGTTCCGATTGTCGATTATTTTTATTGCAAGGCGATTTAATCATTGGATTTTTCCAGTTTTTTATTTTCGTATTATGTATTTTTATGTCCTAAAACCGAATCTGAAATCTTTTTTCGCCGCAAAAATCTGCTTTCCGAGATATAAAATTTTTTAAGTTTTGATTTCCCCTTTTACAATTTCATTGGATTTTTCCAGTTTTTTATTTTCGTATTATGTATTTTTATGTCCTAAAACCGAATCTGAAATCTTTTTTCGCCGCAAAAATCTGCTTTCCGAGATATAAAATTTTTTAAGTTTTGATTTCCCCTTTTACAATTTCATTGGATTTTTCCAGTTTTTTATTTTCGTATTATGTATTTTTATGTCCTAAAACCGAATCTGAAATCTTTTTTCGCCGCAAAAATCTGCTTTCCGAGATATAAAATTTTTTAAGTTTTGATTTCCCCTTTTACAATTTCTTGAGTGCCTTCTAAGAAATTTGTCTCCATTAATTTTGTAGAATTTTTTTTGGGGGATTTTAATTTATAAATTTTTATTTGTTTTTATGAAATTTCTCACCTCAAAATATATTTCAAATATATTAAAAAAATATTTTTGACTAAGTTTCGCAGAGGCAGCGGTATTTCGCGTTGATATGTACGGACCTTAATATTGTACTGGGAATATATGCAAATATGAAATGTAATATAATAGGAAAATGTACACGGAGGGATGATTTGTTCCACTTAAACATGAATTATTATTTTCCCTTTTGACATAATCAATGACCAGATGGAAAAAATTGTGCAAACTAAAATCATAAATTATGATTAAAAATTCATAATTTTAGGCTTAAGTGAGAATAAATGAATCATTCGTAATAATAGTTTGAGGACATATTTACAATTAAATAAATTAAAATTTTTTTTATTTTCTTATTTTTTACTTAATTATTTATTTAATTTTACTTTTTTATTTGGCAACTTGCTTAGAATAATTTATAATAACTTTTTCACAAATTCAGTTTTCCCGGAATTCGAACCGACATCATCCTCTCCATTCCGGACGCCTAACCGATTCGGCTACCCTGGCATTATTGTAAAAGCGTCTAAATGTATTGTATATTGCTCAGCAATTTATGACAATCAACCCAGTTACTCATAATTCATGATAACACGTGCAGTTTCATGGCCAGTTAATCATAAATTATTCTTCAAGAATAATAAAATAAATCACGAAATTCATAAACCATTATCATAATGTATTCACAATCCATATGCATAGTTTATGTACGAATTTGCATAATTTGTGACTAATATTCACAATTAATGATTATAGTTAGTAAATAAGTAACAATAATTTTATGTACTCCATAATCGTAAATCATGAGCCAACATTTCTCTCCGTGTAATATGAAAATCTAATACACCACCGTAATAGGTGAAAATAGTGTTAGGTGGCAACGATAGTCTTGTGGCAGTGTTATTTTCTTAAAGGAGGCAACTTTAGGTCGAAGCTATTTTTGTTTATATGTGAAAAATGGTTTTTATGTGTGTTTATATACATGAAAGCGTTGTGCATATAGCTTGCTGAAGTTAATCATTATTGGCGGCTAACACCAGGGCGGCTAACATTTATAAAAAAATATATATGTGTGAATATATTGTAAGTGACTCTGGTGCCTTCTCACAACCGCAGCGTCGTGTATTACATTTAAAAAAAAAAAGGTAAATACTTAAAAAATTTTTTTAAGTGAAGTTGTAAATTTTGAAGCGCTAGGGACAGACAGACAGACAGATAGACAGATAGACAGATAGACAGATAGACAGATAGACAGATAGACAGATAGACAGATAGACAGATAGACAGATAGACAGATAGACAGATAGACAGATAGACAGATAGACAGATAGACAGATAGACAGATAGACAGATAGACAGATAGACAGATAGACAGATAGACAGATAGACAGATAGACAGATAGACAGATAGACAGATACACAGATAGACAGATAGACAGATACACAGATAGACAGATAGGCCGGGCCATAGGCTATAGTGGGGGTCAGCAGGTGGCGGATAGCTGCATGACCTACATATATGTAGGTCCGCTGCGAATAAGTTCTTGGACAAATAAGCAGTCCCCGACCATTGGCGACACAATCGGAGGGTGCGATATAAAAGTCAGCATAAGCTCGATGATGTTTGTGTGACAGGGCGACACGGCACCGTCCTTTAAATAAGGATCCCCCCTAAACTTACATGGGACGGGTAGGTAAAAATAAACCCAGAAGCGTCTGACCCAGAGTGGGCGGCTCCCTGGTCTGCGTCTGATCCCATGGTTTCGGCGGTTTCGGACTTCTTCGGCGTTCTAAACTCGGGAATAAAGTATTCGGAGATTAGCTTCCGCGATTTAATGGTTGCAATTTGTTTACAATATTCGGCTTTCTGCTATCGGTTGACGATATTCAACTGCTGTCGCTTTTCTGGCTTCGGTTGACTATATTTGTCTTTCTGCTATCGGCTGACGATATTCGGTTACTACAATACTTAGGCTACTACAACATTTAGAATAGGTAGGGCAGCGCAGTAGTACACTTAAGTAGACACTTAAGTCAGTGCAAGTAACGTTACAGTTCCCTCCCTTCTTTGGAAAGAAATTGTGCTATGTAATTAAATGTAATTTTTTTTTATAAAAATTTGTGAAATATTTAAATTTTTATTGAATTTTGCAAACAAAAACCTACGGCCGGGCTTGAACCCATGCCTGCCGCAGACAAAGCGGAAGCTCTACCCAACTGACCACAGCCAGCTATAAAAAGACTTCAGCTAATGGCTGTTAGGTAGACCAAGCCGTATGGTGAACTCCATAATTTATATATACACTAGCTTATATATAATTATAGAAATGTTATATGTATTATTTAAGCAACTGAAATAAAAATAGATTTAGCAAGTCATCCCTCTGCCCATTCACCTCCCAGCACCAAATCCAAAATTTCAGCGAAATCCCTTGAATAGGACCCGAGTTACAGAGCTTTAAAAATTTTAGGGCGTGGCAGTGGACGGACTGCAAATTTTCAGAATCAACATATTACCAATTCATTACCCAAAACCACATATAAAATTTCAGCAAAATCGTTTAAACACAGCATGAATTATAGCATTTTAAAACAAATTTAATGAAATGGCATATAGCCTATGATGAGATCAATGAAATTACCTACATTTTGGTATGTGTTTCATTAAAACCGGTAAAGTATTTCTTGAGTTATAAGGGAACAAACATACATACAAACTCACAAAGAATTTTATATAAGTAAGAGATATAAAAAATTATTTGTGAAATATGTGAACTTTTATTAAATTTTCTAAGCATTATTTATACCTTTAAGCATGGCAAAAGAAAGAAGGTAGTGCCGCTGTCAATTCTTAGTCGCCATCTTAACCATCTGACATTTAAGCCGATTATGACATTTCGGGCTACCGGATTGTTGCGAAAAAATCCTAAATTTCAAAATGGACTTTTTGCCAAAATGGAAATGGCAAGGGCCATTTCTTGCCTATAATCCGTTCCAAAAATAAGTTTTGATGATAGTTTTGAAGATTCAGAATCGACAAAGAAGACATAGCACCAAATTTTTTTTTAAAAACGTTAAATGAGAAACTTTAAAACTTCTTTTTTTAAAATAATTTGTATGTCACTACAGCCTACATCCATTAAACCTTTCAATTGTAGAGACATTTAACATTTTATCCACAAGATTTTAAGAAATTTTTTAATTCCGAAAATATTTTTAATATTTTTTAGCGGGTGGCAAAGCTGTTTGATTTGTTTCAAACAAACATACCTAAAAATAATCAGCATTTTAATCAAAGTAAGTGACAGCGGCTCTACCTTCTTTCTTTTGCCATGCCTTTAAGGAAATAATACTGCCACAAGGCTAGCGTTGCCACCTATTACTGTTGTCACGGCTAAACATTTGTTCCGATTGTCGATTATTTTTATTGCAAGGCGATTTAATCATTGGATTTTTCCAGTTTTTTATTTTCGTATTATGTATTTTTATGTCCTAAAACCGAATCTGAAATCTTTTTTCGCCGCAAAAATCTGCTTTCCGAGATATAAAATTTTTTAAGTTTTGATTTCCCCTTTTACAATTTCTTGAGTGCCTTCTAAGAAATTTGTCTCCATTAATTTTGTAGAATTTTTTTTGGGGGATTTTAATTTATAAATTTTTATTTGTTTTTATGAAATTTCTCACCTCAAAATATATTTCAAATATATTAAAAAAATATTTTTGACTAAGTTTCGCAGAGGCAGCGGTATTTCGCGTTGATATGTACGGACCTTAATATTGTACTGGGAATATATGCAAATATGAAATGTAATATAATAGGAAAATGTACACGGAGGGATGATTTGTTCCACTTAAACATGAATTATTATTTTCCCTTTTGACATAATCAATGACCAGATGGAAAAAATTGTGCAAACTAAAATCATAAATTATGATTAAAAATTCATAATTTTAGGCTTAAGTGAGAATAAATGAATCATTCGTAATAATAGTTTGAGGACATATTTACAATTAAATAAATTAAAATTTTTTTTATTTGCTTATTTTTTACTTAATTATTTATTTAATTTTACTTTTTTATTTGGCAACTTGCTTAGAATAATTTATAATAACTTTTTCACAAATTCAGTTTTCCCGGAATTCGAACCGACATCATCCTCTCCATTCCGGACGCCTAACCGATTCGGCTACCCTGGCATTATTGTAAAAGCGTCTAAATGTATTGTATATTGCTCAGCAATTTATGACAATCAACCCAGTTACTCATAATTCATGATAACACGTGCAGTTTCATGACCAGTTAATCATAAATTATTCTTCAAGAATAATAAAATAAATCACGAAATTCATAAACCATTATCATAATGTATTCACAATCCATATGCATAGTTTATGTACGAATTTGCATAATTTGTGACTAATATTCACAATTAATGATTATAGTTAGTAAATAAGTAACAATAATTTTATGTACTCCATAATCGTAAATCATGAGCCAACATTCCTCTCCGTGTAATATGAAAATCTAATACACCACCGTAATAGGTGAAAATAGTGTTAGGTGGCAACGATAGTCTTGTGGCAGTGTTATTTTCTTAAAGGAGGCAACTTTAGGTCGAAGCTATTTTTGTTTATATGTGAAAAATGGTTTTTATGTGTGTTTATATACATGAAAGCGTTGTGCATATAGCTTGCTGAAGTTAATCATTATTGGCGGCTAACACCAGGGCGGCTAACATTTATAAAAAAATATATATGTGTGAATATATTGTAAGTGACTCTGGTGCCTTCTCACAACCGCAGCGTCGTGTATTACATTTAAAAAAAAAAGGTAAATACTTAAAAAATTTTTTTAAGTGAAGTTGTAAATTTTGAAGCGCTAGGGACAGACAGACAGGCAGATAGACAGATAGACAGATAGACAGATAGACAGATAGACAGATAGACAGATAGACAGATAGACAGATAGACAGATAGACAGATAGACAGATAGACAGATAGACAGATAGACAGATAGACAGATAGACAGATAGACAGATAGACAGATAGACAGATAGACAGATAGACAGATAGACAGATAGACAGATAGACAGATAGACAGATAGACAGATAGACAGATAGACAGATATACAGATAGACAGATAGACAGATAGACAGATAGACAGATAGACCGATAGACAGATAGACAGACAGAAAGACAGACAGAAAGACAGATAGACAGATAGACAGACAGACAGATAGACAGATAGACAGATATACAGATAGACAGATAGACAGATGGACAGATGGACAGATAGACAGATAGACAGATAGACAGATAGACAGATAGACAGATAGACAGATAGACAGATAGACAGATAGACAGATAGACAGATAGACAGATAGACAGATAGACAGATAGACAGATAGACAGATAGACAGATAGACAGATAGACAGATAGACAGATAGACAGATAGACAGATAGACAGATAGACAGATAGACAGATAGACAGATAGACAGATAGACAGATAGACAGATAGACAGATAGACAGATAGACAGATAGACAGATAGACAGATAGACAGATAGACAGATAGACAGATAGACAGATAGACAGATAGACAGATAGACAGATAGACAGATAGACAGATAGACAGATAGACAGATAGACAGATAGACAGATAGACAGATAGACAGATAGACAGATAGACAGATAGACAGATAGACAGATACACAGATAGACAGATAGACAGATAGACAGATAGACAGATAGACAGATAGACAGATAGGCCGGGCCATAGGCTATCGTGGGGGTCAGCAGGTGGCGGATAGCTGCATGACCTACATATATGTAGGTCCGCTGCGAATAAGTTCTTGGACAAATAAGCAGTCCCCGACCATTGGCGACACAATCGGAGGGTGCGATATAAAAGTCAGCATAAGCTCGATGATGTTTGTGTGACAGGGCGACACGGCACCGTCCTTTAAATAAGGGTCCCCCCTAACCTTACATGGGACGGGTAGGTAAAAATAAACCCAGAAGCGTCTGACCCAGAGTGGGCGGCTCCCTGGTCTGCGTCTGATCCCAGTGGGGCGGCAGTTATCAAACCTGACAATAGGTATAAAATTGTGCTGGGCTGGATTAAAGTGTCATACGACCCGTGCCGAAAATCAACCTGGCTGAGGGCCCAGTCAAAAAACTAGCTCAGTCTCGAACGGAGTATCCGGACACCTGGCGCCCTCCGGATTAACTAGCCTTGTCTGTACACTGCGGATCTCTGTACAGATGGACCACCCTTTCTCCGCCACTCGTGGGACCAAATATGTCTTTTTCTCTTTTAAATCAAAAGAAAACCACAGAGACCGGTACTCTTACAACACCGGCAGGGAACGAGGTTTCCCAACAACACCGGGGAACTTACGGACCCCTTCAAGAAAATCGCGGATATGCCCGGGTCTCCCAACGACCCCGCACATGTCCACGCACCAAACGAGGGCAAATCGGGTACTCCTGATTACATACAAGCCACCAACACAGGAGAATTGTTGAACCCGTTTCAAAAGAGCGGTAGAATGCAGCGATCCCCTACGAAGGAAGACAGCATAGAAGTGCGCATGCTAGGAAGGGATCCTCCTAGTCGAATAGACGTGGTAGAGAGGCTTGGGGCCAAGATTAAGGCTCTGGCCGACTTCATCAAAGACAAAAGGAATATCCACTCGGATATTAGGAAGATGATAACCGATCTGCGAGTGCTGCATAGGGAACTGACGGCCGAAAAGCACGTGAATAGTTTAACTGCAAAACATGTGAAGACCGCAGCCACGCAAGTGACCCAAAAGAGCCGTCTAAGAGCTTTACAGAAGCCCTTCGAAACGAAACCGCTGTGTCAACACCAAAAAGGAAGCGTGACTCACCCAAGGAGTCAACAGAAAGAGCCAAATTCCCAACTCCTAAGAGAAGATTGCGTAAGGAAGAAAGGAAGACAGCGAAAATCCTGGAGCAAAATACTGACCTGGACTCCCAAAGCCAGGCTGAACCAGAATGGGAAAAGGTGCGAGCTCGTGCGAAAACGCGCAAGAAAGTGGTCCGGCGAGACGCCCTAATAATAAAAAGCAGGGAGGGTACATCATATGCGGATGTTTGAAGCGCTCACGTCTCAATTCGATATATTGAGCGGGTTAAAGCTAGCAGCGGTACGATCGATGCGGAAGGCATATGGCGGTACGCAAATAGCGACAGTAAGTCTGCCAGCGAAAGCTGCCTCCCAAATAATAGAGACGGGTAAGGTCCGCGTCGGATGGGTAGTTTGCCGCGTTCGAGAGAATATCGACCCTACAAAATGCTTCAAGTGTATGGGGTATGGCCATACAGCACGAGTATGTAAGAGCACGGACAATTGGCAAAATCGATGCTTTAAATGTAGCGAAGAAGGCCATATGGCAAAGGACTGTGTCAAAGCACCGAAGTGCGCCACGTGCACGACCGCACAGAAGAAGGACACAAGCCATGCAACAGGAAGTCGCAGATGCCCATCATTTTTGGCGGCCGCCAGAGAACAAAGGCAGAAGAGATGAAGTTACTACAACTAAATCTAAACCACTGTGAGGCAGCCCAGGAGCTCCTCACCCAAACAGTACGCGAACTTGAGATAGATGTAGCTATACTCAGTGAACCATACAAGGCGAAATGCGGAAGTGTCTGGGCTAAAGATAACACCGGCAAATCGGCCATTTGGTCCTGCGGGAAACGAGCGCCACTCATTAAAACACGAGTAACCCAACTCGGTTTTGTGCGAGCAGAAATACAAGGCATCCACATATATAGTTGCTATATACCACCAAGTACCTCGATCGACGACTTTGAGCGTATTCTGGACAATCTCGTAACGAATGCAAATGGAATAAGGCCAGTAATAATCGCTGGCGATTTTAACGCGTGGGCAGAAGTGTGGGGCTGTCCGAGGACAAATGCACGAGGTGGAGTACTCCTGGATGCGCTGGCTACATTGGACTTAGTATTATGTAATACCGGCGGGGGGCATACTTTCAGTAGGGGAACATCGAGATCAATAATAGATCTAACTTTCGTAACACCTGGGGTATACCAGAGATTAGAGTGGAAGGTGAGCGATCGTTACACACACAGCGACCACAACCAAATCTTGATGAACATCAAACGAGCGACACACATAGCAGAGAGATCCATTCCCAAGCAACGAAAAATCGGTTGGAGAGTAGATACATTCGACGAAAAACTCTTTAATATAGTGTTCGAAGAAATAATTCCATTCGGCAAAGCCACCGATAAAACGCAGCAGCTAATGTCCCATTTGCGAAAAGCGTGCGATGCGGCAATGAAGAGGAGGAATGTCGGAAATCGTCACCAACCAGTATACTGGTGGAGCGATGAGATAGCCCAACTCCGTGCAGAATGCCATAGAGTCCGACGGCACTACCAACGGTCGAGAGACCGGGGCGAATACTTAAACCTACAACAACAGTTTAAGACAAAGCGGAAAGATCTAAAAAAAGCTATACGTAGTAGTAAACGTCAATGCTTCTTGAAACTATGTGATGAAGCCGAGAGCCACCCCTGGGGTAATGCATATAAAATCGTCATGAAAAAGATCGGAAGAAAAAAGCCAACACCAAAGTGCCCAAACCAGCTGAAAGAAATAGTGACTACGCTGTTTCCTAAGCAGCCACACGTTGAATCAAATGACGAGCAGGGAAACTTCGACCAACACGAAATCATACCGGTGTCAGAGAACGAGGTGACTAAAGCGGCCGGCAAGTTCGAAGACAAGAAGGCGCCAGGACCAGATGGTATACCCAACACAGCGCTAAAAGCTGCGGTTAAGCAGCACCCGAAAATGTTTGCGGATGTATACAACTCATGCATTAGAGAAGGTACATTTCCAGCCACATGGAAGAGACAAAGGCTCGTTTTGCTCCCGAAAGGAAACAGCACAACTGAAGACCCTTCTGCGTACCGACCAATCTGCATGTTAGACACTGCTGGTAAACTACTAGAAAGACTGATATGTAGTAGACTGGAGCAAGCGATCGAGGAAGCAGGTGGATTGTCACACCATCAATATGGATTCCGTAAGGCGCGGTCTACAGAAGATGCAATCCGACAAGTGGTGGAAGTGGCACAAAACTCCATCAAACACTATTGCCTGGTGGTGACCTTAGATGTCAGAAACGCCTTTAATTCCGCAAACTGGCGCCACATTTTGGAAGCCTTAAACCGAAGGAAGATCCCACAATACCTGATCAGGCTCATAAGAGCGTACTTCAGCGAACGAGTGCTCATATATGACACTGAAAAAGTAGTGAAGGAATTAGTGGTGACAGGGGGTGTGCCGCAAGGATCCGTCCTGGGGCCACTTCTATGGAATTTGATGTATGATGGCGTACTACGCCTTCAAATTCCGGCGCAAACAACCATAGTGGGGTTTGCTGATGATATCGCTATAACCATCACGGGCAAAATTCTGGAGGAAGTAGTTATCACAGCTGAAGAAGTTGTCGATACAGTAAGCTCGTGGTTAACTTCTGTGGGGCTCAGTCTAGCAGAGCAGAAAACAGAGGCAGTTCTAATAACCAAAAAAAGACTACGGAAGACCTGTACCCTCACTATTGGAGGGCACAAAATCAAGTCGAAGCCGTACATAAAGTACCTAGGGGTACTGCTGGATGCAAAGCTAAGCTTCAAGAGCCAACTGGAGTATGCATGTAAGAAGGCCGCCAAGGCTAATGCTTCACTCGCACGAATGATGCCTAACACACAAGGGCCAAAACAGCGGCGACGACGTCTATTAGCAGGAGTTATTAAATCCATTTTACTCTATGGATCGTCAATTTGGGCGGATGCCACGGACGTGGCTGGTAACAAGCGGAAACTGGAATCCGTATATAGACTGAGTGCACTGAGGGTCTGTTGTGCATTCAGAACAGTGTCGTACGATGCCGTAATGGTCATCGCAGGTATGATACCCATTGACATAATAGTCAAAGAATCAAAGAAAAGCGGTCGATCCAGCGAGCAGCGCCTAATGGGCCGCAGAAGAAGCCTAACGGAATGGCAAGAACGATGGGACGCATCAGAGAAGGGTCGGTGGACCCATCGCCTGATACCGAAAGTAGAGCCGTGGATCACGAGGAAATTTGGTGAGGTAGACTTCTACCTAAACCAGCTCCTGAGTGGCCACGGATGCTTTAGGGCGTACCTATACAGATTTAAGCGTGTAAATGAGCCGAAGTGTACGAACTGCCATAGCAAGATAAAAAAAAGATAGACAGATAGACAGATAGACAGATAGACAGATAGACAGATAGACAGATAGACAGATAGACAGATAGACAGATAGACAGATAGACAGATAGACAGATAGACAGATAGACAGATAGACAGATAGACAGATAGACAGATAGACAGATAGACAGATAGACAGATAGACAGATAGACAGATAGACCGATAGACAGATAGACAGACAGAAAGACAGAAAGACAGACAGAAAGACAGACAGAAAGACAGACAAATAGACAGACAGAAAAACAGACAGACAGACCTGGACAAATATATATATATTAATTCTTTTTTTTTGTTATAGATATATATTTTTTGGGTGTGTGCTTGTTCTACAGCTTGTGAAATATAATTTTTTTTTGTATTTATTATTTACTAGCTGTTACATACCCGGCGTTGCACGGGTTGTATAAAATTTTAAAATAAATATATATAGGAATTTTCGACAACTTCCATGGCGCTGTAGTTGATGGTTTATTCCCCCCGTGAAACTTGGTGCCAGTTGTAATCCCACCCGGTAAGAATCACCCAAAAAAAGTCCAAGGACGCACTTGGTGGCAGCTGTAATCCCACCCGGTATGATTCAGCCAAAAAAAGTCCAAGGACGCACTTGGTGGCAGTTGTAATCCAACCCGGCACGATCCACACAAAAAATGTCCAAGGACGCAATTGGTGGCAGTTGTTATCCCACCCGGTATGATTCACAAAAAAAGAGTCCAAGAACACACTTTTTTTTTGTTTAACGACGAATCCCAACGGTCCCACTAACCCGCCCAACCGACCGTGGGGCACATCCGCATGACGCACGGATTTGGTGACCGAACAGCCGTAATCCGGATTACGCTGTGTAACCGATCGCGGGTAAACATATTTGGAAATTCGTTTCAGCTGATAAAACGCATATTAATAAAACGCGAATTAGGTTATGAATGCAAGAGAGAATTCTTCCAAACATAACATAATATAAGATTAACGTGATAATAAACAATAGAATTAAAAGAAAATATTATGAAGCATCAGAATTCATGCGACGAATATGAATTTGATCAAATATAATTTTTGTCTACTTTACGATATTAGACTTAACAAAAATAAAAGACTAAACAATCCAAACAGTTAATTTACGCGACAAAGATTACAAATATTAATTTTAGTATTTTGTTTTTTTATACGAAAATAAAAAATCAAATACAAATAGAACAGTTAAGTAAACAGTAACGGAACGAATGTGAATTCAGCTAAAAATTTTGTTTTATTTGTATACAATATACAGTAAAAAACAAAATTCTGCTGAAATATAAATATAAAATACAAAAAAATACAACACTTTCAAAAAATCGACAATGCCGATCTTTGTGGAGTTTGGCAACCCTGTCATTTCGTTAAACCCTAAGCGGTCCAAAACCTCAAAGAGCAACAAAGTCTTAAGTGTGATCAAGTGCATTTAAAATAAAAGTTTTAGTTTTATTAAGTGAATCTGACAGGTCAAAGACAGAATACAGGCTATTAAAATCGCTACAAATACAACGAAAAGGTTCATTCTGCGCGTAATTAGAGCGGCACATACTTAATATCAAAGGAATGAAAGATCTGGAACGACGGATTGGAATATTAAAATCAATTTCCTGAAGGAAAAATGTAGAATTCAGAGAGCCATTTATCAATTTAATCAAAAATGTTACATTAAGCATCGTTCTTCTATTTTTTAGAGTAGGGATGTCCAAGAGTTTTAAACGATTTTCGTATGGAGGTAGGTTCTGATTCGGATTCCAGCGAAGGTTTCTTAAAGCAAATAATAAAAATTGTTTTTGAACCGATTCAATTCTATCAGAGTGGCAGTTGTATTGTGGATTCCACAAGACTGATGCATATTCCAAAATTGGTCTTACAAGTGATATGTAAAGACTTTTGGTAACGATGGGTCATTAAATTCTTTTGACCATCTTTTAATGAAACCTAGAACACCCCTCTCCTTATTCACACATAAGTCAATATGTAGATGAAAGCGAAGTTTTGGATCCATAGTAACACCCAGGTCCACAAAAGTAAAAACCTTTTCTAGATTACAGTTATTTATATGATACAGCGATGAAAGTTGGTGTCTTCTAGCAAATGTCATAAATTTACATTTTTTCAAGTTCAGTTCCATTAAGTTATTATCACACCAGATAGCTATACTGGTCAGATCTGATTGTAACGACTTATGTTGATCTAAGATCTCATAGGATAGAAACAATTTAACGTCATCAGCATACAACAGTACATTCGAATGTTTAATGACAGAAGGAAGGTCATTTATAAAAAGATTAAACAGAATAGGACCTAAGTGACTTCCTTGAGGAACTCCAGAGGTGACATCTATAGTTTTTGATGTTGATGATTCGAATAACACTTGTTGCTTCCGATTTGTCAGATACGATTCTACCCATATTAAAAGAAGATCTGGGAATCCGTATCTTTTAAGCTTTTCAATCAACAAATAATGATTAACTTTATCAAAAGCTTTTCTAAAATCAGTATATATGACATCTGTTTGAAGATTCTTTGAAAATCCCTTTATTGTTAATGAAGAAAATTCCAATAAATTTGTAGATGTTGATCTACCTCTCAGAAAACCATGCTGTGAAGGAGATATTAAAGTTGTGACCGAGTGAACCAATTGCTTTGTGACAACTTGTTCAAATAACTTTGGTATTGTGCTAAGTTTAGCAATACCTCTATAGTTAGATACGACCTCGAACATAAAAAAATGTCGTCTCAAGACCCTATTTTGAGCCAATTATAGGTTTTGGAGTCCGGACCATGTCCAAAATCCATTTCTAAAAATTTCCAATCAAATCCACCAAAAAAAAAATTGGTCTCAAGACCCCATTTAGACCCTTATATATGTGACTTCGGAACCTCGGACCATGTCAAAAATAACATTTCCAATCGAATACAGCAATAAAAAATGTTTACCTTTTTTTCGGTGTATGGGAGCCACGCCCAGTTTTTATCCGATTTGGCTGATTCTCGAACTTGATCTCAGTATTTACGAGAAAAACTTGTACCCAAAGTTTCAAGTCGATATCTCCAAAACTGCGACCGCTATCGTGCGGACGGACAGACGGACCGACAGACGGACATCGCTAAATCGACTCAGGAGGTGATGCTGATCAAGAATATATATACTTTTCCATATCGGACACGCCTCCTTATGGGCGTTACAAACGTTGTGACATAGTTAGTATACCCTGCCACAGTGAGTGTGGGGGTATAAAAAGTAGATACAATATTACTGTTTAATTTAGAGAAAGTGACGTGAAAGCATTTTTTGACATTCAAACAATTTGTAAGGCACCATGCATTTAACCTGTTTAAATCATTCTGTATATCATAAATCCTAGTTTTTCCAAGTTTAGAACAAGAATTTTATGCGAAACTTTATCAAAAGCCTTTGAAAAGTCGGTGTAAACAGTGTCAACCTGGCAACAATCTTCAAAAGGTGAAAAGCAATATGCTGAGAAAACCAACAAATTAGTAACAGTCGACCGTCCAACAACAAATCCATTCTGTTGGGGAGAAATAATTATTTTGAGTGGAAAAACCAGGCTTTCCTTCACAATAATTTAAAACAGTTATGAAATAAATGAAATAAATGAAAGTTTAGAAATGGGGCGATAATTAGAAATATAATTTTTACTACCACTTTTGAAAACCGGGGTAAAACCCGCGATTTTCCATTTATCAATGAAGACACCAGCAGACAAAGACAAATTAAAAACATGGCCCAATGGATTACAAATTGTAGAAGCACAATTTTTTAGAAACAAGGGTGATAAACCATCACAATCAGCTTTAGCAGACATTTTTAAATTTTGAATGCCTCTCATTATCTCACTTTCACCAATGCTCAAGGAGCCAAAATCAATCGAAGAACTAATATTACTAAAAGAAGAACTGTCGATTGAGACGGAATCAGTTTCAAAGTTTGACATAAAAAAATTTGCAAAGAGATTAGAAATACCAACAGCAGAATTCCAGGTATTTCCCTTATAGGTCATCATGGATGGAATATCTGAACGTGATTTTTTAGATTTTACAAACAGCCAAAACAACTTTGGATTACTCTTTATACCCTCCCAACCTGGGCAACCGAAACTACCACTACATTGACAAAAATTGTAGCAAAACGCATACATTCACAGAAATGAGAAAATTTTTCGAAACAAAACGTACACATTTGAATGAGAGCTGAAAATAAAAAAATATTTGACATTTTTGTCAAATGGAAAATTTGAAAATAAACAAAGAAATTTTTGAATTTCAAAACAAATTTGGCAGGGATGTAGTTCTCAAAATTTAGGATGTAATTATTGTATAAGAATTTTTCCAAGGTAGTAAATTCCTTCATATAATGCAGATATTTGTTTTCATCAATAAAATCATTCGTGGCTTTATACTTATTGAGAAACTTATTTCTCAAGTTTTCAATTTTTTAAGATTTTTAGTATACCAAGGAAATTTATAAACTTTATGCTGTATTACTGGAACATTTTTTATGCAAATCCCTGCCAACCAGCTACCGGTAGTCTTCATACAAATTACCGGTATTTATCGGGTAAAACTACCCGTAATGTTTGGGGTAATGAACACAGGGCATTGTAAAAAAATTACCCGATTCTCTCCTATATGTGTACGTGTACGTGTGAAGGTTTCTCATTCAAATGGGAAAACTGGTAAATAGACGCTCATTCAAGTCATCGCCAGTAGCTCAGGGGTTAGGCAGTTGGCCCTATAAACGGAAGGAACCGGGATCGAATCCCCGTTCCGGAAAATGTTTTTTTATTAAAATTTTATTTTTAATTGAAGATTCTGCAAATAAAATTTACCACTTGCTCCTAAACGTACCTATTTACCATTCTTTAACTTCTTTTAAAATTTACATATCAAATAGAAACTTTTTCACACTGAACTGGATTTGAACGCCGGACCTTCGGATCTTGAGTTTATCACTTTACCCTCTGTGCTACTGCGCTGCTTTGAATCTTGTCGTCAAAAGACCAATCTAAATTTGAAATTTAAAAATTTCCATTTAAAAAACTTTTTTCAGCCCAGACGAGATTTGAACACGGGACCTACGGCTTGTAAGTTCTGCATCTACACTAAGGCATTCAATCCCGGGATCCCGAATCCCGAAATCCCGGGATCCCGGAAGTTTTCTCAATCCCGGAAACCCGGGATTTTGAGTTCGGAATCCCGGGATTCAAAAATGGGTTTTTTTATGCATTGTTTAAGATATTTTTGACGTTTTTTTACAAAAATACTTTCGTGCATTTACTTTCAATCTAATTGGTAAATTTAAAAAACGCACTTTTGTAGATTTAGTGCAACAAACACAAAAAAATTTACAACATTTATATCAATAACGGTTAAAAACCATTTTTATCGATCTGAATAAAATTTTTTCAATTTAAACATTTTTTTTGGATAAATGGTTTTGTGTGTTTTTTACTTTTGAATGGATACCAATTTTAATAGTTTTAAACAACAATTGGTGTATTCGTTCCCGCTATAATACTAAAATTACTGAAAGTAATTTTTTCGTGTATAGCATGAAATGGAGCTGGTTGAATTTTATGATTATATTCGGATTCACCGTGCAAAAAAAATAATTTGTTCGATCAATCTAATTTAAAAAGAATTACTTTTTGTTTGACTATATTTATTTAAATATTATTTGTTTTGTGTAATGTAATATTTATAAAATATGTTTTCTTTGTCGAATTAAACATAAAATATTGTTGCAACAATTTTTTCTTTAATTTTATATTAACTATTGTATTTAATTGGAAAATCCCGAAAATCCCGAACAAATCCCGGGATCCCGGGATTGTAATTTCAAATCCCGAAATCCCGGGATTTTCAAAAACACTTCGGGATTGAATGCCTTAATCTACACGCTGTGCCACTGAGCATCTTTCTTTCAGGTCAACAAAAACAAATTTGTTTTGAAATTAAGGAATGTCTGTGTTTTTTTTCAAATTTTCTATTTGACAAAAATGTAAAATATTTTTATATTTTCCGCTCTCATTTGTGCAAATGTGTGCGTTTTGTTTCGAAAATTTTTCTCATTTCTGTGAATGTGTGCCCCTCCCAACCTGCCCTCCCAACCTGGGCTAACGAAACTACCACTACATTGACAAAAATCGAAGCAAAACGCACACATTCACGGAAATGAGAAAAATTTTCGAAAAAAACGCACACATTTACAAAAAAGAGAAATTTTCTTTTTGGAAATAAAAAAATATCTGACATTTCTGTCAAATGAAAAATTTTAAAATAAACAAAGAAATTTTTGAATTTCGAAACAAGTTTGTTTTGGTTGACCTGAACGAAAGATGCTCAGTGGCACAGCGTGTAGATGCAGAACTTACAAGCCGTAGGTCCCGTGTTCAAATCTCGTCTGGTCTGAAAAAAGTTTTTTAAATGGAAATTTTTAAATTTCAAATTTAGATTGGTCTTTTGACGACAAGATTCAAAGCAGCGCAGTAGCACAGAGGGTAAAGTGATAAACTCAAGATGCGAAGGTCCAGCGTTCAAATCCAGTTCAGTGTGCAAAAGTTTATATTTGAAAAGAAGTTAAAGAATGGTAAATGGTAAATAGGTACGTTTTAGGAGCAAGTGGTAAATTTTATTTGCAGAATCTTCAATTAAAAATAAAATTTTAATAAAAAAACATTTTCCGGAACGGGGATTCGATCCCGGTTCCTTCCGTTTCTAGGGCCAACTGCCTAACCCCTGAGCTACTGGCGATGACTTGAATGAGCGTCTATTTACCAGTTTTCCCATTTGAATGAGAAACCTTCACACGTACACGTACACATATAGGAGAGAATCGGGTAATTTTTTTACAATGCCCTGTGTTCGTTACCCCAAACATTACGGGTAGTTTTACCCGATAACTACCGGTAATTTGTATGAAGACTACCGGTAGCTGGTTGGCAGGGTGGGCTACCGAAACTACCACTACATTGACAAAAATCGAGGCAAAACGCACACATTCACAGAAATGAGAAAAAATTTAGGAAAAAACGCACACATTTACACAAATGAGAAATTTTCTTTTCGAAAATAAAAAAATATTTGACATTTCTGTCAAATGAAAAATTTGAAAATAAACAAATAAATTTTTGAATTTCAAAACAAGTTTGTTTTTGTTGAACTGAACGAAAGATGCTCAGTGGCACGGCGTGTAGATGCAGAACTTACAAGACTTAGGTCCCGTGTTCAAATCTCGTCTGGGCTGAAAAAAGTTTTTTTAAATGGAAATTTTTAAATATCAAATTTAGATTGGTCTTTTGACGACAAGATTCAAAGCAGCGCAGTAGCACAGAGGGTAAAGTGATAAACTCAAGATCCGAAGGTCCGGCGTTCAAATCCAGTTCAGTGTGAAAAAGTTTCTATTTGATATGTAAATTTTAAAAGAAGTTAAAGAATGGTAAATAGGTACGTTTAGGAGCTAGTGGTAAATTTTATTTGCAGAATCTTCAATTAAAAATAAAATTTTAATAAAAAAACATTTTCCGGAACGGGGATTCGATCCCGGTTCCTTCCGTTTATAGGGCCAACTGCCTAACCCCTGAGCTACTGGCGATGACTTGAATGAGCGTCTATTTACCAGTTTTCCCATTTGAATGAGAAACCTTCACACGTACACGTACACATATAGGAGAGAATCGGGTAATTTTTTCACAATGCCCTGTGTTCATTACCCCAAACATTACGGGTAGTTTTACCCGTTAACTACCGGTAATTTGTATGAAGACTACCGGTAGCTGGTTGGCAGGGGCGTTTTGCTTCGATTTTTGTCAATGTAGTGGTAGTTTCGGTAGCCCAGGTTGGGAGGGATGTCATTTATTTCAGTACAAAATACATTAAAACAGCCAGCAGTATCATTATTAGAAAATTTACCGCACCAGTCAGTACTCTCTATAATAGCATTTATATTTTCGAAGTTACATAGATTAAAATTAAAGTTAAGCTTGTCCGATATTTTAGGTAGATTTAGGGCCGTTTTATTCACTCTTTTAACTCGAGAGTTTAATATAACTCTGGGATTTTACCAATTTACAAACAAAATTTGTTTTATTCACTCAGATTTTTCAATTATAACTTGAGAAATTGACGTTTTGATTCAACTTGTGTCTTATAACTTGAACCAAATTGAGATTTCAATAACTCCCCAAAATAGCAGGAGTTATGAGCTGTAACTTGGGATATTTGCTTCAACTTCAGATGTTTGTTTCATTCACAGCAATTTCAATCACAATTAAAAATTTTTTTTTATTTTCCAAATAAATTTGATAACAAAAAAATGAGTCGATTGGGCTAATTGGAAAGTTTGGGACGGCTTAGAAATAGTGAAGGAGGAGAGGAAACATCGAGTGACGAGGAATATTAGGTTTCGGTTAGTCGTCGTCCATATAAAATGATGCAACGAATCAATATCAACAAGTGGGATGGCTACGAGTTGTTGGAGCACAATCCACCAACAACTCGGCCTCTCTGCAGAAAAGTTTGTATTTCGCAACCGCCGTATGGAAAAGTATATATATTCTTGGTCATACCGCCAGAGTCGATTTAGCCATGTCCGTCTGTCTGTCTGTCTGTCCGCACGATAGCGGTCGCAGTATTTGAGATATCGACTTAAAATGGTTTCCACTTCAAAAGTAAGAGCAAGTTCGAGAATCCCATATAACGAAAAAAAAGGTCAACCTTTTCCAAGTCTTTTGTATAGCTGTTTTCGATTGGAAATGTTTAGAAATGGATTTCGACATGGTCCAAGCTCTAAAGGGGTCTTGAGACCAAATTTTTTTTAAATGGATTTGATTGGACATTTTTAGAAACGAATTTTGGTTGTGGTTTGATGCTCCAAAACCACCTATAAATGGCTCAAATGGGGTCTTGAGACCAAATTTTGTATGTTGAGGTATTTCTAGACTTCTACTGTGTGGGGGTATTTCAGCTTCGGCATTGCCGAAGATAGTCCACTACTAGTTTTTTTTTAAATCTGCTTCAATGTCTCGTTAGCATTTTTTTAGAAATAATTCAATTTCAAAAGTTTAAACTGACATGCCATGGCAGTTTTCAAAAATTTCCCTGGGGTTTTTCCTCAACTCGAGAAATTGTGACTTTAGTCAACTTTTACTCAACCTTCGATTTACGGAACTGAATAAAACCAAATTTTAACTTGAGAAATTATAACTTCTAATTTCTCAAGTTTCACAAATGAGAGAGTTGATGAAAGTTGGAAGACTCAGACAAGTTAACTCAAGTTAACAAAAGTCAATAAAACGGCCCTTAAAAACTCATAAAACTCAACTTGGAGGACAAGAGGAATATGATGCATGTCTGTCGGAGAAATCGGAAACATACACTCTTTCAATGTTTAATTTACTGTAGCGCTAATGAAGATTAAATCTAAAATGCGATCCAATTTATTAACAAAATGGTTAATTTGGACAAGATCATAACATAAAAAACTATCAAGCAGATACATTTCATTTGAGGCATTAACATTTGTTGGAGTGAGATCAAAACACCTCCACCTCTTTGGCAACCAGTTTTTAAAGCATCTCTATCCTTTCGATAGACTTTGAAAAGAGAGGGATCAAAGAATTCCCCATCAGCGAAATCTTCATTGAGCCATGTTTCAACGAGAACGTAATCATCATAGTCCAATTGAGATGTAGCAGGTAAAACTGTATTCGATTTGGCCTAAGACCAGATATATTTTGAAAATATACCTTCAAGGACAGCTGAGTGTATATATTTGGTTAAGTCACTTCTTCTGCATTCGTCGACTTTTGAAAAAATTAGAATGGTCTAACTCTAATTTAACTTTAGCCGGCCACAGCGTAGGATCGAAGAGCTTTTCGTAAGGAGTGGAAGCTATACCCAACTTAAAATTGACGCTTCGCAAGTTTAAAAGGTTCGCATCTTTTTTTGTAAGACTATAGTTGGTATGCCCTGTTATGACAGACGAGGCTCTGGCGACCGGTTGTGGGCGGGATAGCCCCTGACATCCCTGTGCGCTTCTGTTTTCTCCATGTTAGGAGCGGCGTACCCTACCTACCACTTCCTAAATCCCTTCCCTTGTCCCATATCCTCTGCAGCGTCTGTTTTCATCAGTAGATGCGGCTACACTCCGTGCGCGCCTGTTTACCCCATGTGAGGGGCGGCGTTCAACTACGTCTGTTCCCTTAGTTAGGGCAGTCGAAAATATGGATATCTTTTCGGATGATGAACCAGACAAAAAATAAATCATCTGGGGGATGGATCACCTCCTCAACAAAGCCAATGTGTGTTGTTTTTCTATGGAGTCCATAAAAGAAAAAACGTTTACGGTGTAGGTGGTCGGATCCCCAGTACCGGCGGTAAGTGACGATCGAACGGGTCACTTGGCGTCGTCATCCAGCGACTGTTCAGGTGGTACAATGAGACATCAGGCTGTACTATCTACAAAAGTGACTGATACTGCGAAAACCGCGGGGCACGCCACTAGAGCTCCACTTTGTCGACAATCGGCAAGTGACTCTGAAGCGGCCTTCTGTAGCATTGTTTTCCCATTTGAATGAGAAGCCTTCACACTTACACGTACACATATAGGAGAGAATCGGGTAATTTTTTCACAATGCCCTGTGTTCGTTACCCCAAACATTACGGGTAGTTTTACCCGATAACTACCGGTAATTTGTATGAAGACTACCGGTAGCTGGTTGGCAGGGTGGGCTACCGAAACTACCACTACATTGACAAAAATCGAAGCAAAACGCACACATTCACAGAAATGAGAAAAATTTTCGAAAAAAAACGCACACATTTACAAAAAAGAGAAATTTTCTTTTTGGAAATAAATGAAAAATTTTAAGATAAACAAATAAATTTTTGAATTTCAAAACAAGTTTGTTTTTGTTGACCTGAACGAAAGATGCTCAGTGGCACGGCGTGTAGATGCAGAACTTACAAGACGTAAGTCCCGTGTTCAAATCTCATCTGGGCTGAAAAAAGTTTTTTTAAATGGAAATTTTTAAATATCAAATTTAGATTGGTCTTTTGACGACAAGATTCAAAGCAGCGCAGTAGCACAGAGGGTAAAGTGATAAACTCAAGATCCGAAGGTCCGGCGTTCAAATCCAGTTCAGTGTGAAAAAGTTTCTATTTGATATGTAAATTTTAAAAGAAGTTAAAGAATGGTAAATAGGTACGTTTAGGAGCAAGTGGTAAATTTTATTTGCAGAATCTTCAATTAAAAATAAAATTTTAATAAAAAAACATTTTCCGGAACGGGGATTCGATCCCGGTTCCTTCCGTTTATAGGGCCAACTGCCTAACCCCTGAGCTACTGGCGATGACTTGAATGAGCGTCTATTTACCAGTTTTCCCATTTGAATGAGAAACCTTCACACGTACACGTACACATATAGGAGAGAATCGGGTAATTTTTTCACAATGCCCTGTGTTCATTACCCCAAACATTACGGGTAGTTTTACCCGTTAACTACCGGTAATTTGTATGAAGACTACCGGTAGCTGGTTGGCAGGGGCGTTTTGCTTCGATTTTTGTCAATGTAGTGGTAGTTTCGGTAGCCCAGGTTGGGAGGGATGTCATTTATTTCAGTACAAAATACATTAAAACAGCCAGCAGTATCATTATTAGAAAATTTACCGCACCAGTCAGTACTCTCTATAATAGCATTTATATTTTCGAAGTTACATAGATTAAAATTAAAGTTAAGCTTGTCCGATATTTTAGGTAGATTTAGGGCCGTTTTATTCACTCTTTTAACTCGAGAGTTTAATATAACTCTGGGATTTTACCAATTTACAAACAAAATTTGTTTTATTCACTCAGATTTTTCAATTATAACTTGAGAAATTGACGTTTTGATTCAACTTGTGTCTTATAACTTGAACCAAATTGAGATTTCAATAACTCCCCAAAATAGCAGGAGTTATGAGCTGTAACTTGGGATATTTGCTTCAACTTCAGATGTTTGTTTCATTCACAGCAATTTCAATCACAATTAAAAATTTTTTTTTATTTTCCAAATAAATTTGATAACAAAAAAATGAGTCGATTGGGCTAATTGGAAAGTTTGGGACGGCTTAGAAATAGTGAAGGAGGAGAGGAAACATCGAGTGACGAGGAATATTAGGTTTCGGTTAGTCGTCGTCCATATAAAATGATGCAACGAATCAATATCAACAAGTGGGATGGCTACGAGTTGTTGGAGCACAATCCACCAACAACTCGGCCTCTTCTGCAGAAAAGTTTGTATTTCGCAACCGCCGTATGGAAAAGTATATATATTCTTGGTCATACCGCCAGAGTCGATTTAGCCATGTCCGTCTGTCTGTCTGTCTGTCCGCACGATAGCGGTCGCAGTATTTGAGATATCGACTTAAAATGGTTTCCACTTCAAAAGTAAGAGCAAGTTCGAGAATCCCATATAACGAAAAAAAAGGTCAACCTTTTCCAAGTCTTTTGTATAGCTGTTTTCGATTGGAAATGTTTAGAAATGGATTTCGACATGGTCCAAGCTCTAAAGGGGTCTTGAGACCAAATTTTTTTTAAATGGATTTGATTGGACATTTTTAGAAACGAATTTTGGTTGTGGTTTGATGCTCCAAAACCACCTATAAATGGCTCAAATGGGGTCTTGAGACCAAATTTTGTATGTTGAGGTATTTCTAGACTTCTACTGTGTGGGGGTATTTCAGCTTCGGCATTGCCGAAGATAGTCCACTACTAGTTTTTTTTTAAATCTGCTTCAATGTCTCGTTAGCATTTTTTTAGAAATAATTCAATTTCAAAAGTTTAAACTGACATGCCATGGCAGTTTTCAAAAATTTCCCTGGGGTTTTTCCTCAACTCGAGAAATTGTGACTTTAGTCAACTTTTACTCAACCTTCGATTTACGGAACTGAATAAAACCAAATTTTAACTTGAGAAATTATAACTTCTAATTTCTCAAGTTTCACAAATGAGAGAGTTGATGAAAGTTGGAAGACTCAGACAAGTTAACTCAAGTTAACAAAAGTCAATAAAACGGCCCTTAAAAACTCATAAAACTCAACTTGGAGGACAAGAGGAATATGATGCATGTCTGTCGGAGAAATCGGAAACATACACTCTTTCAATATTTAATTTACTGTAGCGCTAATGAAGATTAAATCTAAAATGCGATCCAATTTATTAACAAAATGGTTAATTTGGACAAGATCATAACATAAAAAACTATCAAGCAGATACATTTCATTTGAGGCATTAACATTTGTTGGAGTGAGATCAAAACACCTCCACCTCTTTGGCAACCAGTTTTTAAAGCATCTCTATCCTTTCGATAGACTTTGAAAAGAGAGGGATCAAAGAATTCCCCATCAGCGAAATCTTCATTGAGCCATGTTTCAACGAGAACGTAATCATCATAGTCCAATTGAGATGTAGCAGGTAAAACTGTATTCGATTTGGCCTAAGACCAGATATATTTTGAAAATATACCTTCAAGGACAGCTGAGTGTATATATTTGGTTAAGTCACTTCTTCTGCATTCGTCGACTTTTGAAAAAATTAGAATGGTCTAACTCTAATTTAACTTTAGCCGGCCACAGCGTAGGATCGAAGAGCTTTTCGTAAGGAGTGGAAGCTATACCCAACTTAAAATTGACGCTTCGCAAGTTTAAAAGGTTCGCATCTTTTTTTGTAAGACTATATTTGGTATGCCCTGTTATGACAGACGAGGCTCTGGCGACCGGTTGTGGGCGGGATAGCCCCTGACATCCCTGTGCGCTTCTGTTTTCTCCATGTTAGGAGCGGCGTACCCTACCTACCACTTCCTTAATCCCTTCCCTTGTCCCATATCCTCTGCAGCGTCTGTTTTCATCAGTAGATGCGGCTACACTCCGTGCGCGCCTGTTTACCCCATGTGAGGGGCGGCGTTCAACTACGTCTGTTCCCTTAGTTAGGGCAGTCGAAAATATGGATATCTTTTCGGATGATGAACCAGACAAAAAATAAATCATCTGGGGGATGGATCACCTCCTCAACAAAGCCAATGTGTGTTGTTTTTCTATGGAGTCCATAAAAGAAAAAACGTTTACGGTGTAGGTGGTCGGATCCCCAGTACCGGCGGTAAGTGACGATCGAACGGGTCACTTGGCATCGTCATCCAGCGACTGTTCAGGTGGTACAATGAGACATCAGGCTGTACTATCTACAAAAGTGACTGATACTGCGAAAACCGCGGGGCACGCCACTAGAGCTCCACTTTGTCGACAATCGGCAAGTGACTCTGAAGCGGCCTTCTGTAGCATTGGTTCTCGACATACACTCTTTCAATGTTTAATTTACTGTATCGCTAATGAAGATTAAATCTAAAATGCGATCTAATTTATTAACAAAATGGTTAATTTGGACAAGATCATAACATAAAAAACTATCAAGCAGATACATTTCATTTGAGGCATTAACATTTGTTGGAGTGAGATCAAAACACCTCCACTTCTTTGGCAACCAGTTTTTAAAGCATCTCTATCCTTTCTAATCATCATAGTCCAATTGAGATGTAGCAGGTAAAACTGTATTCGATTTTGTCCTAAGACCAGATATATTTTGAAAATATACCTTCAAGGTCAGCTGAGTGTATATATTTGGTTAAGTCACTTCTTCTGCATTCGTCGACTTTTGAAAAAATTAGAATGGTCTAACTCTAACTTAACTTTAGCCGGCCACAGCGTAGGATCGAAGAGCTTTTCGTAAAGAGTGGAAGCTATACCCAACTTAAAATTGACGCTTCGCAAGTTTAAAAGGTTCGCATCTTTTTTTGTAAGACTATAGTTGGTATGCCCTGTTATGACATAGCCCCTGACATCCCTGTGCGCTTCTGTTTTCTCCATGTTAGGAGCGGCGTACCCTACCTACCACTTCCTAAATCCCTTCCCTTGTCCCATATCCTCTGCAGCGTCTATTTTCATCAGTAGATGCGGCTACACTCCGTTCGCGCCTGTTTACCCCATGTTAAGGGCGGCGTACAACGACGTCTGTTCCCTTAGTTAGGGCAGTCGAAAATATGGATATCTTTTCGGACGATGAACCAGACAAAAAATAAATCATCTGGGGGATGGATCACCTCCTCAACAAAGCCAATGTGTGTTGTTTTTCTATGGAGTCCATAAAAGAAAAAACGTTTACGGTACAGGTGGTCGGATCCCCAGTACCGGCGGTAAGTGACGAGCGAACGGGTCACTTGACGTCGTCATCCAGCGACTGTTCAGGTGGTACAATGAGACATCAGGCTGTACTATCTACAAAAGTGACTGATACTGCGAAAACCGCGGGGCACGGCACTAGAGCTCCACTTTGTCGACAATCGGCAAGTGACTCTGAAGCGGCCTTCTGTAGCATTGGTTCTCGACTTCAGGGCCTTTGCATTGACAACGCTACCAGTGAGGAACATATGGTTCTCTCTCAGGCTAGCCACAGCAGTGCAATCGACTCCGACACAGAGGCCCAATTGTTGCAGGAGATTCCTCGGATGGTAGACGCGCACCTTGAGGCGGAGACATCCGTATCGAAGGCAAAAACAGCCGAACAGAAGGCCCAAGGGGGTTATAGGCGCTCCCTGCAATACCTGAAATCAATGGGCAAGAAAGACCAGTCAACGCTATCGATTATTTATTTATTTATTTATTTAAGCCAATGATTCAATTTAGGATCTACAGGCTAGATTTACAAAAAATAGTACTTATATATTAAAATTTAAAAATATATATACATAAAACTAATGGTAATTATTATTTACACGCTCTTTAAACATGAGTTTTGGCAAAAAAAAATCTATTTCAATACTTAAAGCTGCTTCATTAAATTCAATAAGCGACCTCATAAGCGGTTGATTCGCAGCATAATTTGTTTTATAACACTTAATAGCAAAAATCTTGTTCTGACGAGTAGTTCTGATTGGAACAAAAAAATTGATTAGACTTAGCAACATTGAGCAATCGATATTGCCACAAATGATATCGTAGACAAACATCAAGGAATTGATAATGCGTCTACTCTCTAACGATTTCAGATTAATGAGTAAACAACGCGACTTATAATAAGGAATCGGTTCTTGAAAATTTAATGAAAAAAGTGCAAATTTAAAAAATTTCTCCTGTACCCTTTCAAGGCGATTTGTATGAATAGCATAAAACGGATTCCAGATAATTGCAGCGTATTCCAGCCTTGATCGTACAAATGCAGTGAAAAGAAGCTTATACGTGTAAGGGTCCCGAAATTCGGAACTATTACGACGTACAAATGCTAACATTGCATATGCTTTCGGTATTATGTAATTCAGATGATTAACAAATGTTAACTTAGAGTCAAGCAAAACACCCAGATCCAAAATTTCATTTAAAAACTTTAAACGAGAAGTCCCAATAAAAACGACGATATAATATTGCTGTTTAATTTAGAGAAAGTGACGTGAAAACACTTTTTAACATTTAGAGCTAAACAATTTGTAAGGCACCACGCATTTAACCTATTTAAATCATCTTGTATTAAAAATTAGATTAGGGACAAGAAGCTGGTCGAGAAGCATAGGGAGAGTGTGAAAAAATACGAACAAACATGCTCCAAATCCGAAGATGCCTTGACCACGCCTACCGTCCGCTCTAATCCCGCTACTGCCGTCAGAAAAGACGACCACATGCGCCCCCTATCGGAGCTGTTAAAAAAGGGGTATTGTAAGGCAGATGAGCCAAGCTGTTCTAACCGGCAGCTAGGATCTAGCGAGGTCAAGACGAAGAGGGCTAGATCTGGCGAAGAGGCACAGCGCAAAGCGAAACCCGCCACAAAAACGACGCCAGTGGAGTTGCAGATCGAAATCATCGATCGATCAGACCTGGACGGGAAGATTTCCCAGGCAAACTGGTCGTTGAAGCAAAGATACTGCAGACCATGATTGTGGGTGATAGAGACGACGACGAGCTCGACTTCAATGGGGCTGGCTGGTCAAAAGGCATAAAGGTAGTTGACTTCGGAAACAGAAAGTCACTAGAATTTCTGTCTCGCGTAGTCAATGGCCGGGGCGCTATTTGGCCAGAAGCCGAATTGGAGATCGTGAGCCACCAGTGCCGGAAAGCGACGACTCGATCCTGAAGCTAATCTCCAGACAGAATCGCGACCTGAGTGCCCAAAGCTGGAGAATTATCTCCTCAGCCACGAGCAAAAACGGGCCGGGCAAGGATTACCAGATCACTGTTGATCCCCAATCCTTCGCCCAGCTGCAGAAGAGCTCAGGAAGCATCAAATTTGGTCTGGGGACGCTGAAGGTAAGGCTCCATTAAAGCACAGAACCACAGGCGGCTACAAGTAGTGCAAATAAATTTGCACCACTGTAAAGTAGCTTCCAACCTGATCTGATGCTTTTCCTGGAGGATGAGGAGGTGGACGTGGCCCTAATCCAAGAACCCTGGATTGTTAAGAACCAGATTCAAGGATTAAGGTCAACAAGGTACAAAACGTACTGTTCACAAAGTGAAGGTAAACCTGCATTGTCACAAGATAGAATTTTAATAACATTTTTCTTCTCTCACAGTTAGGGCTTTCGATACGGATACGGGATCACGGGATCACGGTCCATTTTCAGTTCTGAAAATCCCGGGATATTTTTTCCTAAGTCCCGGGATTTTCGGGACTACATTTTAAATAAATTAGTCCATAAAAAAAGTTTTATACAAGAAAAATACATCTTTTCATCGCTCATAAAATATAAAAAAAATCGTCTAAACAGAAAAATAGTTTTTGACAACATTTGGACAAACCCAAAATGAAAAAAATGGAAAACTAAGAACTTAAAAATTTTAAATTTATTAAAAAAAATAAGAATAAAATTGTTTGTGCTTGAAATTTTTTCTTTAAGAAAAAATAAATTTATATTTATTTCAGAAGAAAATTGGTATTTTCAGTCTTAGCGAACGCACAAAAATGAAAATGAAACGCTAACGTTTATATTGACAAATGCCTTCCTGTGCTTAAGAATTTTGTCAATAAATATCATAGGAACGATAAGACAGTATTTTGGCCGGATTTGGCATCTGCTCATTATGCCTGAGCCACACAGCTGCAAAGCTGGGCATTAACTAGTTAATTAGTTAATAGTTAATTAACGAATATTGACATTTAATTTAAAAATATTTCACAAAACAATTAAATACACAAGAGCCACACAGCTGCAAAGCTGGGCATTAACTAGTTAATTAGTCAATAGTTAATTAACGAATATTGACATTTAATTTAAAAATATTTCACAAAACAATTAAATACACAAGCCGATATATTTCGAAGTGTTGACTACTTCTATATTATATTTGTATGTATGAAAGGACCATCCTAAACACAATGGCGTTCTCAGCCATCACGTGAGGTTTACATCGTCAGGATGTTTACATCGTATTTTCCATTTCTCAAATTTCTCCAAATGGCAAAAAGCTGAGAACGCCATTGTGTTTAGAATGGCCTGTGATATTTGTTCTTAACCAAACTTCATTCGTTTCATTCTTATTATTTAATATTCTAATAAAATTATACATAAAATTTCGCTTTTGATAAAAATTTTGATAATTTATTTTAAAGCAAATTTGCATATAGAAACCGGGAAAAAGGTTCTCTGAGTGCAGGCATTCAATAGAATATAGTTTTTTTTGTTTTCTATAGAAAATTTAACTATTTAATTTAACTTTAAACGAAGTTAACTTTTCGACGAAATTAACTTTTAAGTTTAACCCATTAATACCAAGAGCGAAATTTTCGGAATTTTTTCAAGATTTTTTCAGGAATACCTAGAAATGGCCTAAGAAACGAATTTCTAACTTTTTTTTTTGGACCGCTTACCGTTTGCCCAGCCCTGGCCGTTACCATATGGTAACACTCGTCACAACCCTAGCAAAATTACCTAATTTAAGATATTATTGTTTATAACAATTTTTTTTTTAAATTCTTGAAAGTTTGGCAATGTTTTAAGATTTATTTTGTAAAAAAAATTTTTATCGACCAATTTTTTTAAATCTAAATGTTTTTAAAAAAAAAAATGTTGTTAAAAAAAATTCTATAAATTCAGGAGCATTTCTGATCACAAAAGTTTCTTCAGCAAAGTAATTTGTTTTTAAAAAACGCACATTTTTGCATAAAAAAAATTTGTATAGGCCCCCAGGAAAAAAGTTAGAAAAGTAGGTCAGTTTTCAACTAGGATTTTCTTGATAAGTGTCCTGGTAGTCATCATAGAATGGGGTCCAATAGACCTTTTCAATAGTAATCAAGTTGATATTCTTAAAATTTTGGTAGTCGTTCAAAATTACTACAAAAGGCTGACCTAATTATCTGTCCGCCACTGTATATAATATGTATCTCCACCTACACCAAAATACTGCTTAGGTTTTCAATAACATAAGAAATATCTCCATATGAACTGAAATTGGAAAGGTCCTCGCCATCATTTGACATACACAATTTACATGGCTGTAAAAGAGGTGTACGATGAAGACCATAGGAAGTATCTCCTTCATCTTCCTCCTAATAATCTTGTCCAGCCGGATAAAATTATGCTCGCCTGTCTTCATCGTAATGTAAATTTTTTAAAAAACAATTGAGTAAGTTTTAGCCGATCGAAGTAAGCCTATATTTACCATACACCCTTCCATCTGAGACCTGGTCGCCATCTTCCGCTCATTCCACCGACGGTACTCACATGTGCTCCATTTAGTAGTACTTTTTTACGTTCATCAGCCCGGCATGACCTAGCCATCTTAGACGTGGATTTTATATGCGTCATGATGTCATGTCATGATCGGGGTATTGCTCATATAGCTTTTGCGGCACTCACCATCGACGCAAAGCGGACAATATATCTTACGGAGAATTTTCCTACCTCAATTCCCGTGAAATTGGGTAACATTTGTTACAAAACTCGACTTTCACTTGTATGGACGGTAGTCGTGGCAGTTGATCGATTTCGCCCATTTGCATAACCAACTCCTTCTAGGACCTCCAAAGGATAATTCAATGTTTGGACCGCCTAGCTTTCATTTAGCTCCTTCAATAGCCCATACCAATCAAAATAACGGACAGACATACGGATATGGCTAAATCAACCTAAGAGGTGCTGGTAATTTTTCATAAGCATACCAAGTACATAACCACACTTTAAAGACAATTTATTGATAAAATATATTTAACTATTAATCATGTCATGATCGGGGTATTGCTCATATAGCTTTTGCGGCACTCACCATCGACGCAAAGCGGACAATATATCTTACGGAGAATTTTCCTACCACAATTCCCGTGAAATTGGGTAACATTTGTTACAAAACTCGACTTTCACTTGTGTGGAAGGTAGTCGTGGCAGTTGATCGATTTCGCTCATTTGCATTACCAACTCCTTCTAGGACCTCCAAAGGATAAATTCAATGTTTGGACCGCCTAGCTGTCATTTAGCTCCTTCAATAGCCCATACCAATCAAAATAACGGACAGACATACGGATATGGCTAAATCAACCTAAGAGGTGCTGGTAGTTTTTCATAAGCATACCAAGTACATAACCACACTTTAAAGACAATTTATTGATAAAATATATTTAACTTTATATGAAAGAAGCTAAAAAAAATATATTTCAAACCAATATATAGATAAAATTTACTTAATTTTAAAAAAAATGCTCAAATTTGTATGCAAATATGTATATAAACACGTACAAAAAATTATTTTAAATCTGAATATTAAAAAAAAAATTTTTAATAATTATATTAAGTATACAAACACACTTTCAAATCAATATACAAATAAAATATATTACATTTTTCAGTAAGAAAATTTAAATTTGCCAGGGTTGTGACGAGCGTGCCCATATGGTAACAGCGAAATTCAAATGATAAAAAGGTAACACAGAAGTTATAAATAATTTTATTTTATACGTTTTCTAATACTTTGATATTTTACCCAAATGCCAAAAAAAAAGTATTCAAAATATATAACTTTTTATGGCAATGAAAAATATTCTTACTGGAAAGGTCGTGACTTTTCGCTATTTTTGCCCACTTTTTAAAAACACTACTTTTCAATTATCCGCCACGACCGCTACTGACGAGCGATTGCTTAGAGTTATATATCAAAAGAAAGATCAAAGTATGCTTTATAAACATCAAAAAACGGATTAGTGATATTCGTTCAAATATTTTTTTTAATTGCACTATCAGCGCTATCAGCGTTACCATATGGGCACGCTCGTCATGAATGGGTTAACGAAGATAAATTTTTGATTAACTTTTACCGGATTAACGAAGTTAAATTATCGATTAACTATGCCCAGCTTTGCACAGCTGGCTTTTGAAAATTTAAATATAGAATTTGTTCCTAAACAACAAAATCCCCCAAATGTTCCCCAGCTAAGACCTATTGAAACTTTATGGGGAAATTTAAAAAGAAATGTGTACGGAAAAGGT
Source organism: Heteromyza rotundicornis (assembly GCA_951394025.1). Lineage (NCBI taxonomy): Eukaryota > Metazoa > Arthropoda > Insecta > Diptera > Heleomyzidae > Heteromyza > Heteromyza rotundicornis. The sequence continues at coordinate 41,512,369 of OX596010.1, forward strand.
TACAAACCCAAAAAAGTGCTTAGTAATAAAAATCAAAAGAGAGCTGGCTAAAATGAATACAAGCGGCATTCAGGAGCCAATGCGTAGGGTGCCACTATATATAAGGAAAGCCAATCGCTGTGGATATCAATATTTCTTGTAAAACTAGTTAAAGTTATGTACATTAACCCATATAAATGCTCAATTTGTAAAACACGAAATACAGTTTTTGTTACCATTAATGCTTCAGTACATATTTCATTGCGCATACGTTACTTAATAAAAATATATATTATAATACAAAAGTAATTTCAGAAACATTACTTAAGCATATTTTGAATTGAATTGTGTCTTTCCTAAAGAAACGAAAACTCAAATACTAAAAATATAAAAAAAAAATTCATTTAATAAATTGAAATGTATGTTTATGTTTATTTATTTACGCTAAAACTATCAGTTTTCCAATAAAACATATAAAAAACTTTTTTTTATTTTTTTAAAATGCATTTTGCTTGTAAAATATTAAATCCCGAATTTTCAGTCCCGAAAATCCCGGGATTGCGAAAAGCCTTCGGGATCGAAAGCCCTACTCACAGTATAGTAATGACGATCTGACGGTGGTAATATGCAAGCAACCGACCGGGAAAAACATCAACCTGGCATCTGCCTATATGCCATATGAAGAGACGGAACCACCATCGACAACCATCCGACAACTTGTCAGTTATGCCGGGTCACACGGATTGGCAATAGTAATGGGCTGTGATGCCAATGGGCATCACAGACAATGGGGAAGTACTGACAATAATACAAGAGGTGAGTCAATTTTTGAATTCATATTGAATACTAACCTAATAATTTGCAATAAGGGCGACACGCCAACGTTTCAAAATAGGGTTAGAGAAGAGGTAATAGACATAACACTATTAACAGAAAATAATAATATTGAGGTAGATAACTGGAGAGTGTCCGACAAATGTTCTTTCTCTGATCATAATCGGATTCTCTTCGATATTAACCTTTCCTAAGCCCTACAGAAACCCTCGGAGGACCGACTGGAACTTGTTTTCAACACTAGTCGCGAACGGATTTTCAAAGCTTCAAGCCTCTTTACAATCCATGGTGACTGGTGTTGACAGCAAAGTCGGAAATCTGACGACCATTCTGGAAAAATCTTACAAGTTGTCATGTCCCATCAGTCGTCGCAGTTCAAAGCCAGGTAACTCCTGGTGGAGCTCAGACCTACGACAACTCAGGGGCATAACAAGGAAACTATTCAATAAAGCCAAATTGAGTAGAAGTGAGGCCGACTGGCAAACGTAGAAAGACAGTTTTAATGAATTTAAGAGACAGATAAGAACAGCCAAGAGGGAATCATGGCAACTCTTTTGTAGCTCCTTTGAAGATGTCAATGAGGCAGCTAGACTTCGCAAGGTACTATCCAAAGACCCTAGTGTCCCGGGGTACCTAAAGAGGTCTGACGGCTCATGGACTGAATCTAGTCAGGAGTCACTGGATCTGCTTATGGAAACTCTAAACAGGTCATAGATAAGCAACGTGCTCGGAGACGAGTTACCATCAGTAATAACGGAAGAGAAAATAGCCTGGGCAGTGAAATCCTTCAGGCCTTACAAATCTGCAGGGCCAGATGGTATTTTCCGAGCCATGCTACACTACTCTGTAGAGCATATAGTACCACTTCTTTTAGATATTTTCACAGAATGTCTGCAAGTAGGGTACGTACCGATATTATGGAGGGTGGTTAGGGTAGCTTTCATTCCCAAAGCTGGGAAGGCGAGTCACACCGCTGCGAAAGATTTCAAACCGATCAGCCTCTCATCGTTCCTATTAAAAACGATGGAGAGACTGATTGATCTTTACCTGAGAGGTTCCATAAACCCACAACTTCTAAGCAAATCAAAACATGCATACCAGAAAGGTAAATCTGTTGAGACCGCTCTCCATGAAGTTGTCGGTCATGTGGAACGCATACTACACATAAAAGAGAACACGTTAGCCGCATTTTTAGATATCGTGACAACAGAGGCCATTTTAAATGCTCTAGATGGCGTATCTATCCAACATTGGGCTCACAACATGCTAGAGTTATCAACTCAATGTGGGGTACGGGCACCGCCAGAAAATCCGTAACAAGAGGGACCCCACAGGGAGGAGTTATTTCTCCTATCCTGTGGGTTCTTGTAGTAAATGAAATCCTAAAATCATTTAATACCCTTTAGAATAACTGCTTATGCTGATGACGTGTGCCATACCGATTTCAGTCAAATTTTTGCCCACAATATCAGAACTCATGCAATCGGCCTTAAAAGAGATTTCAGTCTGGACGAAACTAAAAGGACTTGGAGTTAACCCCTCTAAGACAGAATTAGTACTGTTCACGAGAAAGACGAAAATTTCCTACTTCAGGTTACCACAACTAGAGGGAATTGAACTTAAACTATCTAATGAAGCTAAATACCTCGGCGTCATTCTGGACCACAAACTTATGTGGAAAAGAAACACAGAGCAGAGAATGAGAAAAGGACTCAACGCGTTCTACATTTGTAAAAAGACCTTTGGGAAAAGATGGGTGTTGCAACCACGGATCCTTCACTGGATGTATGCTGCAATAATACGCCCTATCGTCACCTATGGGTCGTTGGTGTGGTGGTCCACTACTAATTTTGGAAGTCGCCTAGGACTTCTCACGAAAGTGCAATCGCTAGTCGGTAGATCGATTGCGGGAGCCGCAAGAAGCACACCTAGGGCGGGAATAGATATAATGCTAGGCCTGCCATCGGTGGACCTGTACATACAGGAACAGGTGCGGCTTTTTACTGTGAAGCGCTTGGCCTCCAAAAGTCCTTCAGACTGCCGGACGCTAGCATGATGTAATGATCTGCATAGACAATAGGGCGGCCATACAAGCAATCACGTCGTACACAGTCAACTCGAAAGCAGTAAAGAGGTGTAGGGAAGCACTGCGAAGCGTGCAGAGCCACCATCGGGTTACTCTCTGCTGGGTTCCCGGACATAGCGATATAGAAGGGAATGACAAGGCACACGAGAAGGCCAGGGGTTGACGAGGGTTATCACTGGACACTGTGCCATAGGACCCATGATGGGAAAATGGCACATAGTAACCACAGATATATGTAGAAGCTGCGGAGATGAGTAAGAACTGGAAACTATACAATATTTCCTCTGCCACTGTCCCGCTCTACAAACAAAGCGGCAACGAGCACTAGGCTCCCGGTTCTTTGAGAGCACAACAGAGCTGGCAGAGCATACAGTATCAGACCTTCTACAGTTCATTCGAAGCACAAAATGGATCCTTGATGGACCAAACGTGCGTTGACAATATAGGAGGGAAATTGAGAAAGGGTTTCACATGTACGCACACAAAATATTAAAAATAAAAGGGGTTCACAATGGGACATACATGGCCTCCGAGTGGAAATGATACTTTTTGTACCACACACCCTTATAACCTAACCTAACCTAACTGATGGCTTGAACGATGAGAGATGTACCCACTTCTTTTTCACGACTACATCTAGTTCATTGTTATCGTTGTTTCCAATGATAACCTTTGCATTATTTTTTGTTTTCTTTTTGTTCGCCTTCCACCATACATTAGCGGGCGGAAGGGAACCGACGGCAGCATTAAAAGCGGCTGGAGAGGGATAGGTCATCACAGGCACATTAGCAGCAACGATTGCTGAGAGAACCACCATCAGTGCAATTGACAGGCGTTGCAGTCGAGGTTGTAGCAAGGGGTGAAGCGTTGATGTAGTAATCGCATTGGCAGAGATAAAATGAGCAGCAATGGTCGATAATGGGGAGTTTAAAATATCGGCAGAATTAGCAATTACAGAGCGCGTGCTAGTATTGTTTGCCGGTTCAATGATCAGTGGCGTATTTTTCTTGCTAATGATTGGCTTTATTGGCTTGTTGCTTATCAGCTTAGGCTTATTATTTAAAGCATCGCGTAAATCTTTCACTTCTTTTGAAAGGGAAGAAATTGCACATGCAGCATCATTTTCGCTTTATTTATTTTTAACAAAAAGGAGCTCTGAATGGAGATTTTCAATTTTATCCGTTAAAAGCTTTTTTTCGTCATTGTGAGCGCATGGATATTTTCAGATTTAGGAGACACAATTTCATTAAATAGCAATTGAAGCGTTATTGGCCTATTATTGACATTAGTAAGAGCTTCTTCAATTCTTTGTTGAGACAAAACCGATTTAGGATGTCGTTGTAAAAGCGGAGCGTTAGCAATAGCATCACTTGTTGTTGCATTGCATATCACTTGTTACTTAGGTTCGTTTAAAGAGAGAAGTGCATTGTTGTTATTGTTGACAACTTTTTGGGATAGAACAGCTGCCGGAAGGTGCGAACGTAAGGAGTTTCGTCTCTCAGCCGAACAGGCATCGCAGAGAAATGGACTGTTTGAATTTTGCAAGAATTCCGAATCACCTTCCTTCAAATTCACACATTCCAAATGGAAAAGTTCATTGCACTTTGCGCACAACACCTTAGATTGCCCACGATCGACCTTTTGACCACAAACACAGGGCATTGTAATAGTTTAAATTTTTATTTATTTTTCTGTTTTGACACATTCAAAATAGTATCCAAGTGATCGACCACAGCCAAAACGAATCGCATCACTCTCGCACTCAATTATAAAAACTCAGTTTCAACGCGGACCGCAAAACTACGCGTGCATACACTTCGAATGTTACACGAAAGTAGAATAATTAATTACTTCTTTTTTTTATTTAAGAATTCACTTTTAAATTAATCCACCAAATTGTTGTTGATATAATGAAGGAAAGAAACATCGAAAAATGAGTGGCTTAGGCTGGCAGTTAGAGTGAGAGAAATCTGCCGAAAATTAGTTCGGCTGCCGATACTCCAGTTGACTCGTGCGTAGCCGAATTGATTGCGAATGCTATTTCGGGAATTTGTGCATCCCAGGTTTTGTGATTGTGCTCGCAACGTTATGCAATCATGGTTTTGACAACTCGATTTGTGCGCTCGGTAGGATTTTTCTGCGGTGTGTAGGGTGCGGTGAATTTATGCCTTTGCGAACATATTGACAGACATCACGGTACATACCAGGCCAGTAGTATTGCGCCTGCGCTATTTTTAATGTCTTCGTAACGCTCATGTGCCCTGCCGATGGTGCATCGTGTACCTCACGAATTACTTCCTGGCGTTGCGTGATCGGAATACACAGTTTCCACTGCGGGCTGTTCGACAGTTTGATTTTTCGTGTAATGTGTCGAAATAATCGATTCTGCACAATTTGAGAGTCGGGGCTTTTGTCTGATTTCTGGAGTACTGCCTGTTGCTTCGTTTCGTACCAGCCAGAGTTGTGTTCAGTGCTGGGTAAGGGGCACGAGATAGTGCGTCGGCCACAACATTTAAGCTCCCCTTCCCGTATTCGCTTTCGAAATCATATGGCTGTAATTCGTGTGCCCAACGTGCTAGCCGATCGACGGATTTTGTAGCGAGTGTAACCATTTCAGTGAATGGTGGTCGGTGATTACTGTAAATCGATATCCTGTCAGTTATGGACAAATTTTCCTTATCCCCCACAAAATTGCCAGGCACTCTTGTTCGGTAGCCAAGTATTTCTTTTCTAGTGCAGTCAGAGTTCGGCTGGCATAAGCAAAGACACGTTCTTGATAGTCGTGCCGTTGAACAAAAGAGCCCGTAGCCCTTCCCCACTAGCATCAGTCTGCAGAATGAATAGTCGCTCAAAGTCTTTGATGCTGGCAAAAGCGAGTTCTTCTTCTTACTTCCATTCCCATTTCGCGTTTTCCTTCAACAGTCGAGTCAGAGGTGCAGTGAGGGTGGAAAAGTCTGGAACAAACCGACGATACCACGACGCCACTCCGAAAACTCTACGAAGCTCTCTTATATTTGCGTCGGGTTCAGTAGCGGCGTTTAATTGGCGATAGTCAATGCACATTCGCCACGTGCCTTGCTTTTTGCGACCAGGACAATCGGGGAAATGTATGCTCTTCGGGATGGCTCAATTCTGTTTTTGGCCAGCAATTCATCAATTTCTGTCTCTATAACTTTTTGAATTGCAGGATTACGCGGATAGTAGCGTTGTAGTGACCTTGTCAAACTTACGTTTGTTCTCTGTAAGAAACTCCTCTAAGTGTTCGTTCTCTTCGGTGGAATGAAATTCTCGGCTTATTACTGCGTGTAACCGAGGAATCTTATTGCTTATAACATTCGGGGCAATGCTTGTCCGTCCAAGCTGATTGTAAGGCCCCGTTGACACAAGAAGTCCATGCCAAGGATCATTGTTTCGGCAAAAGATGCTAGTGCTGGTGCAAGCACGTGTGTGATGCGTCCCTGGAACTGAATCGGCCATGGGACTTGACACACATGATCCGTCCGCCAGCTGTATACTTTGTTCGCAAGACTCTGACCGTATGCCTCTTTTGTCGAAATATCTTTGCGCCTTTTCACCAATATAGGTTAGAGTGGCTCCGGTATCGACCAGTGCTCGCACTGGTCTAGAGACTGCCACACTGGCAGTCTCTAGAGAACCGTCCATCTCGGCCACACTGGGAACAGAACAACTTCAGTCCTTTTATAGCATTCCCACTTTTTATGCCCAAATTCTTTGCATCTCCAACAGTGAGTGGTTCGGTGATATGACGGCGGCCCTGCCCTTGCCAAGCAATGATTTGTAGCACGAACGTTCCGAGCTTCGTCCCTTTTCAATAATTCGAATTCATCGGCCATCTCCATCATTTCATCCACAGTTTTGAAATCTGATCGACGGATGTAGTGTCGATATTATACGCGTAGCACATCGTAGATCATGTCAGTATGATCTAGTGTTATGAGGCGCGAATGCTGCTGAATTAGTGTTTGCGCCGCTATCGCGTAGTCCTTCGCCTTTTCTCTTGCCATCTGCTTTCGATGATGAATGGCTAGATGTCGTTCGGGAGAAAAAAAATCGTTCGGCTTCGGCTAGGAATGTGGACCATGAGGTGACCGTACTTCGTTTGGTGCGATACCAATGCAGCGCACTGCCTTGCAATGTCTCCAGCAATGTTGGTATCATGAGTTAATTGGTAGCACTCGGCAAGTTCTTCGCACCTTTCCAAAAAATCAATAAGATTTTCACCGCCATCGTAGTGTATATTCCAATGCCTGACGGTTTTTATCACTTCGATGTCCGCAAGAAGTTCTTGCCGTGTCGGGTGTGCTGTAGTGGTTCCATTTTCTGGAGTGGCTCCCACAATGATGGCTGTCTCTTCTCCTCGTATTTCATTCTCCAGTTCTTTAAGAAGATTTTCGGTTTATTTCCGATTTCGCTTATTTTTCACGAAATTTGATAATTCGAGGCACAATTCCTCTACTGTGCGTCCGCTTACAACTAAATCTTGATTTTGGCTTTCTTTTATTAGTTGATCTTTTCGTAGCGAATATATCCATCCGAGCGAGTCAGTAGTGAGGTTTTGGCTAGTATGTGTTGTACCCGCTCCGGAATCGTTGGTGCTTTCTTTTGTTTTTGCGCAGTTCGGCTCGGAGGCAGGTCCCTGCTCGGGCGCCATTGTGATGTCGTCTTCGGATGAAAACATCTAGACGATTTCGAGTGTTATCGGCGTTTTAGCCTCGGGAAATTAAGTATTCGGGGATTTCTGTCGGCGATGGTAGCTTCGACGATGACGTTTGTTACCGGCCTCGGGTTGTGTAATATTCGTAGATTTCGGATTTCTTCGCCGTTTTAGCTTAGGGGATAAAGTATTCGTAGATTAGCTTCGGCGGTTTCGGATTTCTTCGGCGTTCTAGCCTCGGGGATAAAGTATTCGTAGATTAGCTTCGACGGTTTCGGATTTCTTCGGAGTTCTAGCCTCGGGATTAAAGTATTCGTAGATAAGCTTAGGCGGTTATGGCTGCGGCGGTTTCGGATTTCTTCGGCGTTTTAACCTCGGGTATAAAGTTTTCGGTGATTAGCTTCGGCGATTTAATGGTTGCGATTAGTTGACAATATTCGGCTTTCTGCTAACGGCTGACGATATTCAACTGCTGTCAGTTTTCTGCCTGCGGTTGACTATATTCGGCTTTCAGCAATCGGCTGACGATATTTGGCTGTCGGGTTTCTGCCTTCGGTTGACAATATTTGGCTTTCTGCCGCACTCTATGTATGTGGGAAAATAAATGGAAAGTGAGCGTCATAGGCGCTCATATATTCTGATCCTTTTAGTTCTTTTTGAGCAGGGAAGAAGGAAAGTGTTGAAGCTTTAGATTTTTAATTTAATTTAATCGTAAATAATTTGTTTGGAAAATCTTGATAATTTTCTTTCTTTTTTTAAATTGTATTTTTTTTTTGGAGTGGTGAAGTGGAGCTGTTGCCATCGTCGGGCTGTGGCTGGGGGACAAGTGGTCCAAAGCGAGTATTTTTGCGCCCTGGTTTAGTTTTGCCAGCTAGTGTTTATTTTTCTTTATTTTATTTGTGGCAGTCGGCCATTTAGTGTTTTGAATTTGAGGAATTTAATAGAGTTGGACAGGTTGTGTTCGGTCGTGATTTGTTTTGGTGAAGTGTTTCCGTCCTGGGAATTTCAAGTAGTTTGCTTGGAATTTGTTTGGCCGTTTCCCCCCCCCCCCCCTTCCTTATTCCTTTTTTTTGTTTGTGTCGTCCCGCATCAGAGCCAAGTTGTTGCTGGACATCGAATTTTATCGAAGTCCAGCTGGTGAATAGATTCTGCAAAGAATCGTGCGAGGGATTTCAGACAGGTTGGTCTGGTCCCGCAAATCAATTGCGTTTAAAGAAATATAATTTTTGGTATATAAATAATTTCTTTTGGGTGATTGTCGGTTTGTGTTCGGTATTATTTTCCTTGTGTCGGGAAAATGTCCGTTTCTTTTATATATAGTTATATATATACTTGCATATATATATTGCGGCAGTTTCGGTGTAGTTTTTAAAAAAAAGTTTATTTATCAGGTTTTCGTGTTGTTCGTTCGTCCGGGGATACCATACCGCGAGGGTCGTCTTAAATCCCACGCTTCGCGACTGTGCTATTCGGGCAAATAGGGAATTTAATTATCGCGTGGGGATTTTCAATTTTAGTTTGTTTTATAAAGTTTTAGTTCAAAATAGCGCGATAAGCTGGCGCCCAACGTGGGGCTATTTTGTTTAAAGTTTTTTTTTGTAAAAAAAAATATTTTGGTTTTAATTAATAATTATTTTAAATTTTTTTTAATTTTCGTTGTTGTAGAAATATTTTTTTTTTGTTTTTTTGTGCCGTTTTTTTTTTGGTTGTATTATTTCAGTTTTTTTTATAATTTACTAATTTGTTTTTTTTATTTGTTTAGCTTTTTTTTGGAATTTCTCTGGTTTCCGGTGAGAGTGCTATCGACGGCGGAGTAGCGGCAGCGGGTTTTTTTTTGTTGTTCGGTGAGTCCGTTCCGATTTTTTTTATTTGGTACAACACCAGTAATTTTTTTTATTTAATTAAATTTATTTTAAATTTAAATTTTTTTTGTAATTTTATTAAACAGTGGTGGTGTTGTCCGCCTTTAGCTGTTGTTTTTGTATTATTCTTTATAAATTTCTTTATTATTTTATAGTTTTATTTTTCTCAATTTTTTATATATATATATATTTTTTTTTTTATTTTTTTTAATTCTTGGTAATTTTTTTGAGTTTTAAAAAAAGAAAAAAAATGTAATTTAAATTTTTTTTGGTGGTGCCGCCTGTCTTAAAAGTTTTGTCGTTCCAGTTTTTTTGGTTTTTTTGAAAGTTTTTTTGTTTGAATTTCTTTTTGGTTTTAGTTTTTTAAATTAGTTTTGGTTTTTTTTAAATTTTTTTTTTTTTGTCTGTCCTAGTTAACTATGGAGATTAATAGACTTAACCAAGAGGAACTGGCATACGAGATGGGGGCTCGTGGGTTGCCAGTGACTCCGGTAGAGTCTATGAGGAAGTCCTTGAGGGCATAAAGGCAAATAGAGCGTAGGGGGTCCGCAGATGTTTTTGCAGGTTATGCATTTTCATTTGATGAGGATAAGTTAGGTGTGGAGGGGAAAATTTCTGAGGTTGAAAAACTTATGGAAACCCCTCCACTAGATAGCAAGTCGTCCGATTACTTGAAAATCGTGACTAAATTAGAATGGGCGTTAGGTCGCCTTACTCGTTCGAGGCCAGCGAGTAAGGAGGAAGTAGTTGAACAGATGGCGCTCAAGAATAGGGTTCTTTTATTATTGGGGGAACTCAACGAGGTTGTGGAGTTGGGTGGTGGCGAGGCCGATGCCTTGGACGAGGATCCGAAGCCGTCGCGGCCACCTAAGGCGCTCAGTAGGGAGTCTGCGGTTGAGGGAGAGCCTCAACCCGCTCCGAGACATGAGCCAGCCACCTCGTTGAGTAACGTAGGTTTTCAAAAAGTAGAAAATTTGTCCAAGTGGAATAAGCTGGGCTTGGCTGAGCCTAAGTCTTTATCGGAGTTGGTTTCCTTTGGTCGGAAGCTGGAGGCTGTGCGGGCGAATGTGGAAGCATTCGTGCCGCCGCCCAGCAGCCGATCCAAGAATTTGTTGGAGCCAGACTTGGCGTACGTCTCTGCTCAACCCGAGGTTTCAGTGGTTAGGGCCCCTTTGCGTGACGCTAGGTTGGAGAGGAGAATTCAGGCTCCTCCCCAAAATTCTTTTAGGTGCTTCAATCTTAAGCGGTTTGGGCATGTTTTGAGTAACTGCCCTAGGGAAATTGATTCTTGGAGTAGACTTTTGGTCTAAGGCCGGTGTAGTGCCAGATTTGGCCAAGAATCAGTGGAGGTTTTCCGACCAAGTCGAGGTCTCGTCAGTAGCGGCGATAGTTGATAGGTCTTCGTTGTCAACTAGGTCTATGCCTGAGGGACTTGGTTGTACACATTTGGTCGAACATCGGATTCGTACAAAGCCAAATGTGGAATCAGTCAAGCAGCGATACTATCCGGTATCGCCCGCTATTCAGAGGCGCATAGATGAGGAAATAGAGGATATGTTAGAAAAGGGTGTGATTGAGATTTCGCACAGCCCTTGGGCATCACCGGTTGTGATGATTAGGAAAAAGGATGGGAGTTATAGGTTTTGTGTCGACTATAGGACACTGAATAAAAATACGGATCGAGATAGTTACCCCCTCCCTTATGTGCAGGCATGTGCAGGACCTTAGGCCGCACATCGACTCAGGGTGATTTTTCTCCGGTTAGATTCTAAAGTTGGTTGGTATCAGGAGACCAAGCAACTTTCGCGGAGGTAGAGGTGGGGTTGTCGCGGTATGGATTCGCGGCACAGTTGTTGTTGTTTTGTTGTATTGTTTGTTTTGTTATGTTTTTTTTGTTTCCCTTTTGTTCGGGGCGACGGACGAACAAGATCGGAGGAAATCACACACGCACTGACCGCACTGAACGCACTGAACAATTTTATTAATTGTTACTAATTTTTATTTATTATTTGTTTTGCTTAAATTGAAAGCAAAACAAATTCGCCACTCGCGGGTGAAATGCGACCGGCGCGCGGAAGAAGAAAGCTGAATATTTTGTTTGAGCTGTCAAAGTTCTCTTGCTTTCTTCTCCTTTCTTTCGCTTTTGCTTTCGTTAAGTTAGCTCAGTGAGCGGCGGCGATCCGATGAAGGTATTGCCAGCCTCGCCATTACAATAGTAAAATGTCAAAGCCTGGACTAAAGCTTTTGTACTCTTTGAACCTGTTTGAGGGAGGGGAATTTGAGAACATTTATGCTTTCGCCTATACGTACATGAGTGCCGCCAAAATGTATATTTCATTTTGGTGGGTGCAGGGGGGTATATGTAAATTTGCCAAACACACCTAGAAAAATCTGAAGAGATTTTTCGCATATAGGTATGGGTAAAGCCCCGACTGCGGACACTGGTTTCTGCGTAAGCCGCACTCTATGTATGTGGGAAGATAAATGGAAAGTGAGCGTCATAGGCTCTCATATATTCTAATTCTTTTAGTTCTTTTTGAGCAGGGAAGAAGGAGAGTGTTAAAGTTTTAGATTTTTTTTTTTAATTTAATTTAATCTTTAATTATTTGTTTCCAAAATTTGGATAATTTTCTTTCCTTTTTTTTAAATTGTATTGGTGAAGTGGAGCTGTTGCCATCGTCGGACTGTGGCTGGAGGTCAAGTGTTCCAAAGGGAGTATTTTTGCGCGCTGGTTTAGTTTTGCCAGCTAGTGTTTAATTTGCTTTATTTTATTTGTGGCAGTCGGCCATTTAGTGTTTTGAATTTGAGGAATTGAATAGAGTTGGACAGGTTGTGTTCGGTCGTGATTTGTTTTGGTGAAGTGTTTCCGTCCAAGTAGTTTGCTTGGAATTTGTTTGGCCGTTTTCCCCCCCTCTTCCTTATTCCTTTTTTTTTGTTTGTGTTGTCCCGCATCAGAGCCAAGTTGTTGCTGGACATCGAATTTTATCGAAGTCCAGCTGGTGAATAGATTCTGCAAGAATCGTGCGAGGGATTTCAGACAGGTTGGTCTGGTCCCGCAAATCAATTGCGATTAAACAAATATAATTTTTGATATTTGGGTATTGGGTCGTTTTGTGTCAATTTTGAAAAGGGTTTGTGTTCGGTATTATTTTCTTTGTGTCGAAAAAAAGTTCCGTTTCTTTTATATATATAAATATATATATATATACTTATATATATATATATATATTGCGGCAGTTTCGGTGTAGGGTTTTAAAAGTTTAGTTATCAGGTTTTCGCGGGTTCGTGTTGTTCGTTCGGACGGGGATACCATACCGCGAGGGTCGTCTTAAATCCCACGCTTCGCGACTGTGCTATTCGGGCAAATAGGGAATTTAATTATCGCGTGGGGATTTTCGATTATAGAGTTTTAAATAAAGTTTTAGTTCAAAATAGCGCGATAAAGTCCTTAATTTCGCTTACCCAGCAAAACCCCGAATATATATTGTTATTTTACCACTTGAAAAACCTCATGCCCGAGAAAAAAAGCGGTCTTTTGTTCTTTTCCTTCATCCTTCACAAAAAATAGCTGTTGAGAATATCCTTGTCAAATGCCCCCCCCCCCCCTTTAAAAGTCACGAGTGCCCCGTGCTTGGGGCACATTTGACAAAACGACTTTTTTTAGAAAATATTAAAAAAAATATATTTTTGGTTTCCAGAACAGAATAAAAATTTAAGGGTTTAAGTCAAATAATCACTCTTTGTAGGGCACCAACACTTTTTAGAATCGGTCCACAAGTTTCGAAGTAATAAGACTTTTCAAAAAATGTGTCACAGCTACCCCAGCTTACCCTACATTTATGCGGGTTTTTCACTTAAGCAAATTCGGATAAAGGCCACCAAAATCATGGGGACTCAATTTTCGTTTCACTTAAGCGTCTTTTTCGCTTAAGCAGGTTTCACTCGACTGTAATAGAAAAAACGGCTAATATGCAGTATTTCGGCCTACACAATAAAAAGAAATTCCTTAGAAATGTTAGAAATTGATAGAAAAACAGATTCTGAAATTTTCGTTTTCCGGAAACCACACTGAAAGGGACAGTACCACTTGAAAGTTTAAAATTTAGATGACAATAACTTTTAACGTTTATGAACTCATTGGAAAAGTATTTCAATAATCTTTAATTATGTGTAAAAATTTTACCATTATCTTATAAACTTTATCAGTTACAGGCGGTCTATTTTGTTAGTACTTAATGGGTTAATTTCAGAAGAAATAGCGTTATAAGGACACAGTTTAGTTGAAACCAGGTTAAAGCTTGATTAATTTCCTTTAATTTGGTTATATAACTTTTTAATTCAAATTATTTTAATCTGAAAGCAAAAAAAATTTAGTGGATATTTTTTTAAATATACACACAAAAGGGCCTTAAACGCAAAAGTACTGTTGATAGAGTAGCCGCTGTTGGACATACCTGAGGGATATAATCCCTGAGTACCGACCGATGGCCGGCCACTTAGCCCCAAGAGTCATAATCCCATTGACATATTTGGGATTATGTCCTCCTTTGTTTCGGCCATAATACCAAATTTGTTCATTTGGGGTTATGACCCTTTACAAACGTGACAAAACATAAAGCTGGTGTCATGTCCTTTTTTAAAATTTTGAATGCTGTTGATAGCGTAGCCACTGTTGGACATAATTGAGGGGGCTTAAGAAAATCGTTGCAGGGTTCTACATTACAACAATATTACAACAACAACAGTAGGGCAAAAAGTCTCTGACCAAACCTTCACTTAAGCCTCCTCAATTATGTCCAACAGTGGCTACGCTATCAACAACACCTCTATATTCAAAATTAAAAAAAAAGACATGACCCCAACTTGGTGTTTTGTCCCGTTTGTAAAGGGTCATAATCCCAAATGAACAAATTTGGTATTATGGTCGAAACAAAGGAGGAGATAATCCCAAATATGTTATTGGGATTATGACTCTTGGGGCGGAAGATTATTTAAATACCTTTCCAATTAGCTCATGAACGTTAAAATCGGTTGTACAGTTCTAAAGTTATTGTCATCTAAATTTTAAGCTTTCATGTGGTACTGTCCCAGTGTGATTTCCGGAAAACAAAAATTTGAGAATCTGTTTTTCTCAATTTCTAAGATTTCTATGGTATTTCTTTTTATAACCCTTATATTAACTTGCTTTGGGCGGACTATATATATATATATATATATATATATATATATATCCTCAAATCTGCGGCGAGCTTTTTCATACACTTCCACATGAGCTGGAGAGCTGAAATTTGGAACACTGATAGAACTCCGGTGACAATGCATTCTATCAAATTTTGGGGTCCATCAGAGGCGTAGGGGGCCGTGGGGGGACTCAAACTTTTTTTTTTAAACATGACATTACTTCCGATTCCTTCAAGCTACAATGATGAAATTTGGTAGGTGGGTTCTTATTGACAAAATGATTTTTTATTTTTTATGTGGGGGCAAAGGGGAGCGGAATGGAGCCAATTTAAAGTTCTAACTTTCGTATTTTTTAAGCTACAGGGCTGAAATTTTTCACTTAGGCTAGCATTGGGGAAAAAGAGTAAAAAAGGAAAAAAAAGGGGGGGGGGGGGGAAAAAGGGGGGAACAATTTTTTTTTTTTTAATCCAAAAAATTTTTTAAATGTAAAAATTTAAGAAGAAAAACTATACGGGCAAAATATAAATGAAAGAGAAATATACCGAAAAAAAAATTTTTTTTTAAAAAAAAGGGGAAAATAAAAAAAGAGTAAAAAACAAGTTTTTTAAAATAAATTTTCTTTAAATTAATTTCTGCAATTTCGATTTAAAATTAAGGGTTTTTGGCTACTTTGTTCCTAATATCATTGCAAATTTTGAAGTAGCCAAAAACCCTTAATTTTAAATATATTTTAAAAAACTTGTTTTTTACTCTTTTTTTATTATTTTTGAGTGTGGGCCGGAATACTCACAAATTAATAATTGTATGACCAAAAGCTTTGTATTACATTTTTTTTTACCCAATTGATCGGGACTTTTAGTGTTCTTGTCGGGACAATGCAGGCCATATCAAAACTGTCCCAATATATCAAGAAGGATAGCAACCCTCATAAAAAAAATTTGTTTTATGTTATGTTATTTATGTGTTACAACTACTTCGTTTTACTGCAATATTTTTTTGACGCTTTAAACATAATTGAAACTTTGGGGGGCTCGTGAAGAGCTCGTTTATGCTTTAATATTTCTAATGGTGTCCAAGGGTACATTGTTTTTGTCACACCGTTTGTAACGCCCATAAGGAGGTGTGTCCGGTATGGAAAAGTATATATATTCTTGTTCAGCATCACCTCCTGAGTCCATTAGTCCATGTCCGTCTGTCCGTCTGTCTGTCATTTCGCACGATAACAGTCGTAGCTTTTGAGCTATCGACCCCAAATTTTGGTATTCCTCTTATTTTGGCGAATGATTGAACGGTATTCGAAATGGGCAACATCGGATAAGAGCCACGCCTACCTCCCATACAAAGTGGCCGCCAATTTTATATTATTTTCGTTTATCTTGAGAAATACTTAACCGATCGCCTCCAAATTTTGGCAGTCCTCTTATTTTGGCGAATGATTGGACGGTAATGGGCAACATCGGATAAGAACCACGCCTACCTCCCATACAAAATGGCCGCCAAATTCGTATTATTTTCGTTTATCTTGAGAAATACTGAACCGATTTGGATGTGGTTTTTCGCATTGGGTTGGAAATGAGGTCGGGAACGAAATGGGAATGAAACTGGAACGAAATGGAATTGGACCGGAACAAAATGGAATTGGAACACAATTTTTAAATGGATCAGGAAACTAAAATTATTGATAAATATTGGAAAATATCGATAAAAAATCGATAAATTATAAAAAATCAAAAAATTATCTATAAAAAATCAAAAAATTATCGATAAAAAATCCAAAAATTATCGATAAAAAAAACGAAAAATTGATAAATTATCGATAAAAATATCGAAAAATTATGAATAAAATATCGAAAAACTATCAATAAAATACCGATTTTCGATAAAATTACTAACATATGGTCTCAGAATGTATCGTACTCGCATGTGCAGGGTATTATAGCTTCGGTCTGACCGAAGATAATTCTCTTACTAGTTTATTTTATTAGTGTGTACTTATTAGCATATAAGACGTTCCTTTTAAATGCAACATAAAATCAATGGCGCATATTCATTTCAAATTCAGGCGCCACTAAACCCAAGTTCCAGCTTAGCAGCTGTCAATTCAGTGTCAACTTAGTAGATTACTAAAGTTAAGTTGGAACTTAATTTGACTATGAATATCACAATATATAAAATCCCCTTGTTTGTCCGTCTGTTCGGATGTCTGTGGACTTCCAGTGGACACCAGTAGACCTAGAGAGCTGAAATTTCACACATATGTCCTATGTACCCATGGCTTGAGACTCTTTAGCCGGATTTTCGATTTTCCAAAAGGGGTCGTGGCAGTTTTGAAAAATGGGCGTATCAGATATAGTAGCTCTCCTGAATTCACCAGTGGCCATACGAAGCTGCAATTGCGCATAAATATTGTGTGAGACCATGGCTACATATTCCAGAGCGAGATTTACCCAAAAGGGGGCGTGGCAATTCGAAAAGTGGGCGTGTTAGGTAAAGTTGGATTGTGGAAAGTATGCTCTCCTGCAGCCATCAGTGGATTTTGGAAGCAGTAATTGCACATAAATATTCTGTGAGACTATGGCTACAGATTCCTGAGCCAGATTTTGGTTTTCCCAAAAGGAGGGTGTTGCAGCTCAATATATGTCTATTATAGTATCCTGTCCTGCAGGCACCAGTAGACCTAGGAAGCTGCAATTCAACATATATGTTCTCTGAGACCATGGCTAGAGATTCACGAGCCGGATTTTGATTTTTCTAAAAAGAGGCGTGGCAAATCGAAATGTAGCCATGTGGACTGTAAGCTCTGCTGAAGCAAATAGTGGAGTTTGAGAGTGGAAATTTCACACACATATTTTGTAAGACCAAGGCTACAGATTCCCGATACGGATTTTTTCTAAAAAGGTGCGCGGTAATAGGCGTGCTCAATGATGGTCCGTGCAAAGTCACGGGTGATTTACTAGTGGGCCAATAAAATCAGAAATGTATTTTTTTAGCTTATTTTTGGTTACTCTACTAATGAATATACTTTTGTACACAATTACTTTTATATTAAAATTGACTTCGTTATATAAACGGGGAAATAATTGTCAAAACTTACCTTTGCTCTTCATCTATTATTGGTGCTACAATAGCACCACGGGTACCATATTGGCTATAATAGGGCTCTTCATAATTTCCTCGAGAAGTTCTTTCTGGTGAACTTGAATAGCCATCTACAAAAACGTCATTAGCAGATATTAAGTATATGTTAAAAAACATATTTGAAAATAACGCTGATTTACAAAACGTATACAAAGAAAACAAGTGAGTAAGTTTCAGTCGGGCAAGCCGACTTATATATACCTACTAAACCATATTGTATCCGCCATCTTGAATTTTGAAAATGCGACATCAAATTCGAAATCAGCGATCCCAAAAACCCCACTACACAGAATTTCATACTGTTTTGATGAAATCTTAAAATTTCGGCAGCCATATTGGTTCCGCCATCTTGAATTTTTAAATTCCGACATCAAATTCGAAATCAGCGGCCCCGAAAACTCCACTATACAAAATTTCATACTGTTTTGATGAAATCTTAAAATTTCGGTAAAAACACGATTTTCACTTATATGGGAGGTAGGCGTGGCAGTCATCCGATTCTGCCCATTTTCAATACCAACTCCTTCTAGGGCCTAAAAAGGATAAATCCAAAATTTGGGATCCCTAGCTTTCTTCTAGCTCCTGCAATCGTGTTTACAAGAAAAGTGGACGGACAGACAGGGAGGTAGGCGTGGCACTCGACTGATTCCGCCCATTTTCAATACCAACTCCTTCTAAGGCCTAAAAAGGATAACTCCAAAATTTGGGATCCCTAGCTTTCTTTTAGCTATTGCAATCGTGTTTCCAAAAAGAGGACGGACGAACAGACGGATAGGGCTAAATCAACTCAGGAAGTGACGCTGATCAAGAATATATATAGTTTTCCATACCGGACACTTCTCCTTCTTGGTGTTACAAACATCAGACCAAAGTGAATATACCCATACCTCATGAGGTGTAGGGTATAAAAATTGGTGTACATGTGGGGTTGTGGCAACGAAATTTCGGATGCAGCTTCAACTACTAGAAGTCTATTAAGACCCACTGGAGTAAATAGTACCTATTCCATTATAGTTAGGGTTACCAGACGTACTCTTTCAAAGAGCACAGTACTCTTTTTTTGGCCCTATTCTTCTTTACTCCCACTTTTTTCCCGAATGTACTCTTTCTCTATTACCGACCGAAATTTTTTATTTTTTTTCGGCCCAAAACTAATAGGCCGAATTTTTATTTTTTTAATTTTGGACAAAACCGAAGCCGAAACCAAAAAATAAAAGAAAAATTGTGTATTTAATTCTAATAAAGTAGTACATAAAAAGATTTTAAATGGATGCATATTTTGTGAAGCCTTTTTTTTTATTTTGTAAAGAATTAAGGCACCTACCAATTTTTGAAAACAAAGAATTTAATTCGTACAGGGTGGCTTTACAGAGTGACCCCAAACTCAAAAAATGGTATTTTCTCATTTCGAAGTACAAAATTTAAGAAATTTTAAGTTTCAAGTGATATTTAAATTATAAAATTAATGGCGTATAATAAAATTATACACAATCAAAAAATTATTTTTAAATTAACATTTTTCCAATTATAAAAATGTGGTTCTACAAATATTTTTTATAACTTTTAACCAGAGCTGTGCGGTACTGATTAGTTTTGTAATCAATTACACAAAAAGTACTCAACAGTTGATTACAAAAAATTTGATTACTTTAATCGTGATCCAGAACAACTTATTACTGTAATTGTATTGCAAATTTTCCATGAATCTAAAACTGGCATGCAGGGAGACAACACCAACTCATTCAGATTGCAGAATTTAGAAGGTTTGTGTCCTGATAAACATAAATTTCATATTAAAAAAGTATCCATCTAAATGCAAGTAGATCAAACTAGCATTTTGGTTTGTTTTTATAGTATGAGATTAGGGAAATGGCGTATTGACTAAGAAATTAGCTTACTATATTGCTGAACATATCTACCCGCTAAAGTCCGTTTTTAGGGCACCCAAAATGCCCCAAATGCAAACCATGTTACTTTTGTAATACAAATTTTTTTTTAGAATTTTAATTTTTTTTTTGTTTATTCTGTGTTATTAATGAAAACTAATTATTGACTTTAGCGGATTGGGATGTTTATCAACATTATAGATAGGGTTAAGTTGAATACTTCTGTTGAAGTGTATCTTCAACAGAAGTATCCAACATGATATCGCTTAACATTTTTTTAAGAAAAGTGAATTAACCATGTTGTGACTTTTGACCTCGAATATCTTTCTTATTCCAGCTAATCCAGAAAAACCCTTTGAGGGAGTTATTATACAGACCAAGAATCTGTTATCAGATCGGCAATCAGAATTTGGTGTTGCACAGTAAAAATACTTTTTACTAAATAAAAATACACCTGTTTCGACGTTTTGAAAAAAGTTGTTCCGGTGGGGCAGCAGGGCGCAGAAAATTCTAGTCAGATTTCATAGAGGGATAATCAAGGAAGAATGTGGTGCTACTCCGGACTGATTCCCTCTGATTCCATAGAGATAAAGCTTAGCTAAAGTTAAATAAAAAAAGAGTAAAAAACAAGTTTTTTTAAATATAACCCTTTAACCGACTAAAAAGCAGAACATAAATTTCCTTTAAATTAATTTCTGCAATTTCGATTTAAAATTAAGGGTTTTTGGGTACTTTCCTCCGAATATCATTGCAGATTTTAAAGTCGCCAAAAACCCTTTATAAGGGTAAGGGCAAATTTCACAGTGCGCAATTAAGTTTAATTGCAACTGAAATGCAGAAAATCGGCCATTAAAACTCTATGCTATGTAGGAACGTCTATTGTGAATGAAAATTAAATGAAACCCAAGTTAAATGCGCACTGAGAAATTGGCCCTAAGAAATTGAAATGCTTGCACAAGTTTTAGAATATTTGTCCACACTTCACTTTAATTTTGCTCACATTCTTCCGCCGACTTTATTTATGAAAACGAATGTTTTGTGAAAAGTGGAGTGATTTCGTAAAAGAGGGAGTGATGAAGTGTGGCGTTATAAATCGAAGTGAAAAACTCCAATTTAAGTGACGGCGACAGCACTCCCATCATTCCTAATACAGTGCGTTTCATAAAGATTAGGTCACATCAAATTTTGCAATACTACGAATGGCGTTTCCTACAATCATTTCTTTTTAAATGTTCGTAGGAAATTATATACACTAAAAATACTATCTAAATGTGCTGTAGGTGTTGTTTCAGTTTTGTTGTTGTTTTTATTTTATTTTAAGCGTTTCATAAATATAAGGTCACTTGGAAAAATCGGAAATAGCAAAGATGGGCATAGTTAAACTTCATTAACCCGAAAATAGTTAATCAAAAATTTAACTTCGTTAAATTAAAAAGTACATTTCGTTGAAAAGTTAACTTCGTTAAAAGTTAAATTATCTTTTTTTTATTTTTTATTTTTATTTTATATTATTTTTTTTTACAAAAAACAGATAAAAAACCTTTTAACTATATTCAATTGATTGCGTGGACTCACAGACTCCTTTTCCGATCGGTTTCAGCCTTCTATATGCAAATTTGCTTAAGAATAAATAATACAAATTTTTATCAAAAACGAAATTTTGTGTATGAAACAAGTTATTTATATTCATATAACGGCATACAAATTTTATTAGAATATATAATAATAATAATGAAACGAATGAAGTTTGGTTAAGAACAAATAGGCCATTCTAAACACAATGGCGTTCTCGATTTTTCGCCATTTTGAGAAATTTGCATTTTGCACTGAGAAAAAAATCAAAACGAAACGTTGTCAAAACATACCGAACAGAGTATATTGAATTTATTTTGTAAAAATCTGTAAAATCTGTTAATTTTATAAAAAAAAATCTGTAGTTTAAGGGAGAAAATCTTAAAATCTGACAGAGCTCAAAAAAATCTGTAAAATAAGATATATCTGTAAATATGGTAACACTGCATAGAAGACTAGGTCATATAAGTGATCAAATACTATAAGCAGTGAAAAATTCGCACAAAGGTGTTGACTTAACGTTATGGCTCCTTAGCATGTGCTGCATCTTTCCATACACTTAGAATATCGAGGGCTTATATTCAATACTGTCTATCAGCAATTTTGTACGAAATGAGTTTTTGATGCCAAACTGTTCCCTTATTGCAGGTGCTTATATGATAATAATTTCGGACCACAAAATTACCGCTGAGGTATTTTTTTTACACTTTTGTATTTCCCTATCAGCAACGAATATTTTTTATGAATGCAATAATGTCTATAAGCATACAAAAAAAAATGTTTCGGTATTATGAGTGCTTTTTTTAATGTTGCTCGAATTCAACAAAGATTTATTACCAAAGTTGTTTGTTATTTAATTATCCATCAAACGTAGATTAGTGGTACTGCCGAACCCAGGATTTTTTTCGGGAGGGGGTTTTAAAAAATTGTTCAATTTAGAAAATTATCATATATATATTCTTACTAAATGTATTAACTACTTTCCTTGAATTGGATAAGTTAGTACCCTGCAAGAAAACGGTCTAGTTCCAAAATAGTTCCGAACTAGTTCTGCAGTTGGGTGTACTGGTTCCACCCAAATCTCTTTCACATGTGGTTAAGTGGCGAATTTAACATGGCGTTGTCATTGGAGGAATCTACCATCTGCCACCTCTGCATTACCTTGCCACTACGATCTAGCTCGTTCCTAGCGGTGGAAAATTGGCCCCTATACAATACTTCGAACATAAAATTATGTGGTCTCAAGGCCCCATTTTGAGCCACCTATAAATAGTTTTGGAAACCGGACCATGTCCAAAATCAGTTTCTAAAAAATTCCAATCAAATCGACAAAAAAAAAAATGGTCTCAAGACCCCATTTTGACCCTTATATATGTAGTTTCGCAACCTCGGACCATGTCAAAAATACGTTTCTAAACATTTTCAATTGAATGAAGCAATAAAAAAGACTTCAAAAATGTTGACTTCTTTTTTTTTTTTGGTGTATGGGAGCCACGCCCAGTTTTTTTTTGTCGGATTTGGCTGATTCTTGATCTCAGTATTCACGAGAAAAACATGTACCCAAAGTTTCAAGTCGATATCTCCAAAACTGTGACCGCTATCGTGCGGACGGACAGACGGACGGACGGACAGACGGACAGACGGACGGACGGACAGACGGACGGACAGACGGACGGACGGACGGACGGACAGACGGACATGGCTAAATTGACTCCGGCGGTGATGCTGATGAAGAATAAATATACTTTTCCATACCGGACACGCCCCCTTATGGGCGTTACAAACGTTGTGTCAAAGTTAGTATACCCTGCCATAGTAAGTGTGGGGGTATAATCACAAAATAAAAGTTTTAAAATCTGTAAAAAAAAAAAAGGAAAAATGTTAAAAATTAAAAAAGGATAAACGAAAATCTGTAAAAATAAAAATATGAAAAATGTGAAATTAATAAAATAAATATAAAAATCATTCTGAACAAAATGCATTTATTTACCCTATTATGCACTTCACTCACTGACCATACTGTACGCACTGATTTTAATACTCGAATGCCAAAACCGAAGTCGTTGCTTTTGTATTTATGTCGCATAGGTTGCTTGGAAAATATTTTCTATTAGCATTAAATCACTCACAACCACATTTTTTCACATTTATGCTTATTTTTCACATTTTTATTAAATTTTATTTACAAAATTATAATATTTTCTAACATTTTCAATTATAAGAAAATATATCACTTTACACAAAACGAATGTCATTTTTCCAAAAGAATATTATTCAAGTTATTTCAACATTTTTGATTTAATTTTTTAGATATTTTTTTTTTACGAAGACACTTTTTAATTTGTTTCACAAATCACAACTGATTAGAAAAACTGGTTTACTCACAGATTACTCGGTTTTTCTTCGGCAATCTTCGGCAATCTCAAAGATAAACGATACAAATCCAAGCACAAATCACTGAGTTTTGTTTGAAACACACTACCTATGCATTACCTGTGTTTAGTTCCGAACCAATATACAGCTCTAAAAGTACTTGATTCTCCCATTGTAACTATAAAATTGCTGTATACCCTATAGATCCACTAAAATAGGAGTCAGTTGTTTATTGCAGGGTATCTAGTGTGGTGTATACATTCCTATATATACTTACGAAAATAACGGCTAAGCCGATTCCGACGACTCTTAATACAGCCGCGACCAGCCGCAAACGTGTTTTCGTAACAGAAAATTATTTAATAAACTTACTTGATCTTCCAAGTTTTTTACTAATCACATAAATTATTTTTGAATTACACCGTTTTCCACTGACAAAAACAAAACTTTCCGATTCCATTACGTTTACTTTAGAACCGCATTCTGGGAAGACTCAAAATTTGTGACATTATCGTTTAATATGTTGCAAAATGTTGCAAAACACAAGTTAAATCTGACTATTCAACAACTACACTATACAGTTGAAGTATCCATATTGTTATTTTGTTGTAATGTTCCTTATTTGTTTTTATTGTAATTTGTTCTTGTATATAGTTGTTGTATTTTGTTGTTGTAATGTTGTTGCATCCTTCTAAACTTGAAAAATTTTAATAACAAATAGCGCGAATTTTTCCATTTAACAAAAATAAATATCTAAATATCTAAAATATTGACAAAAAATTGCAGAAAAAAATTTAAAACACTTCTGAAATTTTTCAAGTTTACAATGATGCAACAGCATTACAACAACAAAATACAACATTACAACAACAAATTACCACCAAATTTCATAAACAAAATGAGAACATTAAAACAACAACAGGCATATGTGAACTGTATACACTGCAAAGTGAACCTATCTTTTGGTGTGTAATTTTACACACAACACACATTTTTAAGTGTATATTTTTTAGATAAATAAAAAAAAACACACATTTAAGATTTTGGCATGTTTTATTAACACGCATGCGTGTTTTTTTAAAGCACTTACAGTGTTTATACACGCAAAATTGTGTGTAAAATGTGTCTACTTGTGACTTGAATGTGTGTTTTTTTTATTTATCTAAATAAATATACACTTAAAAATGTGTGTTGTGTGTAAAATTACACACCAAAAGATAGGTTCACTTTGCAGTGTAGTTGTACACTCAAAGAATTAATATGTTTGGAGAACGCTTTGCAATAAAAAAAATCGACAATCGGAAATAATGTTTAGCCGTAACAGGTGAAAACATTGTTAGGTGGCAACGCTAGCCTTTTGGTAGTATTATTTCCTTAAAGGTGGCAATGGTAAATCAAAGCTATATTTTTGTGTGTATATCCACATTCACCATACAGCTTGATGAACTATATCGCCATTAGCTCAATTTATTTTATAGCTGGCCGTGGTCTTTTGGTTAGAGCTTCGGCCTATGACTGCGACAGTCTTGGGTTCAAGCCCGCCACCAGTAGTATTTTTTTTTAATCCATTGCTTGATATTTTTTTTTTAATCTTTCTTTTTTAATTTAACAGTTCAACTTTACACAATTACATCATCCAACAAAATTTCTTTCTATTCTTTACAAAATTTAATAAAAGTTCACATATTTCACAAATGATTTTTTATATGCATATATAAATTATGGAGTTCACCATACGGCTTGGTCTACCTAACCGCCATTAGCTGAAATTATTTTATAGCTGGCTGTGGTCAGTTGGTTAGAGCTTCGGCCTATAACTGCGGGGGTCATAGGTTCAAGCCCGGTGCCGGCCGAAGTTTTTCTTTTTTTAATTCCATTGCTTCATATTTTTTTCTTTTTTTTAATCTCTCTTTTTTTAATTCTTTTTTAATGTAACAGTTCAACTTTACACATTAGGCGACAATTACATCATCGAATAAAATTTAATAAAAGTTCACATATTTCACAAATTTCTATATAAAAAATTACATACATAGAAAATATTTTTGCATCTAAATTACACAATACAATAAACATTAATTTTTTCAAATTTGTGTTTTATTTTCCCGTGCATGGCACGGGCAAATTTACTAGTAAAATATATGTTTCCAACAATTTTAAAAAGTTTCCAAACGTTTTTAAATTTCTGCATATTAAAAACTAATTTCTAATAAACGTTTACATTATTAAAATCAAATTCGATATAACCTTTGTTTTTATCGACCAGAAGTAGCTCAGTGTATGTGCGCAACTTATAAACCTTACGTCACGAGAAAACCTTTCCAATGCCACCAATACGTCTAAGTGCATTCAGAAACTCCGAAGATATCGAACATTTTTAATGCAATTTTTCAAACTTTGACCTTCTATAACTTTTGGGCCGTAAACTAGATTTGTTCCAATGTCATATTGTCCAAAAAATTTCATTTGGGCTTTCTTACAAAGCGTTTGGTCTTTGTCATTTTAAATTCTTGAATTTGGTCGTTACGCCATGATTTGGGCGTTATGACATTTTAGGTTTTGGGCGTTATGACCTTGGGCGTTATGACCTAATATGGTCGATATGTAGTTATTATAACTTTTTCGAGTCCCCGTCGTTCAAATCTGAGGTGCTTTTTTACCATCACCGTATAATTTCACGACTATGCGATTATTAAAACAAGACGTACCACTAACGTAACATGAACAAAATGCACAGTGTAGCATTTCGAGCGCAGTTCTAGTAACCCATTCTGGGTGCTAAGACCCATATCAATAAAAACCAAAGTAATCAATCTGTTTACGTCAAAACACCCTGTTTGCCACCCTGTATACGGAATTGTACGGCAACCAACTTTATACCATTAAACCTACTGGAACACCGCTTAACATTCTGTTAAGCTGTGTCCCAAAACTGGTTTGATTCAATATGACGGCCTTCTGTCATTTCCGTAACTTTAACTTCCTTCTTCTTGTATCAGCATCGAACGAGTCAACCACGTATATTTTTACGCTCCTGCATCATCCCGTGCTGCAGTGCTTTTTATTTACATAAGCTTACTTTTGTATCCTACGACATCCGTCTCAAGTAAGCAACCTTTGTGCTCTTTTATCAATAAAACATACTTAAAAACCTACATCCTACACGCCTTTCATTATATTTTGCTAATTCTCCATTTCCACCCATTCTCTCTTTTTTTATATCGTTTGGCCACTTTACGAGTGAGCCAAACATTTGATCCAATCGAACCGGATTCGGATTTTGAGAACGACATCCGTCGTAAAAATTAGCTTCAGCACTTCTGCATATTTAGGCAGCATCTTCCGCTCCAAGCTCCGCCGAGGTTTCAACTTTTCCAGCGTTTTTAGCGTTTTACGAGCGCATCTTCTCCGAAGGAACGGTGGAAAAGCCGACGGCAAACCGCAAAAATACAACATTCAACATTACAACAAAAATTCAAGGTACGTGTAGTTTGTGTAAAAGCATAGTTTTTTTTGTATGTGAAAAAAAAAAAGAGCAATTCTTCCGACACTTAGTCGAGAAATACAACAACAATAAAAACACAATAATCTTTCTCTGCGTTAATTTGTTCACTTTCGTGGAACGTGCGGAAAGCCACAAAAGAAAGGCCCAAAGCACCAATGAGAAATAAAATTACCACAAAGTGAACAAAAGCAGAATAAAATACAAAAACGACACAATACTCCCATTGTGCATCGTCCCTAATTCGTCGTTAAAACCGAACCTTAACATATCAAAGTAGATTTAAATCGTTTTTAAATCTATTAAAATTCTATAATTTTCAATTAGAAAATTCAATTTTCAATTGGAAAATTTGTTGGCAACCCTTATTGCCTCTTCTCGTTGTAATACGATCCACAACCAAAAGCTTTTGGCTCTCAGCCCTTCCACTACATAGTTTGACAGTTGTCATTATTCCTTTGCTTTTTAGTTTTTGGTCCGAGTATTAACTACATAAATTATAAATATAAATTATATTTAAATACATAAAAATAAAAAGTGAAAAAAGAACAAAGTGAGCAAACATAGGAACAAAAAGTTACATTAGACGGATGAAGCACAAATAAAATCGAAAGTGAAACACAGAGACATAAACAAAACAGAATGGAATATACAAACAACTAAACCAAAAGGAAAAACGACAATAACAAGTGAGTTATTTTTTAAAGTTTTTATTGTTTTTAGAGTGTATATTTTCTAAAAAAATTTCATTTTCTTGTTTATTTGTGCTCCTTTTCAATGCGCTCCGCGCAATTGTACGCTCCTCTTAAATTACTTTGCCACTAAAGTTTGGCCAATGATTTTTTGTTTATTTCGCTTCTGTCGGTTAAGTGATCGTATTATTTCATGTGCACTACTTTAGTGTGCAATTACTTTCATCGCTTCTGTGAAAATTTTCGAAGCTTTTATACGCTTTTAATATTTGTTCAAACATTCTGTGCACACGGCCCTTTTTTACTAATCCCTCCTTGGGTACATATTAAATTGAAATTGGCTTTCAATATCTTTTTCAAATTTTAACATTGAATAAAAGTGTCAATTAAATAGAAATTACATTAAAATTATTTTTAATTTAAAAAATTTATTTTTGTCGTTTGTACTACACGCCAAATTCCTTTTTTGAATTCTTAATATTCACATCAGGGCACAATCTCAAGTACTTATACCGAGGGTACTTTTGCATTGAACATTTTTATTGAATTAAAATTTTTTATTCAAGTGATCTTTTGATCTAAGTTCTTCAAAACCTTGAGTGTCACCCCTAAGTGTCTCAAGTATTCATCTTCGATGATTTTTTCACCTCTCAACTCGAGCAAATTATTGCTTTTTTATTTACAGTTTTTTGATTTTTCATTAAAAACATGACTGTTTTTGAGACTTTTATTCTCGCTGCTGACCAATTGGTCAAATTTGAAGCAGATTTTGCGGACTTACCGCCAGCAACACACACCCAAGTCAATTTGAGCACTCAAAGTGAAAAAATAAAATCACTTTGGGCTGCAGCTAAGGCCTCATATCAGCCGTGTTTAACGTACATTGCATCTGATGCTGATGCAGGTGAGAGCCCGGATGCCAACGCTTTAACAGTTCAACTTTACACAATTACATCATCCAACAAAATTTCTTTCTATTCTTTACAAAATTTAATAAAAGTTCACATATTTCACAAATGATTTTTTATATGCATATATAAATTATGGAGTTCACCATACGGCTTGGTCTACCTAACCGCCATTAGCTGAAATTATTTTATAGCTGGCTGTGGTCAGTTGGTTAGAGCTTCGGCCTATAACTGCGGGGGTCATAGGTTCAAGCCCGGTGCCGGCCGAAGTTTTTCTTTTTTTAATTCCATTGCTTCATATTTTTTTCTTTTTTTTAATCTCTCTTTTTTTAATTCTTTTTTAATGTAACAGTTCAACTTTACACATTAGGCGACAATTACATCATCGAATAAAATTTAATAAAAGTTCACATATTTCACAAATTTCTATATAAAAAATTACATACATAGAAAATATTTTTGCATCTAAATTACACAATACAATAAACATTAATTTTTTCAAATTTGTGTTTTATTTTCCCGTGCATGGCACGGGCAAATTTACTAGTAAAATATATGTTTCCAACAATTTTAAAAAGTTTCCAAACGTTTTTAAATTTCTGCATATTAAAAACTAATTTCTAATAAACGTTTACATTATTAAAATCAAATTCGATATAACCTTTGTTTTTATCGACCAGAAGTAGCTCAGTGTATGTGCGCAACTTATAAACCTTACGTCACGAGAAAACCTTTCCAATGCCACCAATACGTCTAAGTGCATTCAGAAACTCCGAAGATATCGAACATTTTTAATGCAATTTTTCAAACTTTGACCTTCTATAACTTTTGGGCCGTAAACTAGATTTGTTCCAATGTCATATTGTCCAAAAAATTTCATTTGGGCTTTCTTACAAAGCGTTTGGTCTTTGTCATTTTAAATTCTTGAATTTGGTCGTTACGCCATGATTTGGGCGTTATGACATTTTAGGTTTTGGGC
Organism: Heteromyza rotundicornis; assembly: GCA_951394025.1. NCBI lineage: Eukaryota > Metazoa > Arthropoda > Insecta > Diptera > Heleomyzidae > Heteromyza > Heteromyza rotundicornis. The sequence continues at coordinate 41,542,036 of OX596010.1, forward strand.
GTTATGACCTTGGGCGTTATGACCTAATATGGTCGATATGTAGTTATTATAACTTTTTCGAGTCCCCGTCGTTCAAATCTGAGGTGCTTTTTTACCATCACCGTATAATTTCACGACTATGCGATTATTAAAACAAGACGTACCACTAACGTAACATGAACAAAATGCACAGTGTAGCATTTCGAGCGCAGTTCTAGTAACCCATTCTGGGTGCTAAGACCCATATCAATAAAAACCAAAGTAATCAATCTGTTTACGTCAAAACACCCTGTTTGCCACCCTGTATACGGAATTGTACGGCAACCAACTTTATACCATTAAACCTACTGGAACACCGCTTAACATTCTGTTAAGCTGTGTCCCAAAACTGGTTTGATTCAATATGACGGCCTTCTGTCATTTCCGTAACTTTAACTTCCTTCTTCTTGTATCAGCATCGAACGAGTCAACCACGTATATTTTTACGCTCCTGCATCATCCCGTGCTGCAGTGCTTTTTATTTACATAAGCTTACTTTTGTATCCTACGACATCCGTCTCAAGTAAGCAACCTTTGTGCTCTTTTATCAATAAAACATACTTAAAAACCTACATCCTACACGCCTTTCATTATATTTTGCTAATTCTCCATTTCCACCCATTCTCTCTTTTTTTATATCGTTTGGCCACTTTACGAGTGAGCCAAACATTTGATCCAATCGAACCGGATTCGGATTTTGAGAACGACATCCGTCGTAAAAATTAGCTTCAGCACTTCTGCATATTTAGGCAGCATCTTCCGCTCCAAGCTCCGCCGAGGTTTCAACTTTTCCAGCGTTTTTAGCGTTTTACGAGCGCATCTTCTCCGAAGGAACGGTGGAAAAGCCGACGGCAAACCGCAAAAATACAACATTCAACATTACAACAAAAATTCAAGGTACGTGTAGTTTGTGTAAAAGCATAGTTTTTTTTGTATGTGAAAAAAAAAAAGAGCAATTCTTCCGACACTTAGTCGAGAAATACAACAACAATAAAAACACAATAATCTTTCTCTGCGTTAATTTGTTCACTTTCGTGGAACGTGCGGAAAGCCACAAAAGAAAGGCCCAAAGCACCAATGAGAAATAAAATTACCACAAAGTGAACAAAAGCAGAATAAAATACAAAAACGACACAATACTCCCATTGTGCATCGTCCCTAATTCGTCGTTAAAACCGAACCTTAACATATCAAAGTAGATTTAAATCGTTTTTAAATCTATTAAAATTCTATAATTTTCAATTAGAAAATTCAATTTTCAATTGGAAAATTTGTTGGCAACCCTTATTGCCTCTTCTCGTTGTAATACGATCCACAACCAAAAGCTTTTGGCTCTCAGCCCTTCCACTACATAGTTTGACAGTTGTCATTATTCCTTTGCTTTTTAGTTTTTGGTCCGAGTATTAACTACATAAATTATAAATATAAATTATATTTAAATACATAAAAATAAAAAGTGAAAAAAGAACAAAGTGAGCAAACATAGGAACAAAAAGTTACATTAGACGGATGAAGCACAAATAAAATCGAAAGTGAAACACAGAGACATAAACAAAACAGAATGGAATATACAAACAACTAAACCAAAAGGAAAAACGACAATAACAAGTGAGTTATTTTTTAAAGTTTTTATTGTTTTTAGAGTGTATATTTTCTAAAAAAATTTCATTTTCTTGTTTATTTGTGCTCCTTTTCAATGCGCTCCGCGCAATTGTACGCTCCTCTTAAATTACTTTGCCACTAAAGTTTGGCCAATGATTTTTTGTTTATTTCGCTTCTGTCGGTTAAGTGATCGTATTATTTCATGTGCACTACTTTAGTGTGCAATTACTTTCATCGCTTCTGTGAAAATTTTCGAAGCTTTTATACGCTTTTAATATTTGTTCAAACATTCTGTGCACACGGCCCTTTTTTACTAATCCCTCCTTGGGTACATATTAAATTGAAATTGGCTTTCAATATCTTTTTCAAATTTTAACATTGAATAAAAGTGTCAATTAAATAGAAATTACATTAAAATTATTTTTAATTTAAAAAATTTATTTTTGTCGTTTGTACTACACGCCAAATTCCTTTTTTGAATTCTTAATATTCACATCAGGGCACAATCTCAAGTACTTATACCGAGGGTACTTTTGCATTGAACATTTTTATTGAATTAAAATTTTTTATTCAAGTGATCTTTTGATCTAAGTTCTTCAAAACCTTGAGTGTCACCCCTAAGTGTCTCAAGTATTCATCTTCGATGATTTTTTCACCTCTCAACTCGAGCAAATTATTGCTTTTTTATTTACAGTTTTTTGATTTTTCATTAAAAACATGACTGTTTTTGAGACTTTTATTCTCGCTGCTGACCAATTGGTCAAATTTGAAGCAGATTTTGCGGACTTACCGCCAGCAACACACACCCAAGTCAATTTGAGCACTCAAAGTGAAAAAATAAAATCACTTTGGGCTGCAGCTAAGGCCTCATATCAGCCGTGTTTAACGTACATTGCATCTGATGCTGATGCAGGTGAGAGCCCGGATGCCAACGCTTTCGTCAAGTCAAAATACAAGCGTTCTTATTATAGCTATGTGAAGACTTTGGCTAAAATTAATGAACTACTGCACGATATTGGCAGTACAGCTTCACCTCCGACTTTTCAGTTTTCTACCAATGATTTGAAACCAATTAGCACATATAACATCAATGCGTCTTCTAACCTTTGTGGGCTTTGTCCCCGACGACAGCATTCGTTGCGCACCTGTCAGCGTTTTCTGACCATGAGTGTCGCCGATCGTAATTTAAATATAAATCGCCTTAAATATTGTATCAATTGTTTAAGCAAAAATCATGAGGTTGAAGGTTGTAAGAGCACTTCTGTTTGCTCCAGCTGTCAGAAGCGCCATCATACGCTTCTACATAGAGATGTGCCTGCTCCGCAGCCATCACCCAGTGAACACTTTCCTTTAGGGCCCCGTCCTATAGAAAATAATGTCTCACAATTTCAGCCTTCAACCAAGGAAACTTTTCCTTCAGGGCCCCACCCTATTGAACACATTCTTTCTCCATGTGCACAAATTTTAGTCAATGGTACTTTTCCTTCAGGGTTACGCCCTATCGAAATGAATGATTTGCAATCAACTTTCCCATTCTACGATGGAAGTTTTCCTCCATGGTCCCGCCCTTCTGGAAACTGTCATCGACAAACACTTCACCAATCAATACAGTCCACTTCTCTCCAAGCTGAGCCAATTCTTGGTATTCAGAAATGCTTCACTTTTAGCGCTACTTATGTACTCTTCGGTACAGCCGATGTGAACATTTGCCACTTGGGCACCGTCTACTCAGCAAGTGCGCTGATAGACTCTGCGTCAGAAACTAGGTTTATTTCTGATCGCACGAGGAAGTTATTGAAACTTCCTTCGATACCGACTGAATCCAGAATTATAGAGAGTATTCAATCTGGTGCTGCTACTCCTAGCAAGCAGTGTTGCATTACTCTCGATTCTCCTATCGATTTGCAGAGAAAAAGCGAGGCAGCGACCCTCGTACTACCAACCAATTTTCCAAAATTTACAATTGCATCACTTCGTGATCATCAAAGGCAATACAATGCATTGGCATATGCCACTTACTGGCAAAGCTCGCCGATGTATATCCCTATCGGCGTCGCTTTTCATCGAAACCTTTTATTAGATAAAATTCAATGTGATATTTTTAGTCAAATTTCCCGTAAATTACATAAGAAAAAGTTTATGACTGCTGCGGCTAAGTTTTTTGACACCCGCTTCGTCAATTCTACCCAGCGTGACCAATTCAAATTTTACGTCATAGCTCTTGCCATTAAATCGAAATTTCAATTAGATATTCGACATAACTCTTTACGCAAATTAGCACCTAGACTTTTTCTCCAACATAACTTCAATACATATTTGGAATTAAAAATATATAATCTGGTATTAATGTTACGCTTAATATATCGCCGCGCTCGTGTTCGGTTTCGACGTGTATTCGAAGACTGTGCTGGTTGGATTTATTTTAAATCCTGGGGTTCCTTTTTACCCAAGCACAGCCTTCGGCAGGGTCCTTTCTGGCTCAGATCTCGCATGAGAGATCCGGGGTCCCTTATGACCCACGTCGTGTGAAAGATCCGTTGCGGCCCCTATTTGGCCCTCGCTACCTTTTTAGCGATAATTCTACGAATAAATTACTTTTTCTAAATAAATAAACTTTTAAAATAATTTTTTTTTATATGCTCGATGTCACTATGCTTTTATACCATACAAACTACATGTACTAATCTACAATTTTTTTGCAGCGTTAGTTACTGCAAGGTGGGCGGAATGTTTACGTCAAAACACCCTGTTTGCCACCCTGTATACGGAATTGTACGGCAACCAACTTTATACCATTAAACCTACTGGAACACCGCTTAACATTCTGTTAAGCTGTGTCCCAAAACTGGTTTGATTCAATATGACGGCCTTCTGTCATTTCCGTAACTTTAACTTCCTTCTTCTTGTATCAGCATCGAACGAGTCAACCACGTATATTTTTACGCTCCTGCATCATCCCGTGCTGCAGTGCTTTTTATTTACATAAGCTTACTTTTGTATCCTACGACATCCGTCTCAAGTAAGCAACATTTGTGCTCTTTTATCAATAAAACATACTTAAAAACCTACATCCTACACGCCTTTCATTATATTTTGCTAATTCTCCATTTCCACCCCTTCTCTCTTTTTTTATATCGTTTGGCCACTTTACGAGTGAGCCAAACACAATCTATTTAAAATTTTTGGTTTGTTTTTGGTTTATAACATCATAACAATAATAAATTAATGAATTTGTTGAAGTAGAATAACTAAACATAGCTCTGACGGTTGTGCAGTTGCCTATGCACTTTTATTCTAGTTTTATACTTTACACTTATGTCAATCTTATTCTTCTTAATAAACTCTCTCTTCTTTTTGCCATTGAAAAGGACACACGTTTTTACTTTTTGCTCCGCTGTACAACAGGTTATGGGCCTTTGACACAAGCTAAATAATTTAAAAATTAACACGGCAATTATTTTTTTAACGAAATAAAAATTGGATGTGTCAGTGATCGGTCGTGATTAATCTAATAAAAGTCGTTGTAAATAAATCCGTGAATCGCTAAAGAGAAATGGCATCAAACGTGCTCTCGGTACCGTTCGAAAAATTGCGTGGCTGCGAAAATTTCGATGTATGGCGGAGACATGCGAAGTCATATTTAGTGATTAAGAGATGTTGGACGATAGTCGAATCTGGACTGTCCGAAAAATTTACCGCAGATGAAAAAGAATCTGACCAGCGTGCTTTGGCTGAAATAGCACTTATGGTAGAGCCTAGTAACTTTTCCCATATCGCGACGGCTGAAACTGCAAAAGATGCGTGGCAGGCCTTGTTATCTGCGTATGAGGATAGCGGACTTACTAGAAAAGTCGAACTTTTGAGACAGTTAGTACAATACAAATTATCGGACTTTGATTCAATGCAAGAGTACGTTAATGGAATGGTGATGACATCACTTAAAGTTACAAATGCCGGTTTGAAAATTGGTGATGAAGTAACAGCGTCGCTCATGTTGGCAGGATTACCAGACGACTTTCGGTCCCTAGTCTTAGCAGTCGAAAATTCGAAAACGAAACTCAGTGTTGATGTCGTGAAAAATCTGCTACTGCAAGATGTAAATTTGATTCAAAAAGTAGCGACAATGCGCTGTATTCGAAAAACATGAACAATTCTAAAAAAAATTGTTGCGTTGTCACTCGTGTAAGGAAGTGGGGCATTTCAGCAAAAATTTCCCAAATAAACAAAAAAGGAGTTTTAATCCAAGATAAAAAAATTTAACCAATCATGTACTATTTGCTTCGCTGCTGGCGCATGACAACTCGGTCGGTTGGTACATTGATTAGGGCGCAACGGCGCATATGACAAACAATAAAAACTTCTTAGAAAACGTTAAAGAAGTGGTGAACAAAACAGTAGTCGTCGCGAACAAAAACCAAATTACAGTAGAATGTGCGGGTGAGGTGAATATGTTGCCATATTCGATGAAAGTGTTCGTTATACCAATTAAAAACAAATCGGACGTATTTAATGAATTTGTAAAATTCAAGGAATTGGTTGAAAATCAGTGCTCAAAAACAATTAAAGTACTCCGATCTGATAATGTTACCGAATATGTGAATACAAAATTTTTAAATATGTTGCAAAAACATGCAAAAGAAGTATACTCCGTATACTCCCGAACAGAACGGCATTGCCGAACAAATGAATCGGACGATTATAGAACGAGTTCGCTGCATGATGCTAGATTCTCAACTAGATGAAAAATTTTGGGCTGAAGCAGCAGCTACGGCAGTTTTTTTGTTGAATCGCGTACCATGTAGGGGAAATACTTGCAGTCCTGAAGAAATATGGTCAGGTGAGCGACCCGACTTAAAATATTTACGCGTTTTCGGCTGCAAAGCTATGGTCCATGTTCCAAAGGAAAAACGAATGAATTTAGACCCTAAATCCACTGAGTGTATTTTGGTAGGATACAGCGGCGAATCTAAAGCTTATCGTTTGTTTGAACCATAAACGAAGAAAATCGTCCTGAGCCGAGACGTTGTTTTCATCGAAACAGAAATCAAGACAGTAGAAAGCACAGGTACATCCTTAACGCCCTTGTACATGTTCGACTACAACGACAACGATGAAGAAGCAGACTTCCGTGAAGTAGAAACATAATTTCACGAAGATGTAGAAGTTGTCAATTCGGAAGGGGAAATGTCAGCAGAATTGCCAACCACTGACGTAAAAAATGAATCAACGCTGCCTGAAGTTGACGACGAGAATGACGCTACATTTGTTCCGGAAGAGGAACCCTCAATCGACGAAAGCATCGAAATCAAAGCTGGTCATAGTTAATCGAGAATTTAACTTCGTTAATCCGGAAATAGTTAATCAAAAATTTAACTTCGTTAAATTAAAAAGTTAATGGCGTTGAAAAGTTAACTTCGTTAAAAGTTAAATTAAATAGTTAAACTCTCTATAGAAAAACATTTTTTTTCCAAAAAACGAATAAAAAAACATTTTAACTATATACAATTGAATGCCTGCACTCACAGACCCTTTTTTCGATCGGTTTCAGCCCTCTATATGCAAATTAAACTTTAAAAATGAAAACTTTGTAAAAATTTTACAAAACGAATTTGCCGACGCGCTTTTTTTTTATTGTCACTACGCACCCAGAGTTCCAAGTTGATTGGAAAATGTCGGCGGCGGCTAAACAGTTTCGCTCCGACCATAATAGGCTTCAATCGGCGTGCGAACAAATCGATGTCAATATCGGTTGAGCCGACACAATCGACTCAATATTTCGCCGCCGACCAAGCCGATACATTTGACGGCGGGCTAAGCACGCCGTCTCGATTTGGAAATTTACATTTTTGTCAACAACACGAAAGAGTTCTGTGTTTACAATTTTTCAACAGTGTGACTAGGTAGATTATTAAAAATAGTATAAATTCTTAATTTTTACTTTTTTTTTACATTCAATAATAAAAAAATTTTTTTCGTTTCAAAGTTAACTGTTTTAGTTAATCGAAGAAATTTAACTTAACTAAATGAAAAAGTTAATGGTTTTCGAAATTAACTGAAATAAAAGTTAACCAAAAATCTAAATTCGTTAATTAACTATTAACGAATTAACTAGTTAATGCCCAGCTTTGATCGAAATACGTCACTCTGAACGCGCAAAATGCTTAAAACGACCAAACTATAACCTTTGCACATTAAATAAATTACAAAGAAACCGTTGAAGAAGCTATGTTGTCTCCGTATGCTGATGAGTGGAGGATAGCAATGGAAGACGAAGTTAACTCGCTCATGCTGAATAATACGTGGACGCTAACCAGCCTGCCTGCAGAAAAAAAGGCCATTATATCGAAATGGGGTTTCAAAACAAAATCTAACACTGATGGCGAACAAATACGACGAAAGGCAAGGCTGGTGGGCAAAGGTTTCACACAACAAAAAGGAATCGATTATGAAGAAACCTTTGCACCCGTTGTAAGGTATACATCGATTCCCTACTTGATCGCCTTAGCAGCTAAATACAACCTGATCATTCATCAAATGGATGCTGTTACAGCGTTCTTGAACGGCGACCTTAGAGAGGAAATATACATGACGCAGTCGGACGGTTTCAATGATGGTTCAAGAAAAGTGTGCAAGTTACGCAAATCGATTAATGGGTCAAAGCAATCTAGCCGGGTCTGGAACGAGAAATTGAATGGGGTCCTGGTTGGCCTAGGGCTGAAACGCAGCGACGTAGATCAGTGTATATACTATCGTAAGGAACGAAATAAAATGCTAATCATTGCAATTTATGTTGATGAGGTGTTGCTGTTTGCCGACGATGTTGGTATTTTAAACCAAACAAAATTCCAACTGGCAAAGAACTTTGAAATGAAAGACCTCGGCGAAGCATCGTCAATCTTGGGTCTACGCGTAACACGTGACAAGCAAAACGGCACAATTAAACTGGATCAATCGCAATATATTGCCGATATACTGAAACGCTTCGGAATGGATGATTGCAACCCAATTAGCGCACCGGTCGATCTAAATCAAAAGCTCACATTGGAGATGTGTCCTAAAAACTAGAGAGTGGACTATCTTCGGCTATACCGAAGCTGAAATACCCCCACACAGTAGGAAGAAGTACCTCGAACATAAAAAATTGTGGTCTCAAGACCCTATTTTGAGCCAATTATAGGTGGTTTTGGAGCCCAGACCATGTCCAAAATCCATTTCTAAAAATTTCCAATTAAATACACAAAAAAAAAAAAAATTGGTCTCAAGACCCCATTTAGACCATTATATATGTGGCTGCGGAACCTCGGACCATGTCAAAAATACGTTTCGAAACATTTCCAATCGAATACAACAATAAAAAATTTTTACCTTTTTTTTCGGTGTATGGGAGCTACGCCCAGTTTTTGTCCGATTTGTCTGATTCTCGAACTTGATCTCAGTATTCACGAGAAAAACATGTACCCAAAGTTTCAAGTCGATATCTCCAAAACTGCGACCGCTATCGTGCGGACGGACAGACGGACGGACAGACAGACGGACATCGCTAAATCGACTCAGGAGGTGATACTGATCAAGAATATATATACTTTTTCATACCGGACACGCCTCCTTATGGGCGTTACAAACGTTGTGACAAAGTTAGTATACCCTGCCACAGTGAGTGTGGGGGTATAATGAAGCTGAACATCAACACATGTCGAGTGTACCATACATGGAAGCAGTAGGCTCCTTGTTCTTTGCTGCACAGGTCAGACGTCCAGACATTTGTTTTGCCGTAAATTTGTTGAGCAGATTTGGCACTAATCCAGGGAAAGCACACTGGGTAGCCGTCAAGCGAGTTATGAGGTACCTGAAAGGCACTCTAGACAAAGGTATTGTATATCGGAAGGAAGCTAGTGAAATCACAGGGTATTGCGATGCCGACTGGGCAGGTAACGTTGATGATAGGCGGTCAACCACCGGATATGCATTCACATTTCAAGCAGGAGCGATCTCATGGGCTACGAAACGTCAACACACAATTGCACTTTCGTCGACAGAAGCTGAATATATGTCAATCGTAGCAGAGATCCAGGAGTCAGTTTGGCTTAAGCGTCTAGAAAACGAACTTACATCAGATGCGAAAATAACGATGGCCATATACTCAGACAACAAAAGCGCTATTCATATCGCTACAAACAATTTATACTCACCAAGAACAAAACACGTAGATATAAAAACCTTGTTAATTCGTGAAAAGTTAGAAAGTGGTAAGATCAAACTAATTTACTTGCCAACAGATCAAATGTTAGCGTACATTTTAACTAAGGGTGTTGTTGCAGTCAAGCAACTTTCTTTCACAAATGAACTAGGTCTAATTTAACTTTCATTATTAGAACTAACCATTTTGTGCATTATTTGAAATGAATTAATTAATAATGTATCATCATTGAATACTTATTTTAAACTTTAAAAAAAAAAAAACTTATGTCAATCTTATTCTTCTTAATAAACTCTCTCTTCTTTTTGCCATTGAAAAGGACACACGTTTTTACTTCTTGCTCCGCTGTTCAACAGAATTTGTTAAATCGTTCAACGTTTTCCTTGATTGCTTGACACAAACGTTGATGAGGAACATTCTTTGGTGTATTAAAATCGAAATTTTTTTTCACATTTTCCAATTTTAAAAAATTATTTACGATGGTTTGGTATGGTTTGATACATTCGGGAACCACTCTACATCGAGTTTGACTTTGGGAGCATCTACCAGGCTTGCTGAATACACGCGACAATTTTGATGATCGTGGCTGTCCTGTAAAAGAAACCTTTTTTTTCGGAAAACAACCTGCGTGCCAGATTGTCAATTCTCTACAATTTAGACCTGGTCGCTTTTTGCGTATATCGCGATGTGGAATTAAATTTAATGGATTTTGAGGTTCGTCGTTATTCAGAATTTAATTTCGCAAATTATGGCATACTACACTTTTATACCCTACACCTCATGAGGTATGGGTATATTCACTTTGGTCTGATGTTTGTAACACCAAGAAGGAGACGTGTCCGGTATGGAAAACTATATATATTCTTGATAAGCGTCACCTCCTGAGTAGATTTAGCCCTATCCGTCTGTCCGTCCGTCCTCTTTTTTGGAAACACGATTGCAATAGCTAAAAGAAAGCTAGGGATCCCAAATTTTGGAGTTATCCTTTTTAGGCCTTAGAAGGAGTTGGTATTGAAAATGGGCGGAATCAGTCGAGTGCCACGCCTACCTCCCTGTCTGTCCGTCCACTTTTCTTGTAAACACGATTGCAGGAGCTAGAAGAAAGCTAGGGATCCCAAATTTTGGATTTATCCTTTTTAGGCCCTTTAATTCTTATTGCTACAGCAAATAAATGTTGTATGCTTCTGTGTTGTGAAATAAGTTCCTCATGGTCCAAACTAGACAAATCGCAATCATAAAATGGACACCATTTTTTTTTCGGAATATAAATTTAGCCCTTTTTTTGTGAATCCGGCCTGAAACTTAACATCATATTTATCGCTTTTTTTAAATTTTTTCTCTTTTTTTACTCTTTTTCCCGAATGCGAACCTAAGTAAAGAATTTTAGTATGAAAAAGCTCGCCGCAGATTTGAGGATATACAGGGTGTCCCTGAACAAGACAATAAATCTCCGCGAGTTGATTCCTCGGGTCGAGAAACGAAAAAAATCATATGGTTCTTATTTTTCGAAACTGAAGAAGTGCACCCCCGCAGTTTGTTTGTATAAAAGAGGATCAAACTGTGAAAATTTCAGAAAAAAATATGGATTTTTAGGCGTGACTGTAAAGCCCCAAAATTAAATTTTAAAAATGTACTTTGAATCTGGCATTTATAGGGTTAATAAAAATTTAATAAAAATTTGTTTACATCAATACCTTTTGTTTGAGTACCATATCGAGTACTAAGCGCCATACCAAACCAGGGAGGCAACTGGGGGGTCCGATTATTTTAGATTTTTTTTTAATTTTTTCTTGTTTTAAAGCGTAGTTATATTGTTTTTTGTTTCACATAAACCAAACAAGGGGTTTTTTTTTTTAAACGTACTTTTTTTTATTATTTGAATAACATAATATTAACTTCGGTCTAACAATGATTATTCAAAATTCATAAATTCAACTTAATTTTTAAAAAATTCGGCTTAAACTATGCTGTGAGATGTATAAATTGCCCTATATCCATTGATTTAGGCAATGTGGAGTTAGCGTATCTAATATATGAGAAATATATTAGCTTCGTTTAAGACGTGAGGGATTCAGAGGTCTCAGTAAATTTCAAGCTAGAATGTTTGGATGAAACATGAGCTTCTGCTTGTACTTCGAGGTAAGTTTCGAAATTTCGTCTTCTACTGCAGAGATATTCAAATCATTGTGGATGTTTGCGTTTCGTATATACCAAGGGGCTTTGGTAATTTGTCGCAGGATTTTTGATTGGGCTCTCTGGAGTTTTTCCACGTTAGAGGGAGAGGCTGTACTGCAGAGTTCAATTCCATATGTTTTATTATACTTTTGTATATTTGGACTTTATACGTGAGATTTAGCTTTGATGCCCTTGAGATTAGCCAGTTCAGCTACAATTGTTTTAACTTAATCTGAGTGATTTTAGATTGGATGTGCTTGTACCATGTGAGACGGCGATCGAGATGCATTCCAAGGTACTTGGCTTCGGTACTTTCGGGGACAACTTGGCCGTTTATATTCAGAGCAGGACACGTGCCCCTTCTTAGGGTGAAGGTTAGGTGGCAGCTTTTGGATTCGTTGCCTTTGATTTTCCATCGTGATAGCCAATTACTTAGAGTGTCCAAATGTTTTTGCACGTAGAGAGTTGCCATGTCTGGGTTTGAGTGAGAGCACAGGATAGCAGTGTCGTCAGCAAAAGTCGATATAAGCTTTCTATCGCTTTTGGGCATATCTGCAGTATAGAGAATATAAAGCAGGGGTGCGAGGACACTACCTTGTGGTACTCCGACCAGTATTTCGTATTTTCGGGAGACAAAGCTTTTATATTTTACTTTCAGTAGGCAGTGCATATTAGCGGGGGGAATATGCTGTAATATGTAAATAAGTCCTTCGTGCCAGACTTTATCGGGTGATATCGAGATAAACAGCGGAGCAGTACTGTTTCTTTTCGAAAGTGCTTCTTATTGAGTCTACAGTACGGTGCACTTGTTCGATGCTTTTCGCGGAAGCCAAACTGGTGATCGGGAATCACTTGTTTTTCTGTAATTCTGGGTAAAATCAATTTTATTAGAAGTTTTTCGAAGAGTTTCGATAACACAGAGAGCAAACTTATGGGACGGTATGAAGTCACATTGATGGGATTTTTTCCAGGTTTGGGAATCAATGTAACTTGAGAAAGTTTCCAATCATCTGGGTCATGTTCTAAGGATTGCGTTAAATATGTACAGTAAATGGGTTATTGCAATCGTTGGCAGTTCTTTTATCAGCCCCTTTTTCTGCATCGCTTCTGGCCCAGTTTCCATTTGGCAGCCGTATGAGAAGTTCTGCCAGTATTGGTTTTTTCATATTTTTAGCAGCTCGCCAGAGAGAGTAATTTGTTGATTTTGTGGGTGCGAGATGTTCAACGAGTTGTTGAAAGCCTCTTTCAGATTTCCACTTTAGCTGTTTTTGTAGATTTTTAGTGATATCTTTTAACTGTTTTTTCAAAGTGAGAGATCTGTGATTTCTCCATTCACGACGTATTTTTCTTTTATTTTTTAGAAGCTGCTCTATATGTTTTGGAGTACATTTTGTATAGCTTCGAGTTGAGCCATTTTGGATTTGGGCGGGAGTGGCCGCTGCGGCTGCTTGGGAAAGCAAAAGTGTGAATTTACTAACAGCTGTGTTTATTTCGTTTTTCGTTTTTAGTGACACATTAGGGTTAATGTGAGAGCTTATATACTTCCGATATTTGAGCCAGTTTGTGAGTTTACTGGTCAATTTATCTTGTGGGTTGACCTCAGAGCATGGGATGTACTTTATTGTGATAATAGTAGGCGTATGTTCTGATGAGAGATCTAGAGAAGATTCTATATTTAATTGGCTCCTTTTTACAGTTTTAAATACTGCAAAGTCAATGATGTCGGGAGTTTTTCGACTGTCAGTTGGCCAAAAGTTGGCGTGCCAGAGGAGACTACATCAAGGCCAAGTCTGTTGATGGTGTTCCACAGGAACCTGCCCTTTGGCGACGAGAAACTTTGGTCCAAGAGAGTGGAAAAATGTCTGGAACTGTTGCTCAGTTATTTTGTGTCTGGGCGGGCAGTATATAGCTGTTAATGTTAGGCCTTTTAAGTATTCATCGATAGAAATACTTGTCGCTTGAATATATTCTGTGAAATAATTCTGAAGAGCATAAAGGGGGAGCAGGTTGCGTGAACTCGGCGACTGAGTTTTGTCCTTTTAAAGCGCTGGCGTAAGAAACGCCTTGATTTATAATGGGATTTACATAAGTAGGTACAGTGGATTGTGAGGGATTTGTTGAGATTTTTCTTAAATCCATTTCGTTAGACCCTAAGCGGTCCAAAAACTCAAAGTGCAACAAAGGCCTTAAGTGTGATCAAGTTCATTTAAAATAAAAGTTTTAGTTTTATTAAGTGAATCTGACAGGTCAAAGACAGAATACAGGCTATTAAAATCGCTACAAATACAACGAAAAGGTTCATTCTGCGCGTAATTAGAACGGCACATACTTAATATCAAAGGAATGAAAGATCTGGAACGACGGATTGGAATATTAAAATCAATTTCCTGAAGGAAAAATGTAGAATTCAGAGAGCCATTTATCAATTTAATCAAAAATGTTACATTAAGCATCGTTCTTCTATTTTTTAGAGTAGGAATGTCCAAGAGTTTTAAACGATTTTCGTATGGAGGTAGGTTCTGAGTCGGATTCCAGCGAAGGTTTCTTAAAGCAAATAATAAAAATTGTTTTTGAAACGATTCAATTCTATCAGAGTGGCAGTTGTATTGCGGATTCCACAAGACTGATGCATATTCCAAAATTGGTCTTACAAGTGATATGTAAAGGCTTTCGGTAACGAATGGGTCATTAAATTCTTTTGACCATCTCTTAATGAAACCTAGAACACCCCTCGCCTTATTCACACATAAATCAATATGTGGATGAAAGCGGAGTTTTGGATCCATAGTAACACCCAGGTCCACAAAAGTAAAAACCTTTTCTAGATTACAGTTATTTATATGATACAGCGATGAAAGTTGGTGTCTTCTAGCAAATGTCATAAATTTACATTTTTTCAAGTTCAGTTCCATGAAGTTATTATCACACCAGATAGCTATACTGGTCAGATCTGATTGTAACAACTTATGTTGATCTAAGATGTCATAGGATAGAAACAATTTAACGTCGTCAGCATACAACAGTACATTCGAATGTTTAATGACAGATGGTAGGTGACATCTATAGTTTTTGATGTTGATGATTCGAATAACACCTGTGGCTTCCGATTTGTCAGATACGATTCTACCCATTTTAAAACAATATCTGGGAATCCATATCTTTTAAGCTTTTCAATCAACAGATAATGATTAACTTTTGATACTAAAATCTGTATATATGACATCTGTTTGAAGATTCTTTGAAAATCCCTTTATTGTTAATGTAGAAAATTCCAATAAATTTGTAGATGTTGATCTACCTCTCAAAAAACCATGCTGTGAAGGAGATATTAATGTTGTGACCGAGTGAACCTTTTGCTTTGTGACAACTTGTTCAAATAACTTTGGTATTGTGCTAAGTTTAGCAATACCTCTATAGTTAGATACGAATAATTTGGTTTCACTTTTATAAAGAGGAATAATGTATGACTCTTTCCATGAATTCGGAAAATAACCTCTTTCAATAGAGGCATTAAATATATTTGAAAGTGGAATGTATAAATTTTCTGCACAAACTTTCAAAATACAGCTAGGAATATTATCTGGACCAGTACTATATGAATATTTCAACGATTTTAGGTGTTGTAAGACATCATCAGATTCTATAACAGGATTGAGAATGGAATTATAAGTGGGGATGTTATATGGATACGATGTGTTGCCATAAGTATTATCAGAATATGTCGTTTTGAAGAAGTCAGCAAACATATTTGAAATCTCAGTAGGATTGTTGGACTCACGATCATTCCATTTCATTGTAGTTGGAAAGCCACTGTTTTTCCTTTTTGAATTTACAAAGTTATAAAAAGTTTTAGAATCGTATTTCATTTTGGATTTCAAATCGTTCAAATATTCATCGTAGCATTTTTTATTAAGTACTTGATATTTATGTCTCAGAAGCGAATATTTAGAATAATCTTGAAGGTTTAAAGTTCTTTTATATGTTTTAAATGCCCGAGTTTTCGAAGTTTTTAGTTTCCTCAATTCTTTTATAAACCATACAGCACCAAGTTCATTCGAATTCTTTTTAATGTTCTTTGGAACACATATCTCGAAGATTTTGCTGAGCGTACAATTGAAAATTGATACACAGTCGTCAACATCTTCAAAGTTCATGTCCCAACTAGTTTCAGATAAGAGTTGGTTCATTTTAACAAAATTTGTATTCTTGAAGCAAAAAAATGACTTCAACGGTGTAGAAACTGGTTCTAAGTTGTTTTGAACAAATTCGAAAGATAATTCAAGTGTTGGGTGATGGTTATCTTCTGGACATGCAAAAGCATCACAGCGTTGCACTGAAAACTTCGAAGAGTCGTCAACATAAATTAAATCCAAAATTCTTGTTGTAAACTCATATCTGAAAATGAATCCAGAAAGTCATTTAAACAGTCACGAGAAGAATACGGAAGAAACTGGTTTGAATCGCCACAAAAATTCCAAGATATATTCGGTAAATTAAAGTCTCCAAAAACAACAATGGAATCGGCAGGTTTAACATTTGAGTAAACCAATGATATAAGCGACACATGTCTTAGATAAACGGTAATATCGGAATTCGGTGGGATATACGAGCAAGTAACGAAAATATCAATACTAAAAACTCGAATTCGTACACAAACAAATTCCAAGTCAGATACATCTGAAAGTATGATTTCCTCAGATGAAAAAAGGTTTTTTACTGCAATGAGGACTCCACCACCAGTCCTGCATTTACGATACCTCCGAAAAATTTGATACCCAGCACACAGAATTTCTGAATCAAAAATATTTGGTTTAAGCCATGTTTCGGTAAATACCAAGACATTATGACTACAATCGAAACTTTTAATATAAATATCGTTTAACTTTGTATTTAGCCCTCGAACATTTTGGTACAGAAGACAAACAACATTATTCGGGATTTTATTTAGTTTTTTTGATTAGAATTTAATTTTCTTTGAGGAAGTTGAACTGGATTTACTAGATTTGATTTTTCTTTATAAACAAATTCACGAACTAAAGTTTTATCCGGCCAAAAATTTGTATTAACAATCTCATCAAACAATTCTGCAGGAACAAATAATTTGAAAGATGAAATGTTTCTAGCGTATGAAAAGTTGAATTTAAAAGCATTTATATTATTACCGGTTTTATTGAGTTTAGAATCAATATAAAATATAATATCTTCAGTTAATGTGTCTGGTGCAAATGTGTCTGGTTGCACAACAATAAGCCTTTTTGGGGTTCTCGTTTCTTGTACTTCCCGCAAACTATCCTTTGGAGAAATAATATTTATGGAAGGACAAACATTTTTATCAATATTTGAGATTCCATTCATATTTTTCTCAGGAGCGTCATCTACCCTCGTTTCCAAAACCGCAGGATCAGGAGAATAAAATGTAACTGGTGAAGCAAACATATCGGAAAAGGATGGAGTTGACGGAGTTGAAATTGGCTTTGGGGCAGGTGGTAAAAGCCCAACAGAAGTATTTTGTTTCGGAGCTGTTTCATCCAAACATTTATACATCTGAAAGTTTATTTCATACTCCTTCAGTTTAGACTGGGCAGCTGCTAAGTCCTTTGATACATCATTAAATCCCTTTCGGGCTTGACGTACCAATTTGCAGATGTCCAGCTCTGTATCGCGGCAATCTTCGCAGGACCAACGAAGACCTTTTTTACCCTCGATCAGATCGACTACTCTACCAGTAAGAGATGCACATTTGACGTGATAAAAGCTATCGCATAGCCAACAAGAGACCATGCGTTCGTTATCGACTTTAATGGCACACTTACGGAAAGAGCAAGTCATATTTAAATGCAAAATTTATAAAAAATAAAATACAAAAAGTGTAAATTGTAACGAGACAAAATGTTGACTGGGAAAAGGCACTTTCAAATTATATTAAAATAAGTGCCTGAAAGTATGCTCTGAAAATATGATCAGTCTGAGAATGTGGAATCTATATAAAGCTGGTGACACAAGAAATGTCAAAATGGACAGTATAAGCAAAAACAAAAAAAAATTTGCAATTTTTGTTGTTGTGATACTTAGCTGACAGGAATTCACGGAAATATAGCACACAACTTTGTTATTTGCACATAACTTATTGCACTTAGCCAGAATTTAGTTTATTTAACTTATTTAAAAGGTTTTCAAAATAATTAACACGGTATAACTATTTAAAAATATTTATTCAAATCGCAGCAAAAAATTCACTTATGAACAAGTTGAACAGGGTTGCCAAACTTGGCAACACTAGAGATACAGTGTTCTTAGAGAGCGTTGCATTGTGCAATGATGGACGGAGAGCGTCATCGATATCGGGGGCAATCGGGGACACATAATTTCTCGCGGCTCTCGCACTTTCTTCTTTTTGTATCATTTTCGCACTTTGTTCTGTTTCGCTTTCGTGTGAGCGGGAAGCTGAATTCGACGTGAGAGACGCGTTCGATTTTTTTTGGCAATTTATTTTTAGTTTTGATTGTTTTTTTGTTTTATGCAGCGGCTCCGACGATGCCGACTGCGTACAAAGTAAAGAGGATGTTGTTTTTCTCGGACTTTGTATTCATTTAAAGTATTTTCAAGTATCAACTAGTATTTTCATGTATTTTTTTTCTTTTTTGGGGCTTTGTAACCTTCAAAATAGAGTGCTACTATAAAAAATTTTTTTTTTAATAATTTTTTTTTTGTTTTGAAAATAATTTTTTGTTTTTTTAGAACCTTAAGATGAACGAAATACAAAAATCATTAAAGGGCCTACAGCCCCTTTGGGGGCCGACCCCCCAAAATGCACATGTATGGTTTTTTTCTTGAATTTTTCATGGTCACCTTTGACTGGAATATTTTGTTATTCGCAACTTGAACCACAAATCACTACTCCGCTGTGTGTTCGAGCCCGCATAGAACAAAGCCAAAAACCCTTAATTTTAAATCGAAATTGAGGAAATAAATTGAAGGAAATTTCAGCTTTTTATTCGGTTAAATGGTTATATTTAAACTAACGCTATTTTTTATTTCCTCTCTTTTTTTAAAATTTTTTTTCATCCTTTACCCCCCTCCTCCCATTTTTTACTATTTTTCCCGAATGCGATCCTAAGTACAAAACTTCAGCCCTGTAGCTTAAAAAATACGAAAGTTAGAACTTAAAATTGGCTTCATCCCGCTCCCCTTTACCCCCACACCCCCCTTTCCAGTGGATAAAAAAGCTCGCCGCAGATTTGAGGATATACATATATATAGAAGCTATTTCATCACCACATGTTCATTTATGGAAAGCTGCGATGGAAGACGAATTTTCGAGGATCCTTAGATATTTATCTACATGCTGCCAAAAGACAGAAATCATATCTTCAATTTTTGATGTATTTTAACCTTTTTAAAGACATTCCAAGTGCTGAAATTCATATAAAATATTCCAATTTAAAACTTTAAATCGTGTTTTCCCAACAATATAATAAATATGATAATTGCCCGCGACTTCATGCGTATTACGCCTACTGCCACGCCCGGAGGGCCGGAGGGGGGAAGGGGAGGAGGTGATTTCAATCAATATATGTGAGAAATTTCAGCTCTCAAAGCGCACTGGGTGCTTCAGCAGAGCTTACTTTCCGCAGTCCACACGCCCACATTTCGAATTGCCACGCCCCCTTTTGGAAAAATCTAAAATCTCGCTCTTAAATATCTAGCCAAGGTCTCACACAATATTTATGCGCATTTGCAGCTTCATAGGTCCAATGGTGGATTCCAGAGAGCTACTAAATATGATATGACCATTTTTCAAAACTGTCCCCTTTGGAAAATCGAAAAATTCGTCTCGAGAGTCTCAAGACATGGGTGCATAGGACATATATGTGAAATTTCAGCTCCTTAGGTTCACTAATGTCCTCTGGATATCCTTTCTAATGCTGTGAGGACGAGATTGTTATCTGTTTTATAAATATCGATATGAAGAATTTGTTCGGGATGGTGTGGGATAGGAGTTTTTTCCTAGTTCGGGCTTAACTGGGTGTCGCTCATACTTATTTTGATGGCAGTTAAGGCACTGCGTAACAATTTTTTTAACTTTGTTGGACATAGCTGGGAAGTAGTATTGTTCTAGAATTTGTAATTTATTTTCCCTTACATTTCTGTGTGCTCTTTTGTGCGTTGTAATAGTTATTTGCTCCTGCTCTAGTTCGTTTTTGGTGTAGTCAACCTGAGTGCGGTATTTGCGGTATTTGCTAAAGTGGTCTGAGTATAATTTCTGTATACTACGCATGATTTGCTCGGATGTTTTGATACCGTTGATGACTGATGGGTTGAGATATTTTTTAAAGATTTGTGTGAGTTTTGGGACACTGACATGTTCCTCTGCTATGTGGTGTCGGTAGCATGTTGGGAAAACTATTTCGAATTTGTAATTAGGTGTGGGACATTCGCTTAAAATAATTTGGTTTTTAAATACGTTTAATGGTGTTTCTACGCTGTATCTTTTATCGTTTTTGGGAGTGAAAACTGTAATACACTGCACGAAGTAATGACCAACATGAAAATGTTAAAAATCTTTTCTTGTATTATTGATTGTTGTACTAACAATTAATTAAATTAACTTAAAGAAGACTAAATTCATACACTCAAATATTTTTGATAAATAAATAAAAATTATTTCATACGAAGAAATGATAAGACCAAACTATTAAAATTTCTGAAATATGATAAATATTATTTTTATTTTATTGTTAGTAGTTAGTATACGACCCTTTTTCATTAAAGCATGTTGAAGACGCCGTAGCATTGAGTTAATTAAAGACTTAATACAATTTTGTTCAATTTTTAGCATTTAGCAGTAATGTCACTTTTAAGGCATTTTACATTGTAAAATTGTCCCCCATTCTTGAAAATCCACTTGGATAATATTGCCAACATCAGGACCATACAATTCAAATTTACTTCTCAAAGCGGAGACTTACACCACCCCATAAGAGAAACATGAATTCCCGTAAAATTCTCAAAACAAATCTCGACAAACAGCCTCCAAAGCCGAATGCTCCAAAGCCCCCACCAATCTACCTACGTGAACAAAATTAAAATTTATTGATAAAGGAAATTACTCAAATTGTTGGCGTGAATAGCTTTCATGTAGTCCTTATCCGCAAAGGAAATATTCACGAAACCAAAATACAAATATATAATGAACAAAAATACAAGAAAATTATCGATTCCTTCGATAGGTCAAAAAAGAGCTATTATACATATCAGCTCAAAAGCTCCAAAGGTCTCTGCTATGAAATTAAAAGCGCTTCAAACGAAGAGAAATTCCAAGTAAAATCCGTTTTTAATATACAAAATTGAGATAAGATTCCCCAACCACTATTCCGAGTGGAACTAGAATTTGATCCAAAGTCCCTAATAAAAAAGAGCAAAAAACAAGTTTTTTAAATATAACCCTTTAACCGACTAAAAAGCAGAAAATAAATTTCCTTTAAATTAATTTCCGCAATTTCGATTTAAAATTAAGGGTTTTTGGCTACTTTGTTCCTAATATCATTGCAGATTTTGAAGTCGCCTAAAACCCTTAATTTTAAATCGAAATTGCGGAAATTAATTTAAAGAAAATTTATTTTCTGCTTTTTCGTCGGTTGAAGGGTTATATTTTAAAAAACTGTTTTTTTACTCTTTTTTAAATTTTCTCCCCTTTTTACTCCTTTTTTCCCCTTTTTTACTCTTTTTCCCGAATGCGAACCTAAGTACCAAACTTCAGTCTGTAAGCTTAAAAAATACGAAAGTTAGAACTTTAAATTGGCTCCATTTTGCTCCCCTTTGCACCCACACCCCCCTTTCCAAAGGGTATAAAATTTCATTTTGTCAATAAGAACCCACCTACCATCATTGTAGCTTGAAGAAATTGGAAGTTATGCCATGTTTAAAAAAAAGGGGTTTGAGTCCCCCCACGGTCCCCTACGCCACTGATGGACCCCAAATTAATAGAACGCATTGTCACCGGAGTTCTATCAGTGTTCCAAATTTCAGCTCTCTAGCTTATGTGGAAGTGTCTGAAATAGCTCGCCGCAGATTTGAGGATATATATATATATATATATATAGTCCACCCAAAGCAAGTTAATATAAGGGTTATATAAAAAAGAGTAAAAAAATAGTTTTTTTAAAATATAACACTTTAACCGACTAAAAAGCAGAAAATAAATTTCCTTTAAATTAATTTCCGCAATTTCGATTTAAAATAAAGGGTTTTTGCCTACTTTGTTCCTAATATCATTGTAGATTTTGAAGACGCCAAAAACCCTTAATTTTAAATCCCTTAATTTTAATTTAAAAAAAGGGGTTTGAGTCCCCCGTGTGGGGTACTCAAACCCCAAATTTCAGCTCTCTAGCTCATGTGGAAGTGTATGGAAAAGCTCGCCGCAGATTTGAGGATATATATATAGTCCACCCAATGCAAGTTAATATAAGGGTTATAAAAAAAAGGGGAATCGCACCCAATTTACGCATTGCGGTATCTCTGCCATAGCAAAATTACAGTGGAAGAGACTCATAAACGCAGAGGACCAATTCAGTGCCAAAATTGCCAAGAATACGGCCACACAAAATCTTATTGCACACTTCCCAGCGTGTGCGTAATATGTGGTGATTTAGACCCCACGAACAAGTGTAAGGATGGATGTCCAAAGTGATTTTGTGTTTTTGGATGAAACGGCAAAAGTTTTAAGATAATACACTGAGGGAAAAATATAGTGAAATCAAATGAAAACGTATTTAAATCAAATATAAACGTATTTGATAGTGCTCCTAAGCTGTTTTTATTTAAATTTAATATGCGCGTATTTTAAATTGTATTAAGGAAATATTAAAATCAAATATGGAAATATAAAATTTTTTTATTTATTTAAATTGCAAAAAAAAATATTTTCTTTTTTTTCCACTTTTTTTAAGTTATTTATTTTTTGCTATATTTAATTTTTTTATTTGCCAATTTCCTTAGAATCATTTGTAACAATTTTACCCCAAATTCAGTTCGGCCGGAATTTGAACCGAGAACCCCTGGAGTTTGGAGTGCGCTCCATTTCCATTGTTTTTCACAAGGGTCTAAATGTTTGTATATTGCAAATCTTATAAATTAAAGTTTTCAAATCAAAAAATAGAAATTTCAATTGCTCAGCAAGCGTTGATTTTTTTCTTCTAAAAATGTAAACTGAAGTTTTCGAATCTAAAAATAGAAACTCTCAAAAAAACGTTGTTTATTTTCTGCTTCATATATATTTGAGTTTAGACACAGAAAATTTGAGCCTGTGATGGATCAGTGTGCATTTCTTATTTCCAATTTGCAGAGGTCGGCTGGCGGCAATGAAGTTTTTTATTTATAGAAAACATTTAAATACGCCCGTATTGAATTTCTATATGAGATACTGATTTCCAAATATTAAAATATTCAAATCACATTTAAATAAAAAATATTTAATTCTACTATGTGTTTGTTCCCTCAGTGTAGAAAATAGTTTATTCAATTAAACAATTAAGAAAATATAGAAATATCGGTTGACAATAATTCAGGCGAACTTTGACACCAAGGTTTAATTTTGTCGGATGAATAGATGGACTCGAATTTACGCTGGGTGATCTGCATTCCTGGTATATCTTTGATGAAGTATCTGTCGTTGTCGAGCAATTTCACGATTATGTAGGGGCCTCTAAATTTTGGCTCCAATTTGCAAGAGTCACCTGTGGAAGGGGCTACATTGGCGAGAACGACGAGATCGCCAGCGGTATATTTCTTTGGTGTGGCATGCTTTTTGTCAAATCTTTGCTTCCACTTGTCACGCTCCATCACGATGTTTTTTTTGCTTGTTGTCGTTTTTCATTAATTGGTGCGTCGTTTTGTCGGAGGGTGTCATCATGAATGGCTGCGAGGACGTGATTTTGAGTTATGTCGAGGAGCGAAAAATCGAATACGAGTTCATTTGGGCTGAACCCAGACGTGGCGTTGACTTGGGAGTTGACGGTTCACTGTAGATTACGGAGAGTCAAGTCCGTAATCTTCGGATCCTGTGTGGAAGTACGTAGATAATTTAAAATCGTTTGGTTCGCACGCTCCACCTTGCCATTTGCCCTAGAAGTGCGTACGGCAGTTTTTATTTGTTGAATGCTGTTATATTCGCAGAATTTTTTGAATACCCTCGATGTGAAGGCGGTGCCTCTGTCGGATGTGATGCGTTTTGGTAAACCAAAATATGAAGTCAACTCGTTCAGAGCTGCGATTACGGGGGTTGTTTTTGTATTTCGCACAGGTTTGAAGATTAGAAATTTGCTAAACGCGTCAGAAATGGCAAACACATAGCACATTCCGCGTTTACTGCGTTCGAACGGGCCTAGATGGTCGATGCGGAAGGATCGGAATGGTACAGGCTCCATCTCACTGTAGTGCAGATAACCTTATGCTTTTTGAATCCGGCGGGCTCGATTTCATTGGATTCGTCGACTGGTGAACGGCTCATTGCGTCCACATGACACATGCGGCTTCCTTGACGATGGACAACTTCACAGTTGTACTCCAAAAGTTTCAGATACCAGCGCGCAATTTTCGGAATCAGCTCTTTGTTGGATTTGGCTGTAGCTATGGTGGAGCAGTCGGTTATTAAACGAAATTTCTTACCTAGAACGTATACTCGAAAACGGTCCAAAGCTTCAACAGCGGCGAGAACTTCAAATTCGTAGCTATGATAGCGGCTTTCAGCAACCGGTGCAATGGCGGCTGTAGAAGAAAACAGGTTTCCAGTCTTATTCATTCGTAGACTGCAACAGTATACCAGCGAGACCAACGCAGCTTGCGTCGGTGTGTACTTCGTGTTGAGCGGAGAAATCATACAACGCAAGCACAGTCTTACTGCATAAACTCTCAATCAGTTTCGTGAACGCTCGTTGTTGTGGCTCACCTCACACAAAATTGTTAGCTCCGGATTTGTGGAGCAGCTTCATTATCGGCTTTGATATAAGCGAGTAGTCCGGCACAAATTTTCGGAAAAACCCAGTCAGGCCCAAAAATCTACACACTTCGGTGACATTCGACGGAGTTTTGAAATTTCTGATGGCGTTTTCCTTCTGCTCTCCGGGCGAGATACCCTTTTCGCTGATAATATGGCCCAAGTGCAATAATTCAGTTGCGAGAAATACACACTTGTCGAGGCGTAGCGTTAAACCACTCTGCTGCAGGATTGTTAGAAAATTCCGCAAACGCCGTAGTCCCTCTTCAACAGTTTTACTCGGAATTATAACGTCATCTAGACAAGCGAGCACTTCTCCAGGTTTCATCTTCGCCACAATGCGATTCATAACGGCCTGGAAAACAGCGGAAGCGTTTACGAGGGCAAACGGCATCCGGTTGCATTCGATGCTTTGGATAATTTAATTTGATGGTAGCCCATTCTTAAATCCAGCGTGGTAAAATAACGATTCCCTGCTAATTGATCAAATTGCTCCTCCATTATGGGCATCAGGTATGGTGTTTTGACAGTAATACGATTCCGCTGCCTAAAATCGACACATAAATGGTGCTCTCCATTTTTTTTCGACCAGGACGACTGGAGATGTATACGGCGATTCGGACGGTCGAATAATGTCATTCTCCAGCAGTTCTGCTACGATGTCTCTTACGATTTCACCCTTAGCAAATGGGACTCGATACGGCTTCACGTTGACAGGAACATTCGATGACAATTCCATTTCCATTTTGGCGACGGTGCACTTTCCCAGGTCAGCGGCAGTTTCAGCGAAACTATTTCGATTTTCAACTAATAGTGCCTTCAGTTGCTGGTACTCGGGTGATGAAACATTTTCCATCGCACCTTGTTTCACGTTCTGTGCTTTTTCGATCCAGCGCAAGTCTCCTTCTATAATAACGATTTCCCTCACGGCATAAAGTGTCTCTGCCTAAGAGAATATTTTCGGCAAAAAACTACCGGGGTCTATAAAAGCACAAGTTTTATGTCCATTTACCGCGATTTCTTTTATCAATTCGACATCGGTGTCGTGAGTTTCCTCAATTTTATTTACATTCGAGTTCGCGTTTTTATCGGTTTAATCGATTGTTATGTGTGTCGTGCGAGTACACTTGCCACAACGCTCCTTTCTTTGAGGCTCCGGGCACTTAACTGCAAAATGACCGAATTTAAAACAATTATAGCATTTCACCCCGTTTTCGGTTTGACGTTTCACATTTGTTTTTTCGTTATTTTGCACTTGCGGCTGTGCATATTTTTGTTTAACAATTGGTGCGGCACGATTAATTTCATTGTAACTACAATAACTATTGATATCGCGCAATTGTTCATTGCAGCGCACGTATTCGTTCGATATTTTTTTCTTTAAATCGTTATCGTTTATGCCATTGACGATATGGCGAGCGTTAGCACTTTCGGGAAGACCACTTTTTGAACCATAATTTTATATCATTTTATAGTAATATTCTTGTGGCGTCTCACTATATCCGCGTTTTGTTTGTGCCATCTGGATGTGCACACCGGCAACATTATCGATAACCGGAAAATCAGATGTAAATTTGTCGACAAATTTCGACCACGACAAAAATACATCGTAGTGCGAGTCGACCCAGTATTTCGCAGGACCGCGCATTTTCTGCTGCACCGCGAATATTAACGTTTGGTCGCTCCATTTGTATGCATTTTTCAACACTTGTACGCGAATTCACACAAAATGGTGTGAATTTAACGAATTTTCACAACAAGTGCTAATGGCACTGTTGTACGTCGTCATGCGCCACATGATTAGTAGCACATATATTTGTAGTAAGCTGTTCGTACGGCTGCTGTACGTTCGGTATTTGCATATTCGTTTGCAACGAGTGCGAAAGAGACGACGGTATTCCCGCGTTGGTGTACATATACGACGGTACACATGCATTCGGGTATGACATCACAACATTTTGCACGTTTGTCGCGGCATAAATTCGCGACAGAATTTTGTTTGGTGTTTAATTGTGGTTTTAATTTTGATTCTTAAATTGTGTTTTTTGTGGTTGCGAAGGTCCTCATCGTTGGATCGTGGAGCTGAGGCAGGAGATATTTTCGAAGAGAGTATTTTTCCGCGCTGGTGGTTTTTCCACCAGCGGGTGGCAATAGTTTCCCCTTTCCCATCCAATAATCGATTTTATCGAAGTCCAGCTGGTGAATTGATTCTGTAAAGAATCGTGCGAGGGAGTTCAGGCAGGTCGGTCTGGTCCCGTAAATCAAGTGCACATAAAAACATAATTTTTGTCATTAGTGTTTTTTTAAATGCTCTCATTTGACAAATTTCCGCTTTGTGTGTCAGTGAGTGGTCCCGTAAACCAAGTGCACATAAAGGCATGATTTTTGTCATTAGTATTTTTTTTCTAAAATACTCTCGTTTGACAGATTTCCTTTTTGTGTGAGTTTTCGTTTCCATTTCGCGTTCGGTTATTTGCGGTTTCCATATACGTGAATATTTCAGAGTAGGTTTTGAAAAGTTTAGTTATCGGGTTTTCGCGTATTCGTGTGTTTCGTTCTGCCGGGGATGGCATACCGCGAGGATCGGCTTTAATCCCACGCGTCGCGATTGATCTTCCGGGCAATTAGGGATTTAATTTACCGCGTGGGAAGTTTTGGATTTTAGTTTTTTTTAAGTTTAGTTAAAAATATCGCGATACGTTTGCAAAATGTTTGGGAATTCTGTTGCCACGGATCGCGACGGTCGCGATTGTAACGTCTGAATATATGCAGGTAATACTTACGTTGGCTCAAAATTCTCAACATTCGATTGCTTTTTCAATGGTGACGACATCGTAAGTGGAGCAAATCCACTGGTCGTTGAATGAATCTCACTTCCGACACTATTTTGTTGTTGCAGTGCCGCGATGGTCTTTTCGAGACTATCGATGCGCTCGATCAAACACGTTTTCGCTTGAAATTCCACAGAATTGTTCGCACTGTGAAATTCCTCAAGGCGATTGATCAATGTGCCCTTCCTGCCACTGGCTGACAATCCCGCACTTGCACATTTTTCCCGCAACTCACGCACATTCATTTTTCGAATTTCGGGCTTATCCATGTTCGCGGAAAATCAATTTTTTTGTATATTTATCGACACAATCGTATTCTATTTCTGTCGCGAAAACTGAAAACTGTCTCACTTCCAAAATTCACCCCACTTCTGAATCTATCAGGATGGATGTCCAAAGGGATTTTGTGTTTTTGGATGGAACGGCAAAAGTTTTAAGATAATAGAAAATAGTTTATTCAATTAAACAATTAAGAAAATATAGAAATATCGGTTGACAATAAATGTGCGCTGACGATGTTGCATTCACGACGGCTACTTCACGACAGACTTTTGGTTCTCCTTCTCAGCGCGTATGCGAGCGCAGGGTTGCATTTGGGGTTGACACAAGTGAAAAAAAAACTAAGGAAGATGCAAATGTTAAAAAATGTGGCAATTGTGGTGGCAACCATACAAAAAACTATAGATTCTGTCCCATCTACAAATATTTCAAAAGCATGGCTATTCTCAAAGCCGATGCTTTCACTCCAAAACAGGATTTAAGAAAAATCCCAACAAATCCCTTACAATCCATTGCACCTACTTATGTAAATCAAGGCGTTTCCTACGCCAGCGCTTTAAAAGGACAAAACTCAGTCCCCGTGTACACCCAACCTGCTCCCCCTAGCAGTTCTCTTGAACAAAATCTACAAGTGTTCATACAAAATATGTCTCAATTTATGTCTGGTATGCAAAATATGATGCAAGAAATGATTAAAAATCAAAGTCTTTTACTACAACATCTCATGTCTAAACCATGAATGGTTTAAAAATATCATTCTGGAATGCAAACGGCCTGTGTCTTCACAAACTAGAACTTCTCGAGTTCTTGAAAGAGTCCTGCACAGACGTTATGCTAATTTCTGAAACTCACTTCACTGAAAAATACTTTTTCAATCTACCAAGATATAGACTCTACGACACAAAGCATCCAAGCGGAAACGCTAGAGGTGGTTCCGCTATTCTCATAGCAGGATAAAACATTAAAAGCAGGATAAAACATTATGCTCTTCAGAATTATTGCACAGAATATATTCAAGCGACAAGTATTTCTCTCGATGAATACTTCAAAGGCCTAACATTAACAGCTATATACTGCCCGCACAAAATAACTGAGCAACAGTTCCAGACTTTTTTCCATTCTCTTGGACCAAAGTTTCTCGTCGCCGGCGAATTCATTGGGGCTTTCGCCTCATATCACCAAAGGGCAGGTTCCTGTTGAACACCATCATCAGACTTGGTCTTGATGTAGTCTCCTCTGGCACGCCAACTTTTGGCCAATTGACAGTCGCAAAACTCCCGACGTCATTGACTTTGCAGTATTTAAAACTGTAAAAAGGAGCCAATTGAATATAGAATCTTCTCTAGATCTCTCATAAGAGCATACGCCTACTATTATCAAAATAAAGTACATCCCAAGTAAACTCAGAAACTGGCTCAAATATCGGCAGTACATAAGCTCCCACATTAACCCTAATGTGTCACTAAAAACCAAAGATGAAATAAACACAGCTGTATGTAATGTCACACTCTTGCTTTACCCAAATAGTTCATCTGGCGGTTACGCGAATTGTACTCCAATATATATAGACCAGCTTTTAAAAAGGAAAAGGAAAATACGCCGCGAATGACAGAACCACAGATCGCCCAACTTGAAAAAATAATTAAAAGATATAACGAGAAATCTACAAAAACAGCTAAAATGTAAATCATAAAGAGACTACCAACAATTCGTTGAACATCTCGAACCCACAGAATCAACAAATTACTCTCCCTGGCGTGCTGCCAAAAATGTGAAAAAACCTGTGCTTGCGGAACCTCCCATACGGCTTGCAACCGGAAACTGGACCAGAAGCGATGCAGAAAAAGGTGCAGCTTTTGCCAACCACCTAAAAAGAGTGTTCACCCCAAACGCGACAATTGGTGATATCCCATTACCAAGATTAATCCCACACAATATCTCTAGTATAGTTGTGATTAAGAAAAAGGAACTAGTGAATGCAATACACAACTGCTTGGATCCATAGAAAGCACCAGGACCGGATTTAATGACGCCCACAATGATAAAAGAACTGGCAACGATTGCAATAAGCCATTTACTGTACATCTTTAACGCGATTCCCAGAACATGTCAATATCCAGACAACTGGAAACTTTCTCAAGTTACAATGATTCCCAAACCTGAAAAAGATCCCAGTAATGTGACATCATACCGGCCTATACGTTTGCTGATATCAAGCAGGCCTTTGATAAAGTCTGGCATGAAGGACTAATCAACAAACTGCAGCATATTCTTCCCGATAATATGCATTGCCTACTCAAAAACTCTCTCACGAATAGAAAATTTGTAGTAAAATATAAAAGCTTTGTCTCCCGAAAATACGAAATACTGGCCGGAGTACCACAAGGAAGTGTTCATGTATGATAAAATGTGTCCAATGTGGATGATTAGAGCGGTCCACCGCTGTAAATTTAACTTGGGCGAAGTCGCCGCAATAAGTGAGAAGAATGTTTCTTGCTTGAAAGCCAAAAATAATCTCTGTTTTATTTCTGAATCGCCATGGCTTTTATACCGCTTTTATATTTTGGCCGATCGCATTTATTGGCAAAGCCAGGATTCAAATTTCATTCTGCCTCGAACCGACAGAAAAGCAAACGAAGGGAAAAGTAACAAAAGTAAACAAACGTTGGTTTACGTACTAGTACTCTGCACTCCAATTTAGGCAAGCAGCGTATGCTAGTAATGCAGTTTCAAGTTGTAACGTTGCTTTTGCTGAGGTAAGGACTCGTCGGATGTCCAGGGCTTCGTACACAGAAAAATTTATAAATTTCAGAGATTTTTCAAATTTAAACAGAAATTTTATTTAAGAACAATATAAATAAGTAAAAGTTACAGATTTTAAATTTGAGGCGAACAGCGGCGTATGGTCGTCGACTCGGATGACTTAAGATATTGGGTGACTCTCTGGTGTTGTTTGGATACTATGGGCGTGTGTGATCGGTAGCCGCGTCGTTGAATTGGTGATCGAATCCTGATGAAACGAGGCGTGGACGCGGGCAATGACGATCGGTACTGGCGTAAAAAATAATGCGTAACGGTGGGCGATAGGCCTTAGTTGATACGGTGTTACTGCGTAGTCGTGGTGCGTGTGATGCGAGTGTGATGCGAGCGTGATACGCGCGTGATACGAGCGTGATACGTGCGTGATACGAGCGTGAGTTCAAGGGGAACTTGTGTATGTGATACGTGGACGAGGCTAGTACGAACGCAGGCGTCGCAAGGTGAACGGAATAAATATAAAGGAACATCCAATGTGACGTGTAAATTGGAACTAGTGGGGGTTAGGCACCGCAGACCCGATGGTGGGGAAATTCAACCGCTCTCTCCTGGAATCGGTGACGTCGTACAACTTGTGAATTCAGGAAGGGTGGCTTCTTGCACTCTGCCTCTGAATAATACTTGAAACTTGACTCGATGGGGCACTCGCCGTGCCGGTTGGTAACTGGAACTTGGAAAAACTATGTGACGTGCTTGTCCTGGTGGTTCACTCGCTCGCTTATGTTCACGACCTTTGCTGTGCCTCTGCTTCGTTTGATATTTCTGAAACTGATTCGGAATCCGTAAAGAATGAGCCTTGTATATTTTTTTGATTAATTTACATTTTCAAATTATATGTATGTTCAGTCAAACTCCGGCACTTGAACCAGAATTTGACGTTTTTATTTGATTTGCAAAATGTTCAATCAAATTCCGGCACTTGAACCAGAATTTGACGTTTTAATTAGCTTATTCTTTGAAATTCCACATTGCGGCACATAAACCAGAATTGGAGCTTATCGGATTCGGTATTGATAACACCTTGAATTATAATTAATAACTGGTTTTTTATTATTCTAATTTCCCTATTTATAACAGATTTTACCTTTACCGAAGTGCAGCGAAGTCACTAGCAAGCAAGGCACAAAATGCTTAGTTGCATATTGCCTTCAAGTGCACTGACACTTTGTATCACCTTGAGTGGTGGTATCATGTGTCCGTCACTTGAACTGCAAAAACGCCTAAAGCCAGGCAGCCAGAATGCTTTGCTGCAATTCGGTGTTTTGTGAAAATATAAAAAACTTAACAAAAGATATAAATTAAATCAGGGACTCCCAAACATCCTGCCAGGCGTTGAGCGGTTTCGTTCAACCTTCTCTGTCATACACCGTGATCTTGGACAAGTCTTGGGTGGCGTCGATATCGGCTTCGTCGTCTTTGTAATTTGGTTGTTGGTGTCCCTTGTGAGAAGCGGTCTTACAAGTGAAGATGCGATGTTTCCAAGCCAGTACTGCAATGATGCAGATCACAACCCAGAGTATAATGATAAATGTCGTGCGGTCGAATTTTGTTCGGAAAGTTGATCTTTAATGTTGAAAGCTGTTGTTGGACCCTTTCTAGTTCTTCATGGTAAGATACATATTTTGATGCATACAGTTCTGCTGAGGACGTCTTTTCAGTTGGTGTGACCAGCTTGCTTATATCAACTGCTGGGATGAATGATCTTTTAATTGTGCTCTCTTGTTTTCTGTGACCTTGAATTGTAAGAAGTGGTTGCCTGATGATGCAATTGTCGCCCAGTTGTAACAGTCCGGAGGTTTGCAAATGCAGCTCTTGAAGGTTCGGTCCACATACTGCAGTGATTGTTAGTTCACTAGCAACGGAATAGATCCATGTATTGGTTGAAGTTGAATCCAATGAGGTCCCTGTCCGGCTGCTTCAATCGAACATGCGGTTGTTGGTTTGTGATGGAGCAGATTCAACTCACATGAGCTTATTGTTGAACCTTGTTTATACAGTGGATGATTAAGATGACACAAATGGCGATCTCCTTCTGTCAGCATACAAGTCTTCAGCTCGTCTTCATTCAGCGGATAGTAGGTGTCGCGATGTAGATTAATCATCAGAAATGGTTACGCTGGTCGGATTCTAAAGAATGTTCCGGTTTGTTGCCATGGTGTGGCTGTGAGTTTCAATAGCTCGAAGTCGTCGATGCCAATTAGCGGAAGGTTAATTTTGAAGATGAGGTAATTTTCCGTCAGCCTTCCTTGAATTGTCATTAAGTTGTAATACTTCAGCAACTCCATTAACGAGACCGGTAGTTTCAGATGACTTGGTAGATTCGCCTTGATGTTGAGCAATTCACCTTGTAATTGTTGAGGTGATAGAAGTTCGGGACTTATTTTTCCCGTGGTGAGTGTCTGTCAATATGTCAAAGGAGCGAATCCTGTGCGTGTTGTGGGGTATATGCATATACATACTACAGTATAGCGCACCAGCCCACAAGAGTATACAAACGAAAAAGTACCGCTAGCAGCGAACACTTGAAACTGCATTACTAGCATACGCTGCTGGCCTGAATATGAGCGCAGCATAATAGTACGTAAACCAACGTTTTTTTGCTTCTGTTACTTTTCCCTTCGTTTGCATTTCTGTCGGCGCGAGGCAGAATGAAAGTTGAATCCTGGCTTTGGCAATAAATGCGATCGGCCAATGCCCCTCTGACAGCGGTAATATAATATTGATCAGAATGTAGAAATGATTTTTGTATTATATAATTGTAGATGTAAGCATATTTTTTAGGAATTGAATGTAATTGAAAGAAAATTGAAAAGAAATTGAAAGGGTCGCCAGGGTATAAAAGCCATGGCGATTCAGAAATAAAGCAGAGATTATTTTTGGCTTTCAATCTGAAAACACTCTTTCACTAATTGCGGCGACTTCGCCAAGTATAAACTACAGCGTAGGACCGCTTTAAACATCCAAATATTAGAGTAGGGCCAACGAGACTAAAATATATACCTGAAAAATATTATATGGAGATCCTGCCAGGAGGGCATTGGCCGATCGCATTTATTGCCAAAGCCAGGATTCAAATTTCATTCTGCCTCGCGCCGACAGAAATGCAAACGAAGGGAAAAGTATCAATCAGAAAAACCATTTTAAAACTAAAACAAAGATTTGTTTGGAAGAATATGATCAGAGTGGAAAAAAATTTTGTGTCAAGTTGCACAAAGTGTGCGTTAAATAAACAAATAAGATATACAAAGGAACAGTTGATAGTCACAAAGACGCCAAGCACAAGTTTTGAAATCGTTCAAATTGATACTGTGGGACCATTGAGAATTTCTAATGGTCATCGCTATATTTTGACAGCCCAATGTGAATTAACAAAATTCGTTCTGGCATTTCCCATGGAAACCAAAGATGCAGACACTGTAGCACACACTCTCGTAAATCAATTTATTCTCCAGTACGGTTGTTTTAAAATGCTAAAGTCCGACAAAGGAGTCGAATTTGTAAATGAGCTCATGGGCAACATTTGTAAACATTTAAAAATGCAACAAGTATTTTCGGCACAATATCATCATGAAACTATTGGTGGTGTAGAAAGAAACCTCAGTGTACTTAACGAATATATGCTTGCATTTGCCGATGACCAAGAATGGGACAAGTGAGTTTCATTTTACACTTTTGCGTATAACACTACTCCAAATGTTGATACGGAGTACACGCCGTTGATTTAGTTTTTGGTAAATTACCGTATTTGCCGAGTGATGACATTATGAAAAGTGAGCCTGTGTATAACATGGAAAATTACGCGAATGAAGTTAGTTTCAGGCTGAAGGCATCTATAGAAAAGGCAAAAGAAATTATTAATAGAGTTAAATTGAAAAGAAGAAATGACAGCGAGACAAAAATGAATCCGTTAGTCGTAAATGTAGGAGATTTAGTTATAGTAAAGTTAGGTGGTAGAAAGAAAAATCAGAGTCCCTAACATGGGCCATATAAAGTAGTAGAAGTAGATGGGGTAAATTGTCTTGTAGAGATTAAGGGACATGCTAAGAAAGTTCATAAAAATAACTTGAAGAAATATATCATAGAAACATAGACTCATATATCCATGTATTAATTAATAAAATTTATTTCGTTATATACAATTTTTAACCAAATATTATATATCATTATTTTTACATTACAATTAATTATTCCTAGATATTTATTTTAACTAAATTAGTGTTACAAAAACAAGATTTCAAATTTGTAATATTTTTAAGGAATCATTTATTTTGAAAATCAATTTTGTTAATTTTAACTAAATTAGTGTAAACATTTACATTTTAAATTTTAAATTTCTTTTATATTAATTAATTCAATTATACTAATAATTCATTTGATAATTGTTCCTATAATTTTTGAAAATTATTTCTACACAACTAAAATTTCATTTTTCGTTTTTCCAAATGATTTTCATCTTAAGGGTAAGGGTGTGGTGTATAGGCATATACATACTACAGTATAGCGCACCAGCCCACAAGAGTATACAAACGAAAAAGTACCGCTAACACTGGAAACTGCATTACTAGCATGCGCTGCTGGCCTGAATATGAGCGCAGCATAATAGTACGTAAACCAAAGATTGTTTGCTTCTGTTACTTTTCCCTTCGTTTGCATTTCTGTCGGCGCGAGGCAGAATGAAATTTGAATCCTGGCTTTGGCAATAAATGCGATCGGCCAATGCCCTTCTGGCAGCGGTAATAAAATATTGATCAGAATGTAGAAATGAGTTTTGTATTATAGAATTATAGATGTAAGCACATTTTTTAGCAATTGAATGTAATTGAAAGAAAATTGAAAAGAAATTGAAAAAGTCGCCAGGGTATAAAAGCCATGGCGATTCAGAAATAAAGCAGAGATTATTTTTGGCTTTCAAAGTGAAAACACTCTTTCACTAATTGCGGCGACTTCGCCAAGTATAAACTACAGCGGAGGACCGCTTTAAACATCCAACTATTAGAGTAGGGCCAACGAGACTAAAAAAATATTTTTTTTTTTTTTTTTTTTTATAATGTACATTTATTCATTTGAATCACCCAATATTAACTTAGGTCTAACAATGATTATTCAATAATTCTACTTAATTCTAAAAAAAAAAAAAGAAAAATTCGGCTTAAACTATGCTATGAGATGTAAAAATTGCCCTACATCCATTGATTTAGGCAATGTGGAGTTAGCGTATCTAATATATGAGATATATATTAGCTTCGTTTAAGACGTGAGGGATTCAGAGGTCTCAGTAAATTTCTAGCTAGAATGTTTGGATGAAACATAAGCTTCTGCTTGTACTTCGAGGTAAGTTTCGGAATTTCGTCTTTTACTGCAGGGATATTCAAATCATTGTGGATGTTTGCATTTCTTATAAACCAAGGGGCTCTGGTAATTTGTCGCAGGATTTTAGATTGGACTCTCTGGAGTTTTTCCACATTAGAGGGAGAGGCTGTACCCCAGAGTTCAATTCCATATGTCCATATGGGTTTTATTATACTTTTGTATATTTGGACTTTATATGTGAGATTAAGCTTTGATGCCCTTGCGATTAGCCAATTTAGCTCCAACTGTTTTAACTTAATCTGAGTGATTTTAGATTGGATGTGCTTGTGCCATGTGAGACGGCGATCAAGATGCATTCCAAGGTACTTTGTTTCGGTGCTTTCGGGCACAACTTGGCCGTTTATCTTCAGAGCAGGACACGTGCCCCTTCTTAGGGTGAAGGTTAAGTGGCAGCTTTTGGATTCGTTGACTTTGATTTTCCATCGTGATAGCCAATTGCTTAGAGAGTCCAAATGTTTTTGCACGTAAAGAGTTGCCATGTC
This sequence comes from Heteromyza rotundicornis, assembly GCA_951394025.1. NCBI lineage: Eukaryota > Metazoa > Arthropoda > Insecta > Diptera > Heleomyzidae > Heteromyza > Heteromyza rotundicornis. Next base: position 41,578,801 of record OX596010.1, read on the forward strand.
TGGGTTTGAGTGGGAGCACAGGATAGCAGTGTCGTCAGCAAAAGTCGATAAAAGAGTTCTGTCGCTTTTGGGCATATCTGCAGTATATATAATATAAAGCAGGGGCGCGAGGACACTACCTTGTGGTACTCCGGCCAGTATATCGTATTTTTGGGAGACAAAGCTTTTATATTTTACTACAAATTTTCTATTCGTGAGATAGTTTTTAAGTAGGCAGTGCATATTAGCGGGGAGAATATGCTGTAATTTGAAAATAAGTCCTTCGTGCCAGACTTTATCGAAGGCCTGGGTAATATCGAGAAAAACAGCGGAGCAGTACTGTTTCTTTTCGAAAGTGCTTTTTATTGAGTCTACAATACGGTGTACTTGTTCGATAGTGCCATGCTTTTCGCGGAAGCCAAACTGGTGATCGGGAATCACTTGTTTTTCTGTAATTTTGGGTGTAATCAGTTTTATTAGAAGTTTTTCGAAGAGTTTCGATAACACAGAGAGCAAACTTATGGGGCGGTATGAAGTCACATTGTTGGGATTTTTTCCAGGTTTGGGAATCATTGTAACTTGAGAAAGTTTCCAATCATCTGGGTAGTGACATGTTCTAAGGATTGCATTAAATATGTGCAATAAATGGGTTATTGCAACTGATGGCAGTTCTTTTATCATTGTGGGCGTTATCAAGTCCGGTCCTGGTGCTTTTTTTTGGTTCAGGCATTTATTTATTGCCTCCATTAGTTCATTTTTTTTCATCGCGACTGTACAGGTGTTATTGAGTCGGATTATTGTTGGTAATGGGATATCACCAGTTGTTTCGTTCGGGGTGAATACGGTTTTTAGGTGGTTGGCAAAAGCAGCACCTTTTTCTGAATCGCTTCTGGCCCAATTTCCGTTTGGCAGCCGTATGGGAGGTTCTGCCAGTACCGGTTTTTTCATATTTTTAGCAGCTCGCCAGAGAGAGTAATTTGTTGATTTTGTGGGTGCGAGATGTTCAACGAGTTGTTGAAAGTCTCTTTCGGATTTCCATTTAAGCTGTTTTTGTAGATTTCGAGTGATATCTTTTAACTGTTTTTTCAAGGTGGGCGATCTGTGATTTTGCCATTCATGACGTATTTTTCTTTTATTTTTTAGAAGCTGCTCTATATGTTTTGGAGTACATTTTGTATAGCTTCGGGTTGAGCTATTTTGGATTTGGGAGGGAGTGGCCGCTGCAGCTGCTTTGGAAAGCAAAAGTGTGAATTTACTAACAGCTGTGTTTATTTCGTTTTTCGTTTTTAGTGACACTTTAGGGTTAATGTGAGAGCTTATATACTTCCGATATTTGAGCCAGTTTGTGAGTTTACTAGTCAATTTATCTGGTGGGTTGACCTCAGAGCTTGGGATGTACTTTATTGTGATAATAGTAGGCGTATGGTCTGATGAGAGATCTAGAGAAGATTCTATAGTCAATTGGCTCCTTCTTACAGTTTTAAATACTGCAAAGTCAATGACGTCGGGAGTTTTTCGGCTGTCAGTTGGCCAGTAAGTTGGAGTGCCAGAGGAGACAACGTCAAGGCCGAGGCTGTTGACAGTGTTCAACAGGAGCCTGCCCTTTGGTGATATAAGCCGAGAGCCCCAGTATGTATGTTTGGCGTTGAAGTCGCCGGCAACGAGAAACTTTGATCCAAGAGAATTGAAAAAAGTCTGGAATTGTTGCTCAGTTATTTTGTGTCTGGGCGGGCAGTATATAGCTGTTAATGTTAGGCCTTTTAAGTATTCATCGAGAGAAATACTTGTCGCTTGAATGTATTCTGTGCAATAATTCTGTAGAGCATAATGCTTTATTCGGCTTTTTATGAGAATAGCGGAACCACCTCTAGCGTTTCCGCTTGGATGCTTTGTGTCATAGAGTCTATATCCCGGAAGATTGAAAAAGTGTTTTTCGGTGAAGTGAGTTTCAGAAATTAGCATAACGTCAATGCTGGACTCTTTCAAGAACTCGATAAGTTCTAGTTTGTGAAGACACAGGCCGTTTGCATTCCAAAATGATATTTTTAAACCATTCATGGTTTAGACATGAGATGTTGCAGTAAAAGACTTTGATTTTTAATCATTTCTTGCATCATATTTTGCATACCAGACATAAATTGTGACATATTTTGTATAAACACTTGCAGAGTTTGTTCGAGAGAACTGCTAGGAGGAGCAGGTTGCGTGAACTCGGGGACAGAATTTTGTCCTTTTAAAGCACTGGCGTAGGAAACGCCTTGATTTATATTGGGATTTACATAAGTAGGGACAATGGATTGTGAGGGATTTGTTGGGATTTTTCTTAAATCCTGTTTTGGAGGGAAAACATCAGCTTTGGGAATAGCATTGCTTTTGAAGGATTTGTAGATTGGACAGCCTCTATAGTTTGCTGTATGGTTGCCACCGCAGTTGCTGCATTTTTTAACATTTGCATCCTCTTTAGTTTTTTTGCACAAGTTTGTGGGGTGGAGATCGCCACATATTACGCACACGCTGGGAAGTGTGCAATACGATTTTGTGTGGCCGTATTCTTGGCAATTTTGGCACTGAATTGGTCCTCGGCGCTTATGAGGCTCTTCCACTGTAATTTTGCGATGGAGGAGATACCGCAGTGAGTAAATTGGGTGAAAAAAATATATAAAAAAATATATATACCTGAAAAATATTATAGTGTTGTAGATGCAGCAATTGAAGTGTCGGTTGAATAGCTAATTCACTGAAGACCTGTGTTGCCCTTTCCTTGTTGAGGTGTTGCTGGAGGCTGGCAATATTCAGATTTACCTTGTGCAGAAACTTTTCAGTTTTTTGAAAGGCTCCTTCTATATCCCGTTGATTTTTCTTCATTATGTTTATAGTGCTGTCTAAATATGTGGTTTGCTTGTGGATTAGAGTGACCAGATGATCCTCATTTTGCCGAATTTGATCGATGGTGAGCGCTGCTTCCTCTGCGTAGTCCGAGTCAAGAACTCCAAATAAAGTGTGGGCGACGTTGCCTACCAAGTTGAATGCTCCTCTTTTAGTTCTTGAAAAGTGGGTGACGGTAAGAAGCTGGTTTTTCAGGTTGACTTCATTCACAAATCGGTCGATGAGCATCACTGTTGCGGAACAATGTGTTGAAGCGTGAATTGCTTCACATGCTGTGTTCAGGAGGGTTAAGTATGCCTTGACAATTTGATTTCTGACCAGTCACTGGTGATAACTTCCGCAACACCGAGATTCTCAAAATAGATGCCGGGATTGGTGTTAAATGGTTGTACTTCGACAGAGGATGGTGAGCAGGACGGCAAAAATAGGCAGGCTAGTAATAATGTAACTAAAGTTGATGTTGTGTGTAGGCGTGTCTTCTTTGAAGGAAGGGAGGGTTCATGGTCAGTCCGTGGACAGCCTTGATTGCTTGTTGATGGCTTGCTACTTGCTTGTGGTCAGGCATTTAGAGTAGGTTCGTCACGTTGGCATTCCTCGTCGACTGGTAATGGCGCTAATTTGTCTATTGGTCTACGTAGTACGTTGGACGCTGTACGAACATCTGCGACACGAACGCGCCCATCTTCACCACGAAACACTTCCACTATGCGTCCCAAAGACCATTTTAAAGGTGGTAGGTTGTCGTCCTTTCTAACCACCGTCATACCTGGTTTAGCGTTGTGACATTCCTGTTTCCACTTATGGCGATGCTGCAAACTGTTGAGATATTCAGAGGACCATCTCTTCCAGAATTCCTCCCTCTTTTGTGTGACCAGCTTCCACCTTGTAAGATTGTTAGCAGTGTTCCGTCCGGCCACTGGATCTACTGTTGAAGTGAGTGGTTCTCCTATTAGCAAATGTCCTGGAGTTAGAGCTTGGAAGTCATTTGGATCAGCTGTCAATGGCGTAATTGGTCGAGAATTAATTATGGCCTCTGCTTGGATCACCATCGTTTCCATTTCTTCATAAGTTAATGAAGCAGCTGCTAATGTGTGTTGCAGCAGGTGTTTGGCTGATTTGACTTTCTGCTTCCCAAAGTCCACCAAAGTGTGGAGCGCGGGGTGGAATAAATGAGAATTCCATGCACTTCTTTTTGCATTCGCAGGTGATTTTTTCAAGCGCCTCTTTATTATGAATAGCCTTTTACAGCTCTTCAAGATAGTTTTTGGCGCCAACAAAGTTTGTTGCGTTATCGCAGTATAACTTCTTACAGTATCCACGACGCGCTGTAAATCGTTTTATAGCTCCAATGAAAGCTTCAGTTGAGAGATCTGTCACTAGCTCGAGATGTACGGCTTTTGTGGTGAAGCAACAAAATACTGCGACGTATGACTTGAGTGGTCGTTTGCCGCGAATTTTAAAATGCTTCCAGACGGGTCCAAAGAAATCGACTCCGGAGATGACAAAAGGTCTTGCTGGTTGCACCCTATCTGCTGGCAGATTTCCCAATAGCTATTGAAATAGCTTTGATCTAGCTCTGTTGCATCAAACGTGCCTTGAGCGATTGAGCGGGCAAGAGATTTTACCTTGATTGGCCAGAAACGTTGTCTTACGATAGATATATGTGTTTGGAGACCCGCATGAAGATGTTCCTCATGCAGCTCTTCTAATAATTGTTTCGTACTTGGGTTGCGATACGGCATAAGTATGGGGTGTTTTGCATCGTAGCTCAATGTGGAAGCGTTTATTCGTCCTCCTACTCTCAAGATTCCTTTTTCGTCGATAAACGGAGTCAAGCTGCTAATCGAACTGTTGTTTTTTACGCAAGAATGGCGTGCTATTTGGCCCCGTTCATCAGCAAAATCTTGAAGCTGTATGCTCCTTATGATGTAAATTAAGGCGTCCTCCATTTCGTCTGCCCTTGGTATTGTTGACTCGTTTCGTTTTGTAATTGCAGATCGATTCTTTCGGATATACGATTTTGACTTTGTCCAATTCCATCGATTCCAATGGCACATGGAGATTTTTGTAGTCCAAGTTTTAATGCCAGTGACTTTGTTATAAAATTAGCCTGTGATCCGTTGTCCAAGAGTGCGCGACAATGAATTTGTTTTCCCCATTTATCAGTTGCGGTAACACACACAGTGCTAAGTAGTGTCGTCGATGACTGACTTCGTATGGCAGCAAACGATGCGGGTTTCTCAGAGAATTTTTTTGAATTTTGCGTTGTGGCCATCTTTAAGACAGTTGACACAGTGTTTGGCCTTCGCATTGCAGTTCAAACGATTTGGTGTCATCTCAAGAAAAGTCTGACACATGAAGAGAGCATGGTTGTGTTTGCATACAATGCAATTTGTTCTGGATGAAAATACAGCGCTGAGTGCGCGATATGATCCATGCTTTCCTTGTTCCATGGTGCCCTTGGTTGCCTTTGGTCCAAGTGCTTCGAGAGATTGAAATCGTAAATTGAGGAATTTCAAAAACTCTTTTAGCGTCGGCAACTGCTTCGGCTCAGTAAGTGATTGTTCCCATAATGTATGCGTCGACCTACTAAGTTGTTGAATCAGGATATATATTAATATTGCATCCCAGTTATCGGTATTTATTCCCAAATTTTGCAGGCTGAGAATGCATTCTTGGGTGGTGTCATGGAGCGCCTTCACTGACGAAGCGCTTTCACCATTAGCTGCTGGTTGTGACAACAGTTTTGCCAATGTAGCATTCACCAGACATCGGGTGTTTTCGTACCGATCGTTGACTACCTTCCATGCTGCATTATAGTTTGATGCAGTTGTAGTGAAATATTTTATGAGGTTTCCAGCTTCGCCAGTGAGACTTGTTTGCAGATACCACTTTTTCTGGCACTCTGGAATCGGTTGATTGTTGATTAGTTCCACAAAAAGGTCATGGAACTGTCGCCACTTTAGATAGCTGCCATCAAATTTAGGCAACTCTATACGAGGCAACTTTAGAGTTGAAGTTGTTACTTCAGCACCTTGTTGTGTGCTGATGCCTGATAGTGCCGGTCTCACCAGTGCCATATCATGGAGTCGCAGTAGGTCATTGTTTATGTCCTCTTCTATTTGGAAGTATGCATCGAAATCATACGTGTTTATATCTATGGTATCCAGCGATTCCCAAATGGTCTTGTGTAGGTCCTGTGCCACTTGCCAATGCTGTCCTATGCTTTTAGCATGCATAGAATAGTAATTGGACGGATAATATGTTTCATCACTTAACAGTTTTTTCAACGACCGCATTACTGTTTCGGTGATTTTACGTTGCTTCGTGGATTCCATCTAATATTGATGGTGCTGTTAGGTCTGACACCGCTGCTCCAGAAGCTGCCATCGCGGTTGCTGCTTCACTTGTTGATGCCGTGACTTTCGCTTTTTCAGTTGTCGTTGCTTTGACTTGGTCTGCCTTCACTGCTGTGATTGGGGGAGCCTTCGTCAATAGATTTTCGAATTCTTCCCGCGCATCGCTGTATAACTGGCCGACCGTACGATGAATGTCCTTGACGAAGTACATGTGCGACACCTCTGCGCCGTGCCATTGCCGAATTGTATTGTCGAGCTGGTTGAACACTGCCCACAGTTCATCGAGTTCCTTTGCCTTGGCCTTGTAGAACTCGATGGCCCTCCGGTCCAGCGGCGCCTTCCTGAGGTTGGTAACAAACTTCTGAATCTTCACCGCATTCTCGTCCTGTTGTCGTACTAAATCCTCCATCTCCATGATAGATGCAGATGTCCAATTGTCGGGGTCACCAAAATGTTCAATCAAATTCCGGCACTTGAATCAGAATTCGATGTTTTAATTTGCTTATTCTTTTAAATTCCACATTCCGGCACATAAACCAGAATTGGAGCTTATCCGCGTCGATATTGATCATACTTTGAATTATAATTAATAACTGTTTTTTTATTATTCTAATTTCCCTATTTATAACAGATTTTACCTTTACCGAAATGCAGCGAAGTCACTAGCAAAGCAAGGCACAAAATGCTTAGTTGCATATTGCCTTCAAGTGCACTGACACTTTGTATCACCTTGAGTGGTGGTATCATGTGTCCGTCACTTGAACTGCAAAAACGCCAAAAGATATAAATGAAATCAGGGACTCCCAAACAGTGTATGTATATATGTGTATGGTCAATGTTAAAAGATATAAGAAACAACAATATAAAAATATTCATTATTGGAGGAAGAGAGAATGATTAATTTTATCAAAAGATCAATTAAATTTCCTGTAAAAGAGCGTTAATAAATATTCGTGTTAATTATCAACTGTAAATTTTGGTTACTCACGAACGGGATAATTTAAGCAGAAGCGTAGGAGTATGACTTGCCCGATTGTCAAAACAGACCAAGGCCGGCCGTCATCCCATCCCCTGCACTAAACCGAAGTAGAGAGCTAATGTAAACAAAAAGAATTAGTAAATATAATAAGAAAAGAGTAAAAAACAAGTTTTTTAAAATATAACCCTTTAACCGACAAAAAAGCAGAAAATAAATTTCCTTTCAATTAAATTCAGCGATTTCGATTTAAAATTAAGGCTTTTTGGGTACTTTCCTCCGAATATCATTGCAGATTTTAAGGTCGCCAAAAACCCCTTAATTTTAAATCGAAATTGCTGAAATTTATTTGAAGGAAATTTATTTTCTGCTTTATAGTCGGTTAAAGGGTTATATTTAAAAAAACTTGTTTTTTACTCTGTTTTATTTTCATCTTTTTTTTACTCTTTTTCCCGAATGCTAATCTAATTAAAATATTTCAGTTTTGTAGCTTACGAAATACGAAAGTTAGAACTTTAAATTGGCTCCATCCCGCTCCCCTTTGCCCCCACACCGCCCTCCAAAGGGTACAAAATTTCATTTTGTCAATAAGAACTCACCTACCTAAAAATGGGGTTTGAGTCCCCCCACGGCCCCCTACGCCTCTGATAGACCATAAAATATATAATAGAATGCATTGTCACCGGAGTTATATCAGTGTTCCAAATTTCAGCTCTCTAGCTCATGTGGAAGTGTATGAAAAAGCTCGCCGTAGATGAGGATATATATATATAAGGAGTGCGTCGCTAGAAACTTGTGCACGCTTTTTCTACTGTAACTTTTTTCATAGGAATGCAAATTTTAATTGGTTGGGCTTATTATCTTTGGAAAACATGTCACTTTAAATTCTGGTATGTAAGGGATCGAAGTAAACTGTTTATTCAACGAAAGAATTAAAAACATAAAAATATGATTTTGAAGAAATCGAAAAACACAAAATTCCCTTTTTTTGTGTTCTCCTCCATATTTGCTTTATTACAGTCGTCTGCATATTTTTTGCTGTAAATTCCATGCTTCCAATTGACGCTAATGTAAATTTTCAATTTAAAAAAATTTATTAATTGGTTATTTTAATTTTTACATTTTTTGCGATTGTTTCTTTTTTTGGTTTTTTCACTTTTTTTGTGTGATTTTTGTACCTTTTTTCATAAAAGTTTCTAAGTAAATAAACGTTTTTGATTTGAAAAAAATTTTATACTTTCATAGTCCATACTAGACATTAAAATTACATGTTTTCCAAAGATAATAAGCCCAACCAATTCCAAATTGCATTAATATAAATAAACGACGCACTCCTTATATATATAGTCCACCCAAAGCAAGTTAATATAAGGGTTATAAAAAGAAGAATAATAATTTAAAATATTGCGGAGCTGGTGCGACTTACCTGATTCGGAATCCGTAAAGAATGAGCCTTGTATATTTTTTTGATTAATTTACATTTTCAAATTATGTGTATGTTCAGTCAAACTCCGGCACTTGAACCAGAATTTGACGTTTTTATTTGATTTGCAAAATGTTCAATCAAATTCCGGCACTTGAACCAGAATTTGACGTTTTAATTAGCTTATTCTTTGAAATTCCACATTGCGGCACATAAACCAGAATTGGAGCTTATCGGATTCGGTATTGATAACACCTTGAATTATAATTAATAACTGGTTTTTTATTATTCTAATTTCCCTATTTATAACAGATTTTACCTTTACCGAAGTGCAGCGAAGTCACTAGCAAGCAAGGCACAAAATGCTTAGTTGCATATTGCCTTCAAGTGCACTGACACTTTGTATCACCTTGAGTGGTGGTATCATGTGTCCGTCACTTGAACTGCAAAAACGCCTAAAGCCAGGCAGCCAGAATGCTTTGCTGCAATTCGGTGTTTTGTGAAAATATAAAAAACTTAACAAAAGATATAAATTAAATCAGGGACTCCCAAACATCCTGCCAGGCGTTGAGCGGTTTCGTTCAACCTTCTCTGTCATACACCGTGATCTTGGACAAGTCTTGGGTGGCGTCGATATCGGCTTCGTCGTCTTTGTAATTTGGTTGTTGGTGTCCCTTGTGAGAAGCGGTCTTACAAGTGAAGATGCGATGTTTCCAAGCCAGTACTGCAATGATGCAGATCACAACCCAGAGTATAATGATAAATGTCGTGCGGTCGAATTTTGTTCGGAAAGTTGATCTTTAATGTTGAAAGCTGTTGTTGGACCCTTTCTAGTTCTTCATGGTAAGATACATATTTTAATGCATACAGTTCTGCTGAGGACGTCTTTTCAGTTGGTGTGACCAGCTTGCTTATATCAACTGCTGGGATGAATGATCTTTTAATTGTGCTCTCTTGTTTTCTGTGACCTTGAATTGTAAGAAGTGGTTGCCTGATGATGCAATTGTCGCCCAGTTGTAACAGTCCGGAGGTTTGCAAATGCAGCTCTTGAAGGTTCGGTCCACATACTGCAGTGATTGTTAGTTCACTAGCAACGGAATAGATCCATGTATTGGTTGAAGTTGAATCCAATGAGGTCCCTGTCCGGCTGCTTCAATCGAACATGCGGTTGTTGGTTTGTGATGGAGCAGATTCAACTCACATGAGCTTATTGTTGAACCTTGTTTATACAGTGGATGATTAAGATGACACAAATGGCGATCTACTTCTGTCAGCATACAAGTCCTCAGCTCGTCTTCATTCAGCGGATAGTAGGTGTCGCGATGTAGATTAATCATCAGAAATGGTTACGCTGGTCGGATTCTAAAGAATGTTCCGGTTTATTGCCATGGTGTGGCTGTGAGTTTCAATAGCTCGAAGTCGTCGATGCCAATTAGCGGAAGGTTAATTTTGAAGATGAGGTAATTTTCCGTCAGCCTTCCTTGAATTGTCATTAAGTTGTAATACTTCAGCAACTCCATTAACGAGACCGGTAGTTTCAGATGACTTGGTAGATTCGCCTTGATGTTGAGCAATTCACCTTGTAATTGTTGAGTGTCTGTCAATATGTCAAGGAGCGAACCCTGTGCGTGTTGTAGATGCAGCAATTGAAGTGTCGCTTGAATAGCTAATTCACTGAAGATCTGTGTTGCCCTTTCCTTGTTGAACTGTTGCTGGAGGCTGGCAATATTCAGATTTACCTTGTGCAGGCACTTTTCAGTTATTTGAACGGCTCCTTCTGTATGCCGTTGATTTTTCTTCATTATGTTTATAGTGCTGTCTAAATATGTGGTTTGCTTGTGGATTAGAGTGACCAGATGATCCTCATTTTGCCGAATTTGATCGATGGTGAGCGCTGCTTCCTCTGCGTAGTCCGAGTCAAGAACTCCAAATAAAGTGTGGGCGACGTTGCCTACCATGTTGAATGCTCCTCTTTTAGTTCTTGAAAAGTGGGTGACGATAAGAAGCTGTTTCTTCAGGTTGACTTCATTCACAAATCGGTCGATGAGCATCACTGTTGCGGAACAATGTGTTGAAGCGTGAATTGCTTCACATGCTGTGTTCAGGAGGGTTAAGTATGCCTTGACAATTTCAATTTCCTGCCAATACGCTCGCATTTCGATGTATGTGATTTCTGACCAGTCACTGGTGATAACTTCCGCAACACCGAGATTCTCAAAATAGATGCCGGGATTGGTGTTATAATATTTTTCAGGTATATATTTTTTCGTTGGCCCTACTCTAATATTCGGATGTTGAAAGCGGTCCTCCGCTGTAGTTTATACTTGGCGAAGTCGCCGCAATTAGTGAAAGAGTGTTTTCAGTTTGAAAGCCAAAAATAATCTCTGCTTTATTTCTGAATCGCCATGGCTTTTATACCCTGGCGACCCTTTCAATTTCTTTTCAATTTTCTTTCCTAAAAAATATGCTTACATCTACAATTATATAATACAAAAATCATTTCTACATTCTGATCAATATTTTATTACCGCTGCCAGAAGGGTAATAAAATATTTATTGCCAAAGCCAGGATTCAAATTTCATTCTGCCTCGCGCCGACAGAAATGCAAACGAAGGGGAAAGTAACAAAAGCAAACAAACGTTGGTTTACGTACTATAATGCTGCGCTCCTATTCAGGCCAGCAGCGTGTGCTATTAATGCAGTTTCAAGTGTTCGCTGCTAGCGGTACTTTTTCGTTTGTATACTCTTGTGGGCTGGTGCGCTATACTGTAGTATGTATATGCCTATACACCACACCCTTACCCTTAAGACGAAAATTATTTGGAAAAACGAAAAATGAAATTTTAGTTGTGTAGAAATAATTTAAAAAAAAAAATAAGAAAAGTTATCAAATAAAATATTAGTATGATTGAATTAATTTATATAAAAAGAAATTTAAAATTTATAATGTAAATGTTAACACTAATTTAGTTAAAATTAACAAAATTGATTTTAAAAATAATGAAATCCTTAAAAATATTACAAATTTGAAATCTTGTTTTTGTAACACTAATTTAGTTAAAATAAACATCTAGGAATAATTAATTGTAATGTAAAAATAATGATATATAATATTTGGTTAAAAATTGTATATAACGAAATAAATTTTATAATTAATACATGGATATATGAGTCTATGTTTCTATGATATATTTCTTCAAGTTATTTTTATGAACTTTCTTAGCATGTCCCTTAATCTCTACAAGACAATTTACCCCATCTACTTCTACTACTTTATATGGCCCATGTTAGGGACTCTGATTTTTCTTTCTACCACCTAACTTTACTATAACTAAATCTCCTACATTTACGACTAACGGATTCATTTTTGTTTCGCTGTCATTTCTTCTTTTTACTTTAACTTTGTGAATTATTTCTTTTGCCTTTTCCATGGATGCCTTTAGCCTGAAACTAACTTCATTAGCGTAGTTTTCTATGTTATACACAGGCTTACTTCTCGTATTCTTGTCATTAGGCAAATACGGTAATTTACCGAAAACTAATTCAAATGGCGTGTATTCCGTATCGACATTTGGAGTAGTATTGTAAGCAAAAGTGTAAAATGAAACCCACTTGTCCCATTCCTGATCATCGGCAAATGCAAGCATATATTCGTTAAGTACCCTGAGGTTTCTTTCTACATCACCAATAGTTTCATGATGATATTGTGCCGAAAATACTTGTTGCATTTTTAAATGTTTACAAATGTTGCCCATGAGCTCATTTACAAATTCGGTTCCTTTGTCGGACTTTAGCACTTTAAAACAACCGTACTTGAGAATAAATTGATTTACGAGCGTGTGTGCTACAGTGTCTGCATCTTTGGTTTCCATGGGAAATGCCAGAACGAATTTTGCGCCCCTGCTATATATTCTCTATACTGCAGATTTGCCCAAAAGTAATAGAACGCTCATATATTTTGCTGACGACACTGCTATCCTGTGCTTTCACTCAAAAGCAGACATGGCAACTCTATACGTGCAGAAATACTTGGACACTCTAAGTATTCGATGGAAAATCAAGGTCAATGAATCCAAAAGCTGTCACTTAACCTTCACCATAAGAAGGGACACGTGCCCTGCTCTGTTAATAAACGGCCAAGCTATCCCTGAAAGCACCGAAACCAAATACCTTTTTACTAAGGCATTCAATCCCGAAGTGTTTTTTAAAATCCCGGGATTTCGGGATTTGAAATCACAATCCCGGGATCCCGAGATTTGTTCGGGATTTTCGGGATTTTCCAATTAAATGTAATAGTTAATATAAAATTAAAGAAAAAATTGTTGCAACAATATTTTAAGTTTAATTCGACAAAGAAAACATATTTAATAAATATTACGTTAAACAAAACAAATAATATTTAAAGAAATATAGTCAAACAAAAAGTAATTTTTTTTAAATTAGATTGATCGAACAAATTATTTTTTTTGCCACGCTGAATCCGAATATAATTATAAAATTCTGCCAGCTCCATTTCATGCTAAACACGAAAAACTTACTTTCAGTAGTTTTAGTTCGGGAACGGAAACACCAATTGTTGTTTAAAACTATTAAAATTGGTGTCCATTCAAAAGTAAAACAAACACAAAACTATTTATCCGATTCGTAAAGTTTTCAATGTACGGTCAAAAAAAAATTTTTAAACTTATATCTTTTTTGAAAAAAAGAAATTGGTTAAATTGAAAAAATGTTATTCAGATCGATAAAAATTGTTTGTTAACCTTTATTGACAAAAAACTTGTAAAGTTTTGTAGCACTAAATCTACATAAGTGGGTTTTTTAAATTTACCAATTAGATTGAAAGTAAATGCACGAAAGTATTTTTGTGGAAAAACGTCAAAAATATCTTAAGCAATGCATAAAAAAATGCATTTTTGAATCCCGGGATTCCGGACTCAAAATCCCGGGTTTCCGGGATTGAGAAAACTTCCGGGATCCCGGGATTTCGGGATTCGGGATCCCGGGATTGAATGCCTTACTTGGTATGCACCTCGATCGCCAACTCACATGGAACAAGCACATTCAATCTAAAATCACTCAGATTAAATTAAAACAATTGGAATTAAATTGGCTAATCTCAAAAGTGTCAGAGCCCCTTGGTTTATAAGAAACGCAAACATCCACAGAGATTTGAATATTCCTGCAGTAAAAGACGAAATTCCGAAACTTACCTCGAAGTACAAGCAGAAGCTCATGTTTCACCCAAACATTCTAGCTAAACGAAACTAGTATATTTTCCAAATACTAGCTACGACAAATACGCATTGCCTAACTCAATGGATATATGGCAATCAAGAAAAATCAAAATTAGTTTTAAGCTGAATTTATAAAATTAAGCTGAATTATTCCAATCTATTGAAAAATCATTGTTAGGCCTAAGTTATCGTTAGGTGATCCATTGAATAAATAATATTGAAAAAAAAGTCTTTAATTAACTCAATGCCACGGCGTCTTCAACATGCTATAATTAAAAAGGGTTCGTGTACTAACTACTAACAATTAAATAAAAATAATATTTATCGTATTTCAGAAATTTTTATAGTTTGGTCTTATCATTTGTTAGTATGAAATAATTTTTATTTATTTATCAAAAATATTTGAGTGTATGAATTTAGTCTTCTTTAAGTTAATTTAATTAATTGTTAGTACAATTAAATATTTGGCAACAAATATGCCCTGTTTCAGTAATACAAGAAAAGATTTTTAACATTTTGATGTTGGTCTTATCATTACTTCGTGCAGTGTATAGCCTGAACTTTTTTTGTTTGTCTTAACCCATTAATGACGAGAGCGAAATTTTCGGAATTTTTTCAAGATTTTTTCAGGAATACCTAGAAATGGCCTAAGAAACGAATTTCTAACTTTTTTTTTTTGGACCGCTTACCGTTTGCCCAGCCCTGGCCGTTACCATATGGTAACGCTCGTCACAACCCTAGCAAAATTACCTAATTTAAGATATTATTGTTTATAACTACTTTAATTTTAAATTCTTGAAATTTTAGCAATGTTTTAAGATTTATTTTGTAAAAAAAATTTTTATCGACCAATTTTTTTAAATCTAAAAGTTTTTAAAAAAAAATATTTTGTTAAAAAAAATTCTATAAATTCAGGAGCATTTTTGATCACAAAAGCTTCTTCAGCAAAGTAGTTTGTTTTTAAAAAACGCACATTTTTGCATCAAAAAAAAAAATGTTATAGCCCCCAGGAAAAAAGTTAGAAAAGTAGGTCAGTTTTCAACTAGGATTTTCTTGATAAGTGTCCTGGTAGTCATCTTAGAATGGGGTCCAATAGACCTTTTCAATAGTATTGAAGTTGATATTCTTAAAATTTTGGTAGTCGTTCAAAATTACTACAAAAGGCTGGCCTAATTATCTGTCCGCCACTGTATATAATATGTATCTCCACCTACACCAAAATACTGCTTAGGTTTTCAATAACATAAGAAATATCTCCATATGAACTGAAATTGGAAAGGTCCTCGTCATCATTTGACATTCACAATTTACATGGCTGTAAAAGAGGTGTACGATGAAGACCATAGGAAGTACCTCCTTCATCTTCCTCCTAATAATCTTGTCCAGCCGGATAAAATTATGCCTGCCTAAATGTCTTCATCGTAATGTAAATTTGTTAAAAAACAATTGAGTAAGATTTAGCCGGTCGAAGTAAGCCTATATATACCATACACCCTTCCATCTGAGACCTGGTCGCCATCTTCCGCTCATTCCACCGACGGTACTCACATGTGCTCCATTTAGTAGTACTTTTTTACGTTCATCAGCCCGGCATGACCTATGCGTCATGATGTCATGTCATGATCGGGGTATTGCTCATATAGCTTTTGCGGCACTCACCATCGACGCAAAGCGGACAATATATCTTACGGAGAATTTTCCTACCACAATTCCCGTGAAATTGGGTAACATTTGTTATAAAACTCGACTTTCACTTGTATGGAAGGTAGGCGTGGCAGCTGATCGATTTCGCCCATTTGCAATACCAACTCCTTCTAGGATTTCCAAAGGATAAATTCAATGTTTGGACCGCCTAGCTTTCATTTAGCTCTTTCAATAGCCCATACCAACCAAAATAACGGACAGACATACGGATATGGCTAAATCAACTTAAGAGGTGCTGCTAATTTTTCATAAGTACACCAAGTACATAACCACACTTTAAAGACAATTTATAGATAAAATATTTTTAACTTTATATGAAAAAAGCTAAAAAAAAATATATTTCAAACCAATATATAGAAAAAATTTACTTCATTTTACAAAAAATACTCGAATATGTACGCAAATATGTATAAATCTGAATATTAAAAAAAAAATTTTTTTTAATTATATTAAGTACACAAACACACTTTCAAATCAATATACAAAAAATATATATTTAATTTTACATAAAAAAAGCTCATACAAACATTTTCAGTAAGAAAATTTAAATTTGCTAGGGTTGTGACGAGCGTGCCCATATGGTAACAGCAAAATTCAAAATGAAAAAAAGGTAACATAGAAGTTATAAATAATTTTATTTTATACGTTTTCTAATACTTTGATATTCTACCCAAATGCCAAAAAAAAAATATTTAAAATATATAACTTTCTATGGCAATGAAAAATATTCTTACTGGAAAGGTCGTGACTTTTCGCTGTTTTTGCCCACTTTTCAAAAACACTACTTTTCAATTATCCGCCACGATCGCTACTGACGAGCGATTGCTTAGAATTATATATCAAAAGAAAGATCTAAGCATGCTTTATTTAAATCAAAAAACAGATTAGTGATATTTGTTCAAATATTTTTTTAATTGAATATACCGTGGAACGCTATCAGCGTTACCATATGGTAACACTCGTCGTGAATGGGTTAATCCCGTTTGATGATATAACGTACCCTAAAAATTAAACTTCCTTTTTGAAGAATTTGCATTTGTCCAGTTGAACTATTAAATTCGCAATTTGCAAGGTGGTAAAGATTTGGCGGATGTGTTCGAGATGGACCGCTTCAATTTTACTGAAGATGATTATGTCATCTATGTAGACGTAAGATATCTTCCCGATCATGAAGTATGTCGTCTAGAGCGCGTTGGAAGATTGCTGGTGCATTCTTTAAACGAAAGGGGACCCGTGTGACTTCGAATTTACTGTTACAGAATGAAAAGGTTGTCTTTTCTGAGTCTGAAGGATTAAGTAGGATTTGGTGGAATCCACTTTTTAAGTCTAAGACTGTAATAAATTGGTTTTCTCCTAACTGAGAGATGACGTCGTTGATTTCTGGGATTGGGTAACGATTTGATATTGTAAGTGAATTGAGCTTTGACTAGTCATTATTGTTTTTCATCGGGGTGCTTTGTAGAGATGCTTTGTAGTGATGCTGTTCATCCCATTTTGGTGCGAAGGAGACAAATGCTCGTCGCGTATAATTATTGAGTTCACGGATTTGGAAATTAATTGTTGAAGCTTAATTTTTTTATCATTTCCTATTTGCATGTAGCTGTTTTTAAGTGAATATTACTGCGTCTAATTCCTTTAATGTATCGTTACCTAAGATTCCGTCGAATATTTTAATGATGGCATAAGATAGAATTCAATTTCTAGATTAAACAGATTCACGAAAGTGTGCTTACTTATTTCGATGTCTCCGGCTATTGATTTTGCAAGGAATGTTTTATTATTTGGAATGGGATTTTTTACTAAATTGGGTTGGATGAAGTTTTTGCTAGAGCCTGTGTCGACTTAAAATTGAGGTTGTTACCGCTCTTCGTTCGGCACTGAAAATAAGACAACGAAGAGATTGTCATTCTAAAAAATGAATGTCGCTCAGCTCTGTTAACTCATCTGCGGAATTGTCATATTTTTCTGCAGAAGAGAGATAGTCTTGAAGATAGTATTGATTAGAGATCGACCGAAATCCAGTTTCGGTTTTTCGGCTTTTCGGAAAAAAATGGCTACCAGAAGTACTCTTTTGAAGAGTATAGTACTCTTTTAAAGAGTATAGTACTCTTTTAAAGAGTATAGTACTCTTTTAAAGAGTATAGTACTCTTTTAAAGAGTATAGTACTCTTTTAAAGAGTATAGTACTCTTTTAAAGAGTATAGTACTCTTTTAAAGAGTATAGTACTCTTTTAAAGAGTATAGTACTCTTTTAAAGAGTATAGTACTCTTTTAAAGAGTATAGTACTCTTTTAAAGAGTATTGTACTCTTTTAAAGAGTATAGAATTTGATTTAAGATTTTGATAATTTAGCTCCGGCATTGCCGAAGATAGTCCACTCTCTAGTTTTTTTAGCATTTAGGATTACAAAAAAACTAGAGAGTGGACTGAAATACCCCCACACAGTCGGAATTTAGAAGTACCTCGGACATAAACAAATTTGGTCTCAATACCCCATTTTGAGGTGGTTTTGGAGCCTCGGACGATGTTTCTAAATGTTTCCGTTTCTAAAAATTTCCAATCGTATCCAAAAAAAAAATGTATATATATGGTTCGGAACCTCGGACCATGTCAAAAATACGTTTCTAAACATTTAAAATCAAATACAACAATAAAACAAAAAGTTGGAAAAAAAATTAATTTTTTTTTATATGGGAGCCCACCCTAGTTTTTATCCGATTTGGCTGCTCTTACTTTTGAAGTAAAAAACATGTTCTCAAAATTGCAAGTCGATATCTTCCAAACTGCGACCGCAATCGTGTAGACAGACGGACGGATGGACAGACGGACATTGCTATATCGATTCAGTTTTGGATGCTGATCAAGAATATATATATTTTTCCATACCGAACACGCCTCCTTATGGGCGTTACAAACGTTGTGTCAAAGTGAGTGTGAGGGTATAAAAACTTTGTTCTTAAATCATTGTATTTTGTTATGTACAGTGTGACCCAGAATAACTGTCACTCTTTTTTTACTTGCTCCCAACCTTAGGAAATCAATTTTAATTTTTTTCTGAGTTTACCATGCTTTTAAAAATTTAATTACAAAAATAACATATGTAAAAATTTCGCGATATTTGTCATTTCAAGCTCAGTATCAAAATGAACGCTAAACGAGAGCTAGTAATAAATTTATATCTGAAAAAAAAAAAAAATTGTGAGATTATCACGAAGCTAAAACCGCTCGATATCGGGAAAAGATTTATATATCGGACAATAAAACGGTTTAATGAAACGGGAGATTTTAAAATTCGAAAGAAATCTGGACGTAAGCGGACTGTGAGAACAAAATCGACCGTTAAATGCGTCCGAGAAAGAATTAGACGAAATCCAGCTCAATCGGGTCGATTAATGGCAAAGGATATGCAGATATCCAGAACATCAATGCAGCGAATATTGAGAAATGATTCAGGGTTCACAGCCTATAAGAAGCAACGTGTGCACGGACTTACGGACGCTCAAAAAAATTTAGAATTAAAAAAAGCGGAGAGCTACTCAGTTGGCACGATGGAGATGAAATTTTATTTTCGGATGAAAAAATGTTTCTCCTACAGGATAGCCACAACCAGCAAAACAATCGCGTGTACTCAGCTAGTCTCGCAGAAGCTCCCAGGGATAAATTGGCTGTGGAACGGTACCAGAATGTATCAAAAGTGATGGTCTGGGGAGCAATATCAGAAAAAGGGAAGTTACCGCTGCTTTTCATCGATCAAGGGGTCAAAATTGATACGAAATACTATATTGAACACGTTTTGGAAGCCCATCTGTTACCTCATGCTCAAGAGTTATATGGCGATGAATATTTTTGCTTCCAAAAAGATTCTGCTCCATAACACATGGCAAAACGAACTCAAGACTGGTGTCAGCAAAATTTGCCTGATTTTATATCAAGCAAAGAATGGCCTGCTGCGTCGCCGGACCTTAATCCTCTAGACTGTTGTATATGGGGCTATATGCATAGCAAAATTGGCAACACGAAAGGCCTAAACATTGGTCAATTCAAAAGTCGGCTCATACAGATTTGGGACGACATAGATCAGAATATGGTGCGTGCCGCTTGTAAATCATTTTTTAAACGTTTGAGGCAAACAATCAAAGATAAAGGCAAAAGATAATTCAAATCCAATTAATTTCTTAAATTTTGAAATATATAAAACCAAATAAAAAATACAAAATTTAATTACATAGACTACTTTGGTTTTTATTGCACTTAATTTTAGTGACAGTTATTCCGGGTCACATTGTACTTATATAAAAACTAAAAAATTTTAATTTTAATTTAATTTAATTTTTTTGGTTTTGGCTTCGGTTTCGGCCGAAATTAGGAAAAAACGATTTCGGTCGGTCTCTAGTATTGATCGTCTTGTTCGACTGGTATTTGGTCGCAGTATTCGTTTTCTGTTTCTATGTGGAATATTCGCTGTACCTTGGGTTGTGCGTTAACGCTTGTCGGTCATGTTGATCGTTTGAGTTGGTTCTGTTGTGGTCTGTTCATATAGTCTATTCTTTTAGTATGCAGCGTTGAGTCAATATCCATGGGTTCCGGTCTTGGCTGCGGTTTAGGAGCCTGTGGTCTTTGTGGATTACCCATTTAGGTGTTGGTTGTTGGCAGTACTGATGGTATATATGCCACTTGTGGATAAAATGGCATGCTTCTAGGTTGTGGGACAGATCTACTCATCCTAGACGGTAGTGGTGGTGGGTGGTGGAATCTTTTTTTCGTGTTGGTTATTATTTTGGGCATATACAGACCTATAGCTTTGGTTTTCAAGCTTAAGACAAAGGTGGAGTGCTGAGGGTAGATCAGCTGGTTCTTTCATTCCCAATAGTTGTGATAGATTTCCATTCAAGCCTCTAACAAAGGTATCTAACACCTTATCTCGGTAAGTTTGGGTCGATTCTCGATGCTTGATAAAAATCTTGGATCGAAGAGTTGCCTTGGATAAGAGCAGTCATCTGGTATTCGAGAGTTGAGAGATCCCTTTTGTCGGCGTTGTGAAGGGTTAGACATGTAACGTTCCCTACAATAATATTTCTTATAATGTTGAGGCGTACCTTTCGATATCTTAAGGATTCTTTCTACACTTTTCTCCAAGAGTTGAATTCACCTTGTTTGCCTGAGAATTCTCGCAAACTTTTCACGACGTCCGGAACTTCATCTAGGTCCTTTAAGTTCTTTGCGTGTCGTTCGTCATTTCCTTAGTCAGTCAAGTTAGAGAGATTACGATTTGGGTTTAAGGTGGTTTGGAGCATGTTTGGGCCTTGACGTTGTAGGATTTCGGTCGCTATTTGTGACATGAGTGGCACTAAAACATTTAAATTGACAGTTCTACACACAAAAAAAAACGTCGGTAACTATAACCGAAAAAGACGGTGTAAAATGCTCCAACCCTGCAATATTGGTACGTTTAACCGATGAGAGACGGTAAATTTATCGCACCATTTTTTTCACGGTTAAGTTGTAAATTTTGCAATAATTTGAAAAATTCACATTTAATTAAAAATTGTGGTAAAAGAACTTACAACAACAACAACTTTTTCGATTATTTGGAATATTTTATGTCGAATTTTGAAGGTTTATTTTAACAATTTTTTTTCGGTTAATTCAACCTACCAACAACGGTTAATAAATTCCGGTGTTTCATAGTTGTAATCGCCATATGCACCCTGTGCCATAACAAAAGAGACAGCGTCAACCAACTTCAATTATCATGAATTTCCTTGTGCCCTTTCGACACGATCGTCTTTGCTTTGGTCAACGAACGTCAGTAGTCGAGCAGCAGCATAAGCGAGCACACACAAAAACAATTAAAAAACCACCCTTACTATTTTTACTTACAAACAACTGACATTTTGCTACATATGGAAAACAAACATTTACTAATTTTTGAATATCAATTAAATATTTTATTACAAAATATAAATAACTTGATTTTCCTTTGGAATTTGAAATTTCGTTTTTGCCTCGCCGGCAGCGATTTTTTAGCCTTGCCGCCTTTACATTCGTTTTTTTAATTAGTTTACTTCGTAAAAATTCGTTCTTTAATATTGTGTGCTGCCGTGCTTTGCTGTTGCGTTTAAAATCGTGTTCGGGCTTGTTCACGCAAGTCAAATTTTAAAATCGTGATTTTTGCCAGCTGCCATAGAAACGTCCCGAACATATATTAAAAGTCTTCATATTTGCCTTGACAAACGCCAATAAAGTCGTCATATTTGCCTTGACAAACGCCAATAAAAAATCGTCATATTCGCCTTGACAAACGCCAATAAAGTCGTCATATTTGCCTTGACAAACGCCAATAAAAAATCGTCATATTCGCCTTGACAAACGCCATTTCGAAGTCGTCATATTGGCCTTGACAACCGCCAATCACCAAGCGTAATTTCTAGCTTGACGACATATCTTAGAAGCTTTTCGACAAAGCGTAAGAAGCTAATGATTTTTTTAAAATTTTGTTCTTCGTTTTACGAATGGATTACAATTTGAGAAGCACTGGTGCGACAGCAGAAAATTTAGAGGAGAGAGAAACACATGATAGTGAAGAAGAGTCAGAGTTGGACTCAACAATGATGGAGAATAACGCAAAAACCTGAATTTAATTTTATTTTTGATTAAGTTTTTTGCATATTTGGTTAGGGGACCAAATATACAGGAAACTTGAACTCGCCAATTTATAACATGTGTGATTTTTAATATTTTACAGGAGACGGTTTTTTGTATTTTTTTCCGATAAATGTTCTATGAAAATAATGAGTTACGATAAATTTGGAAGCTAATTTTTGCAGTGTTTCATGTATAATTTGCATATTCTATGTATGTGAAAGAGATTCTTTTGTGATATGATTTTCGATAAAAGTACCGCATGCGGTAAATTGGCGATTAAGGGACAATATTATGTCGTTTTGTTTTTTAATTTTTAAATCCACTTTTTATTAGTGAATTGGGTTTTTTTGGTTTATTTTCATTAATTTGGACAATTTTTCGTTAAAAATATATGATTTTCATGGATTTCAATTAATTTTGAGACAAAAAAAAATGTTTTCTCAGTTTTTCAAATCCCGGGACTAATCCCGGGATTGCAATTTTTCAATCCCGAAATCCCGGGATTGCAATTTTTCAAGAAGCTGCATCTACATAAACAATTCGAGTGGGCAAGGCATTCCGCCACCATTAAGCCTTATCCATCGATCAACGATTTTTTAATTGGATAAGCTGAGCAAAATTGTATGTCTGATGCCGACCAGTGTGCCGGTTACCAATGCACCAAACAACAGAACGAGTACGTCGACTCAACAGCCTCGCCGAGTAATTCATGTAAACGAAAACACACAGAATAAGGAGGTTAAGTGCTCCCAGTGTGGAGAAGACCACTTCATCGCCAACTGCAAAACTTTTATGTCACTTAATATACGCGCGCGCTGGCGCAAAGTAAAAGACATTCAACTTTGCTTTTCATGCCTTCGTAAGGGCCACAACACCGCCAATTGTTTTTCAAAAAAGATTTGTGCTATCGACGGGTGCCGCCGCCACCATCACGCCAGCCTCCATGAAGAGCAGAGTTCAACAACAACAACAAATGAGATTCAGCCTGTGCTGAATTGTAACATAGCAGCAAACGCAAACCAGCTGTTCAGAATTTTGTCAGTTACCCTCTTTGGACCGAATGGTAAGGAGTTTATCTATGCAATGTTTGACGATGGGTCTGCCATATCGATTATTGAGGAAGCCGTCGCCAATCGCCTGGGGCTAAAAGGTGAGCCACAACAACTGACGCTGCAGTGGTACGGCGAAAATGAAGTCACCGAAAATTCGTCGAAAGTCAGCATGGAGATTGAAGGGGCCGACGGTCGAAACAAGTTTACTATCAAGGATGTTTGTACGATTCAAAATCTTTGCCTGCCTACGCAATCATTCGCCAAAGAGAATTTTGAACATTTTAAATTTTGCCATTGGATAGCTACGCCAACGCCAAGCCTAAATTCGCATCTCCCAAAATCTTAAGGATCGCCTGTGGAAGCGCTGGGTATGTGAATACCTACCACAACTTATTCATCGTCCTAAGTGGCACGAAAAGACTCCGCCGTTAAAAATCGACGACCTGGTCATCATATGTGAAAATAATCAACCACGAAGCCGTTGGCAGAAGGGCCGAACAACCAAATTATTCCACGCAAAAGATGGACAAATACGTTTCGCTGAGGTGAGAACTTCCACCCGAGTTCGACGTCGCCCAACTACCAGACTAGCCGTTCTATGTATTGATGGAGAATCCCAGACGGATTCACCATATACACCCTGTGCCATTACAAAAGAGACAACGTCAACCAACTTCAATTATCCCAAATTTCCTTGTTCCCTTTCGACACGATCGTCGTTGCTTTGGTCAACGAACGTCAGTAGTCATGCAGTAGCATAAGCGAGCAGACGCAAAAACAATTCAAAAACCACCCTTACTATTTTTACTTACAAACAACTGACATTTTGCTACATATGTAAAACAAACATTTACTAATTTTTGAATATCAATTAAATATTTTATTACAAAATATAAATAACTTTTTTCCTTTGGAATTTGAAATTTCGTTTTTGCCTCGCCGGCAGCGATTTTTTAGCCTTGCCGCCTTTACAATAGTTTTACTGACTTTTATTTCTGTGTAGGTAGGTCGTTTGACGTGGAAGGTTCTTGGTTGTTGAGAGCAACCAAAACAGGGGGACGGATTAAATTGTTTGGGTTTGCCATTTTAATTATTTATTATAAAAATGTAATATTATAGTTAGAATAACGTTGATTGTCGTTAATATTATTTAATTTATTGTAAGAAAAAGAAAAAAAACATTAAAATTTTTAGTTTTTATTTCTTAGTTTTTATTATAGTTTTTATTTTCGAATGGAATATTTGCCTTTCTACTCTGTAGTGTAATTAGTTACGTTTTCCCAGCTTTTTTCACCTTACTTATTTATTATATATTTTTCTTCATCATATTTTTCCTTATTTTGTCATATCTCATATTCTAGCTTAACTTAACTATATAGATTGAACCTTACTAACGAAATGTTATTTACGTTTTTCAATAAAATGTTTTATCCATTTCTAATCTTATTTTCGCCGTAACGTTACGCAAACGCAACTGTGGGTGAAAATGGGTTAAATGTCAATATCAGTTCGAAAATTGTATGAATTCTTAGTTTTTACCTTTTTTTACACTTAATACTTAAAATTGTTTCGTTTTAAAGTTAACTAATGCTATTCAATCGAAGAAATTTAACTTAACTAAATGAAAGAGTTAATGGTTTTCAAAGGTAACTGAAACGTTAATTAACTATTAACTAATTAACTTTGATAAGGACAAAAAAAAATAAAAATACGTTTCCGAATCGGAAAAATATAAGAAAAAACCCCCAAACAAAAAACTTTTTGGGGGGCAGCCAACCATCATTTTATTTATATGCCACTTATTCTCCCCTTAAAAAAAAAAGCAAAAATATGTTTCTAAATCAGAAAAAAAAAGAAAATTAAAAAAATTATTTAGGGGGCGGTTGGCTCCTAACACTGCGCCACCTATTACACGTTGTAGGTCCAAAAAATGGAAACTGCATACCTGGAATATTGATTACACCCCCAAAATCTGAAGATAGAAGAGGAAAAGCCATTTTTGTCGGTGGTACCCTATTTTTAATGATAACTTTAGAAGCGTAAGATAGAAACAGACGCTTTAATCGGTGTATAACTTTCATTTGTACACACAAAAAAAAGTAGGTAAATCTAACCAAAAAAGACGATTAAAAATGCAGCAACCAAGAAACGTTGTAAATGGAACCGACTCAAAGTTGTTCGCGTACAGTGAAAATTTGTTGGCGTACAAATTAAAATTGTTCGTATATTACTTTATGGAAGACAGAGAAAGCAATTATCCAATTGAGCGAAAAAATAAATAGATACATATTACAAAAAGAATGCAAGAAAAAGATAGCTGATGTGTTTGGTATTTCTGTAGATGTGTTATATTGAAATATATTTATGAAGCTTAAATTATTTTGATGTAAGCCCAAGACTTTAAAAACGAGATAATTTACATTTCGTACACAAACTTGTCGGGCAACATCATTTCTACTGCGAATATATATAATATTCATTACTTAGAACTAACGCGCTTCCACAAAACGCACAAAACGCAATATTTTAATATTTCATTAAGTTTTCAATAATATTGTAATATTGAAATTAATGTTTTCCCGGGAAAAAACGAGTTGAAAATCATTCTGCACAATTTTTAAAATCGTAAAATCACAATATTTGTTAATAATTAATTATAACATAGTCATAATTTGATTTTAAAAATGGTTTTCGAAATATCAAAAATGTAAAATGTAAACAAATTGGACGCCATCTTCTAGTGCTGAGAAAATTCGATTTTTTTGTATTCGATACAACCGGATACTTTCTTGTGAATACTTAATACTTTTTGCGATAATTTTCATTCAATTTTGATTTGAAGTAAAATCTCTGAGTAAAGTAAATGCACGTAGCAATTGCTCTAAGACGTTTTTATTATTACGACCCAACAATTTTCATACAAACTTCCCTAAAATACCAATAATAGTATCGCATACTAATGGAACCAAGTACTTCATGAGTCAAGTGTCGAATATAAATTATTCATATATTATGCAGCACTTGTTGCTTTGAGAGCGTAAACGAGACAGCCATATATAATAATTTTTCTCTCTTGTATTAAATGTCATGCTGTTTCAGAATTATGAAATATTTGCGGCATGCTTGCATTTCTGCATCGAGCGATGACATTGCGAATCATATGCCGAAATACGACCATGCTGGCAAATCATATAACAATTTTTTGACGATTAGATTAACCACAACAAATGTAGCTGTTGTTTGTGTTTTCCATATAAAATAAAAAATTGTTTTTTTACAACGTTTTTTGGTTAGATTAACCTACCTTTTCTGTGTATGATGAAAAACACAGAAGTTATTACTGTAAACATCGCGCAGACACCATTTTTCGACATTTTTTTTAACTGTTTTTTTTTATTTAAGAATTTTTTTTATATAGCACTATACTCATTTTTTTTACAAAAATTAAAAATCCATCCGATTTTGCAGAAACTTGTTCAAATCCGTTCAAAATTGACTGCAGTATTTAATTTTTCGCTGGAGCATTTTTACTGATTTAGGTACAAAATTTTTTACAATTATCTTTTTCTTGTACACTTGATCGCTGGTTCATCTTTTAAGATGCTAAAAAGGAGACGTAAAAGGTATAGAACAGTATTTAGCTTAAAAAAATCAAAGTTTAAAAAAAAAGTCGAAAATCGAAAAAATTGTTTATAATTTCAAACATTTTGTACCCAAATAAGCAAAAATGCTCCAGCGAAAAATTAAATACTGCAGTCAATTTTGAACGGATTTGAACAAGTTTTAGCTCGTTGAACGCGGAATTGGATGTATTTATAATTTTGAAAATTAGTATGGTGCTATATATAAAAAATTCTTAAATCGAAAAAAACCGTTAACAAAAATGTGGAAGAATTGTGTCTACAGTGTGTTTTCATCATACAAATGAAAGTTATACACCGATTGATGCATCTGTTTCTATTCTTTTCAACAAACTATAGTATTTGCACATTTATCCTACGCTTCTAAAGTTATCACTAAAAATAGGGCAACACCGACAAAAATTGGTTTTTCTCTTCTAACTTCAGATTTTGGGGTGTAATTAAAATTCCTGGTATGCAGTTGTCATTTTTTTGGACAGACCTACAACATGTATTAGGTGGCGCCTTAAGTTCTGGGCGACTGTAACGCAGTGTAATTGGGGGTCAATGGCCCCCTTTTTGCATTATATGGTAAACAACCCCCAAAAAAAAATAAGAAAAAAACAAAATAATTCATAGGCCTGTTTAACCCCAGTTGGGTGTAAATTTTTATACCCCCACACTCACTGTGGCAGGAGTATCCGGTATGGAAAAGTATATATATTCTTGATCAGCATCACCTCTTGAGTCGATTTAGCCATGCGGCCGTGCTGACGGACTGTCTGTCCATCTGTCAGTCCGCCCGCACTATAGCGGTGGCAGTTTTGGAGATATCGACATGAAACTTTGGGTACATGTTTTTCTCTTCAATACTGAGATCAAGTTCGAGAATCAGCCAACTCGGACCAAAACTGGGCGTGGCTCTCATCAGTGAAGCCAGATAGATGTTTCGGACGTTTGACGTTTTCCCCCTAAAAATTACGTTTTTCAAAACTTTTTGACGTTTTTTTGGTTTAAAAATTATGTTTTTTCATGTTTGAAGATTGAAAAATATAATAAATTAGAATTACTTTCAAGTTAAAAAAATACTTTGTATATGGAAAATGAGTTTGTTGAATTAATATTAATTTTTTTATTTCATGAGTATTTTCTTGCTATATATTATTTTTACTTGAAAGTATGTATTTATGGTTTCAACATTTTTAACCGAATTTGATTCTTAGAAGTTCGTTGGAAAGCTACTTGAATTTAGATACCAACAAGATAAAAATTTATAAAACGTAATAATTTACAAAAATTGATTCCAGACATCAATATTTACCTAAATAAAGTTACATTGGGTCTATCAAAAGTGGTCCGATCGACGCAAAACTTCACTGACCGCTCAATTGAGCCATTGCCCAAAAAAATTGTCAGTCTAGTGATGACCATGAACAAGGATAGTGTTGAATCAGTTCTTGAATATTTTGAATTTTTAATTGAAATTACTTATTGTAAACTGAACTTAGCTATTGTCAACATAATCTGTGGATATTAGTCATTTTTAATTGAAAT
This sequence comes from Heteromyza rotundicornis, assembly GCA_951394025.1. NCBI lineage: Eukaryota > Metazoa > Arthropoda > Insecta > Diptera > Heleomyzidae > Heteromyza > Heteromyza rotundicornis. The sequence goes on from OX596010.1 coordinate 41,607,234, forward strand.
TAATTAGTTTTACTTGAATTTATATTATTCTACTTAATTAATACTAATTTGTATTTCATTACTTTTTCTACTACTATTTCCAAGATTTGTTACTTTCAAATTTCGCTTTGCATTACTGAAATTATAAACTTACATTTAATCTTTGTGATCTTTCTTCACGTTGTAAGGACAAAAATCACTGGCTCATTTTTGCCCTTATAAATTTATTATTCTTTTCTTGACATTTCTTCTTTGCAACCGAATTTGCACCTCATTTTATAAACCTAAGATGGTCAGGGTGTTGACTCATAAGGCAAAGTGACTGATTTCTCCACCTGGGAAAGCCAGAAACGATACTTATCGAGTAGCAAACCAAGAAGACTTACTGCCTCCTAGCGGCGACCATCGGGCAATGGTATATTGACAGCAACGCACCCCCAATCCAGGGTGTCACGCGACCCGTGCCCATGGTTAGTTTGCAGTCGGGGGTAACTGACTGTATTTTAACGGAGCCTCACGGATACCAGGTCATCTCTGTGAGTAACCGTGACCTTACCGTGTTAATGGGGGCTATGACACGGCGGACCTACTATCCCCTACACTCGTGGGAACAAGTATGAATAGTTTTAAAAAGATTAAAAAATCAGCGGGCGATTATACCGACTGGCAGATCGGGCGGAACGTGTCTTCACGAATACTGACCGACCGATTGCGACACCGAGAAGTAGGAAATCGGACTTTAGGAAGGAGGGCAGGGGTACCAAACAACAAACGGGACCGTTGCCAACTATACAGAAACGGAAGGAAAGTCGTGGGTTAGTGGGCTCCACCGGAGATCAACCACATCCATCGACGAGTACTGGACTGACATCCGGACAGGCCACACGTGGGGACATACGGAAGTCAACCGGCTTAAGTGACGCGGGTGCCAAATGGTATTTGCGCTACATTAAGGAGGGCTTATCGCCGGAAGCTGCCAAGCAGAAGGCTCTGGACAGACCGAAGGACTCGACAGAACCGAAGAAACGAGGCACCGACGAACTAAGCCCACACGATGGCAACGAAGTGAAGAGAAGGAGACCTGAACAGGTAGAGAAGAAAGAGGTCAGGAAGGGCGTGGCGCCAAAGGCAGGTACCAGGAAGCCAGATGTTAGCTATGCTAGCACGGTCAAGGCTACAACACTGGCCAAAAATGTATCCTGAGCACATACTCACTCGTGAAGAGCAAGGACAGATTGAGGAAGCTGTTGTAGAGGAGATGTTTAAGGGTTGGAGGTCCAAACTCCAATTCGATGGCATCCATTTCCGACCAGGCCTAATACTGGTGGACTGCACAAGCGAAGAAACGGCGGAATGGTTGAGGTTGACGGTTCCTAAACTGCCGAGCTGGAGAGGTGTGGAGTTGACGACGTGCAGTGGGGACAACATACCTAATGTACACATGGTAACTGTATACCTTCCAAAAGCGGCAGGTGTGGACACCAAGAAACTCTTGGGCCTCCTCATCGCTCAGAACGAGGGACTCCAAACTGAGCTCGGGAGAATTTTTAGAAGCAAGGACGAGAATAAGGGGAAGCTTATGACGCTTGGCGTTGACGATCGTTCGCTTGAGGCGATAAAGGTGAACAACTGTACTTTCCGGTATAGGTTCGGCCGCATCCCTGTACACCTCCACAAGCCGCGGGATCCTAAACCGAATACGGCGGAAGCCTCATCGGGAATTATACCGGAAGAGGTTGTGGCGGAAATAGAAGCTGCACAGAATGAGCAAGTTGAGGAAGTCAACCTGCTATCTCACGAGGTTGAGGGACTGGATTGACCATGAGGACGCATGATGAATCTCAGGATGAGAAACTGTCAGAGGAAAGTTATGACACTCTGACAGCGGAAGACCAACTATAATGGTAGGCATGACCAGCACTAAGGTTGCGCAGGTAAATCTGCACCATGCGAAAGCTGCCTCGGCAACGATCGCAAGGGTAACAAGAACAATATTGGAATAGTGCTGGTTCAGGAACCCTGGGTCTTCAGGGGGCAGATACGAGGTCTGTCATGTAAAGACACGCAGGTAATTTGGGACATACGATGCGAAAAACCAAGGGCCTGTGTGTTACTAACTAACGGTTTGAAATATATATGTCTTTCAGAATTTCTTTCGGGAGACCTGGTAGCGGTACAAATCCCAATCAACATCAAAGGGATCATACGCGACGTTGTGGTAGCGACAGGGTATTTCTCAGGAGACGACGTCCATGCACCACTTAGTCACTAGACTGGTTAGCTACTGTAACGAGAAGAAGTTACCACTTACACTCGGGTGTGACGCCAACGCGCATAACGAGGCGTGGGGCAGCACAGACAAAAACCAAAGGGGTGAATTTATTGAATTTATTCTTAGTAATGAATTGGAAATTTGTAATGTTGGAAATACACCAACTTTTGTAACCAGTGCACGAGAAGAGGTCCTAGACATAACTATAGGAAATACTCTAATGAGGGGACTGGTTCACAATTGGAGGGGTTTCTGAAGAGCCATCGATGTCTGATCATAGGATGCTAAGATTTGACATAGATGGCTCTCCATCAATCAATAAACGTATAAGAAATCCCAATCTGAGCAATAACACAGTCCACATGGGAGCTGGCAAGAATATCAAGAAAGAGCTAGAATTAGAAACAGCGGTAGACAGCTTTAATAAAGTTATTAATGATGCATATGAGGCAAGCTGTCCAATCAGCAAAATACACTCATCAAAAGACGTACCATGGTGGAACAAAGATTTATCTAAACTGAGAACCAAGGTTCGCAGGTTGTTCATCGGGCAAAAAGAACAGGAGATTGGTCGAACTATAGGAATACTCTTACAAACTATAGTAACGAAATCAGAAGAGCAAAGCGTTCGAGTTTCAGAAGTTTCTGTGAAAACATTGAGCATACCACTGAGGCGTCAAGACATAGAGCGGTGACCAAGAACAAAAGCATATCTTCGGTTAGTCTTAAAAAGGACGATGGAAGATTCACGGAAAATGAGGAAGATAAGGCCCAACTACTTCTAGACACTCATTTCCCAGGGTTCTCAGGGACAACAACTGTACACCATATGGAATACATAGGTAGATCGAAGGAAGAGAATTGGAAGGTAGCGAACGGAATATGTACAGAAGCACGCATAAGATGGGCGGTGGGCACCTTCAAACCATTCAAATCGTTGTGGACGAACTACTTGAAGAATTGGCGAGCAATGGATTTACATTTCAGGGCTACGCCGACGATATAGTAATTATTTGTAGGGGCAAAATAGGGTATATGTGAAAGAATTCAGCAAGGGTTGAAGGTGACTAAAAAATGGTGTACAAAAGTAGGACTGAATGTAAATCCAGCAAAGACTACTATTGTACCATTTACAAGGAAATATAAACTTAAACACCTGAAACCAATTATGTTAGACGGAACGGAAGTGAAGCTTCAAACAGAGGTAAAATTCTTGGGCATTACTCTGGATCAGAAACTACTCTGGAAAAAGCATGTTGATAATGTATCAAAGAAAGCCAAGAGGGCACTTATGGTTTGCAGGTCCATCACAGGGAAAAACTGGGGCTGTACACCAAAAATACTACGATGGATGTATACTGCAATCGTACGACCAATGATCGCATATGGAGCGATAACATGGGAAGGAAGAACAAATCAGCAAACGGTTATCAATGAATTAACCAAAATGCAAAGATTAGCGTGCGTGTGTATAACTGGGGCTATGAGAAGCTGTCCTACACCATCATTAGAAGTCCTTTTAGAATTAACACCTCTTCACATCTAAGTTCAGACGCAGGCGAAGAGGGCTATACTAAGAATAACTGGAGGAAGCGTCGGGTCAGCTTGTTGCAAAAGTCGGAAGATTGATATTCTTACGAAGCAATACCCTGAAATCTCACTACCAAGAGATAACATGATACCGAAGTTCAGCTTCATCAAACGATTTGCAACACAACTTAGCAATAAAAAGGAGTGGGAAGGTGTACATGAAAATTACACAATAAACCAAAGTACGATAACCTGGTATACAGACGGGTCTCTTACGGAAGAAGGTACAGGAGCAGGAGTGTTTGGGCCAAGGATAAAATACTCTGAGCCCAGCATATTTCAGGCGGAAATATATGCCATTGATAGGTGCGCTCACTTCAACCTCAAACGGAAATACCGGAACCAAACCATTGCGATCCTATCCGACAGTCAAGCGGCAATCAAAGCACTAAAATCATACCAGGTAAGCTCTAAACTGGTGTGGGAGTGCCTTGATAAACTGAATACGCTTGGCCTGCACAATCGGGGTTGTATCTACTGGGTGCCGGGTCACAGAGGGATAGAAGGTAATGAAATGGCAGACGAACTAGCAATGAAAGGAGTGGAAACTCCCTTCGTAGGGCCAGAACCATTCTGTGGAATGGGAAAAGGGACCATCTCTATTATATTAAAAGAAGAAGAAGATAAACTACGGAAATTATACTGGGACAATCTACCAGGCCTGAAACAATCAAAAACACTACTAAAGACTTACTACCTAAAGCGACATAAAGAATGTATGAACTTACCAAAAAAGAGTATAAGAATAATAACAGGGATTTTGACAGGACATTGTAGGTTAAACTACCACCTATCAAAACTGAGAATAGTATCGGACGACAAATGCAGGTTTTGCACGGAGGACACTGAAACTTCAAAACATATCTTAGGAGAGTGCCCCGCACTCATGCAAAAACGGAAAAGATATCTGGGCGACCACCAAATACCAGAACACATATTGAAATCCCTAGAAGTAGGCCCGATACTACAATTTCTCAATGGGATAGGACTTATAGAGTTGCTATAAGTCCTTGACGGGGCACAATAGTTCACTATTGGACGCAGAGCATATCCCGTTCAATAATAATAATAATAATATAAACCTAATTTAATAATAATAAGATGACAATTATTTGAATTATTAATTAATTGTATGAATTGTATTAATTAAGTACGGAAAATGTATTAAAAGAGTAGAATTACGAAATGTCGATATAGTAACGCCATTGCGAAAAGCAACAGCGCAACCCTACCTACGCAGTACCCGACCACCTGACTTTCAAGCGAAGGCGTTGAAGAAAATGATCAGCACAGAAAAACAACAGAATTTCGGTGCCGTCAGCTATAAAAGGCGAGACATTTTTGGAAATTCTTTCAGTTCTCCCGGAGTAGCGTGCGAGTAAGTCGTGTAGTGAGTAGTACCAGTAAGCATATCGTGACGTTAGGACCGAACGATTAGACGAATTAGTGGTAGTAGATAATGTTACATTAATATAGTTGATTCGGTTTCTGCATTGGTACTTCGTGCCTGCATTCCAAATCGCTAATTTAGTTGATTCGGTTTCCGCATTGGTACTTCGTGCCTGTATGCGGTTTCGGTTTCTGCATTGGTACTTCGTACCTGCATGCAAAATCGATGTATGAGTTGATTCGGTTTCTGCATTGGTTCTTCGTGCCTGCATGTAAAATCGCTAATTTAGTTTATTCGGTTTCTGCATTAATACTTCGTACCTGCATGCAGAATCGACAATTTAGTTGATTCGGTTTTCGGCATTGGTACTTCGGGCCTGTACGCGAAATCCACAATTGTGTTGATTCGGTTTCTCCATTGGTACTTCGTGCCTGCATGCGAAATCGCTAATTTAGTTGATTCGGTTTCTGCATTGGTACTTCGTGCCTGCATGCAAAATCACCAATTTAGTTGATTCCGTTTTCGGCATTGGTACTTCGGGCCTGTATGCGAAATCCATAATTGTGTTGATTCGGTTTCTGCATTGGTACTTCGGGCCTGCATGCAAAATCAGTAATTTAGCTGCTTCGGTTCTCTGTATTGGTACTTCGTACCTGTATGCAAAGCTCTCGCGAACCTGACTGAACCCGACCAACTTTAGCCCGAACATTTTTTTTTTCATGTAGTTTTATTCATTTGAACCACCTAACATTAACTTAGGTATAACAATGATAATTCATAAATTCATAATTTCAACTAAATTTAAAATTGAGCTTAAACTATGCTGTGAGATGTGTAAATTGCCCTATATCCATTGATTTAGGCAATGTGGAGTTATCGTATCTAATATATTGGGAATATATTAGCTTCGTTTAAGGCGTGAGGGATTCAGAGGTCTCAGTAAATTTCTAGCTAGAATGTTTGGATGAAACATAAGCCAAGGGGCTCTGGCAATTTGTCTCAGGATTTTAGATTGGACTCTCTGGAGTTTTTCCACGTTCGAGGGATAGGCAGTGCCCCAGAGCTCAATTCCATATGTCCATATGGGTTTTCTTATACTTTTGTAAATTTGGACTTTGTATTTGAGATTTAGCTAGAAGCCTTTGAGATTAACCAATTTAGTTCCAATTGTTTTAGTTTAATCTGGGTGATTTTGGATTGAATGTACTTATGGCATGTGAGTCAGCGATTGAGGTGCATTCCAAGATACTTTGTTTCGGAACTTTCAGGGACAACTTGGCCGTTTATCTTCAGAGCAGGACACGTGCTCCTTCTTAGGGTGAAGGTTAAGTGCAGCTTTTGGATTCGTTGACTTTGATTTTCCATCGTGATAGCCAATTACTTGTCCAAATGTTTTTGCACGTAAAGAGTTGCCACATCTGGGTTTGAGTGAGAGCACAGGATAACAGTGTCGTCAGCAAAAGTCGATGTAAGAGTTCTATCACTTCTGGGCATATCTGCAGTATAGAGAATATATAGCAGGGGCGCAAGGACACTACCTTGTGGTACTCCGGCCAGTATTTCGTATTTTCAGGAGACAAAGCTTTTATATTTTACTAAAAATGTTATATTCGTGAGATAATTTTTAAGTAGGCAGTGCATATTAGCGGGGATAATATGCTGTGATTTGTAAATAAGTCCTTCGTGCCAGACTTTATCGAAGGCCTGGGTGATAGCGAGAAAAACAGCGGAGCAATACTGTTTCTTTTCGAAAGTGCTTCTTATTGAGTCTTCAATACGGAGCACTTGTTCGATAGTGCCATGCTTTTCGCGGAAGCCAAACTGGTGATCGGGAATCACTTGTTTTTCTGTAATTTTGGGTGAAATCAGTTTCATTAGAAGTTTTTCGAAGAGTTTCGATAGCACAGAGAGCAAACTTATGGGACGGTATGAAGTCACATTGCTGGGATTTTTTCCAGGTTTGGGAATCATTGTAACTTGAGAAAGTTTCCAATTATCTGGGTAGTGACATGTTCTAAGGATTGCGTTAAGTATGTGCAATAAATTGGATATTGCAACTAATGGCAGTTCTTTTATCATTGTGGGCGTTATCAAGTCCGGTCCTGGTGCTTTTTTTGGATCCAGACATTTATTTATTGCTTCCATAAGTTCATTTTTCTTAATCGCGACTGTACAGGAGTTATTGAGTATGATTAATGTTGGTAATGGGATATCACCAGTTGTCTCGTTCGGGGTGAATAGGTGGTTGGCAAAAGCCGCACCTTTATTGTTTTTTAGTGTTTTGCAGCAGTTTCGACGATGCCGACTGCATGCAAAATAGAGATGGTCACTTTTTTCGCGGACTTTATGTTTAATTATGTGTATTTTTTCCGTGTTTATTTTTGATTTTTTGTGGAGCCGAAAAAACTTCCGACCGCATCAAAAGGGAGAGAATCGATCATATATTTGTCGCTCCCTAAAAAAAAATGTTTGTACACGACCCTGGACGCCGTCGGCTTCACCCCGGCTCAAAGACATCGTTTCAATGGCGCTCGAGCAGGGACTTCGTATATTGAAAATATAAAACGCGAGTGAAGACAAATTCCAGTGTTGAAACATTAAAAAACAGTGATATATACAGTTACGGCTAAAAACGCACTCGTGTATAAAAACTGGGAAATAGTGGCCAAAAAAGGCAAAATCTCCAACAGTAAAAAAGAAAAAAAACAAACAGTTACAAGTGCACCTGCAGTGAGAATGTCAACAACAGTTTAAAAGTTGAACAAAAAAACTAAAATAACAGCGAAAATCCGATCGTACGGGATAACCAGGCAACAGGTGGCCTCGAAAACAACCCAACGGGACATCGGCGCTTAGGTATAAAACAGTGAACAGTGAAAACGTAGCGGGGCGAACAGTGATTCTGCTAGACAAAACGGAAAGGCAGTGGGGAAAACAAATAAATAAAAGTGAAAAGTTAGGAAAAAATTAATTTTAAAAAAATACACAATGGAGTTCGAGCTAGAGCCCAGTGGTTCAGTGGCAGTACTACGAAAACGGTTGGCTACATGCCGAGAGTTATACCCCGCTCACGGTGCCCCAAATCACAGCACCCAATCCGTCGAACAGGGTAAATGCGACTCCACCACAAAGTGAAAACCAGATCCCAGCCCAAGGTGCATAAGCCATGCCACCACCTGGGTATCAGACACCTTTTTGCCAATACTATGAAGCACCCAGCGGCTACTATGGAGCATCCAGTCATTATTCGGTCCGCGACTAGCCATGTCACGCAGGCCACGCCACCTGAACCTTTTATGTATCCAGGCATACCACCACCGCTGTCGGATTCGCTGGACCATATGGAACGCCATATCTGCCCGGGGCCCCCTATTAACCCTTCATTACGCCATCACCGCCCTGCTACACAGCCGGCCAGGTAAAATCTATGCCGAGGGACACGTCGTAGAGCAGGTACGTAAATGGTCTTACAAGTATGATGGGGGTAAAAATGCACTCGTGTTCATGGAGCTAGTGGAAGAATTAGCGTGGGCCTATCAAATTGATAAAGCTTACCTTCTGAGGGAAAAGGGCACTTGAATGGTTCCGGAACAATAACCAGCGTTGGGAGTCATGGTCAACTTTTAAGAATGACTCGAAGTCGTCGATGCCAATTTGCGGAAAGTTAATTTTGAAGATGAGGTAATTTTCCGTGAGCCTTCCTTGAATTGTCATTAAGTTGTAATACTTCAGCAACTCCAATGACGAGACCGGTAGTTTCAGATGACTTGGTAGATTCCCCTTGATGTTGAGCAATTCACCTTGTAATTGTTGAGTGTCTGTCAATATGTCAAGGAGCGAACCCTGTGCGTGTTGTAGATGCAGCAATTGAAGTGTCGCTTGAATAGCTAATTCACTGAAGATCTGTGTTGCCCTTTCCTTGTTGAGCTGTTGCTGGAGGCTGGCAATATTCAGATTTACCTTGTGCAGACACTTTTCAGTTTTTTGAACGGCTCCTTCTGTATGCCGTTGATTTTTCTTCATTATGTTTATAGTGCTGTCTAAATATGTGGTTTGGTTGTGGATTAGAGTGACCAGATTATCCTAATTTTGCCAAATTTGATCGATGGTGAGCGCTGCTTCCTCTGCGTAATCCGAGTCAAGAACTCCAAATAAATTGTGGGCGACGTTGCCTACCATGTTGAATGCTCCTCTTTTAGTTCTTGAAAAGTGGGTGACGGTAAGAAGCTGGTTCTTCAGGTTGACTTCATTCACAAATCGGTCGATGAGCATCACTGTTGCGGAAAAATGTGTTGAAGCGTGAATTGCTTCACATGCTGTGTTCAGGAGGGTTAAGTATGCCTTGACAATTTCTATTTCCTGCCAATACGCTCGCATTTCGATGTATGTGATTTCTGACCAGTCACTGGTGATAACTTCCGCAACACCGAGATTCTCAAAATAGATGCCGGGATTGGTGTTATAATATTTTTCAGGTATATATTTTTTCGTTGGCCCCACTCTAATATTTGGATGTTTAAAGCGGTCCTCCGCTGTAGTTTATACTTGGCGAAGTCGCCGCAATTAGTGAAAGAGTGTTTTCAGTTTGAAAGCCAAAAATAATCTCTGCTTTATTTCAGAGTCGCCATGGCTTTTATACCCTGGCGATCCTTTCAATTTCTTTTCAATTTTCTTTCAATTACATTCAATTCCTAAAAAATATGCTTACATCTACAATTATATAATACAAAAATCATTTCTACATTCTGATCAATATTTTATTACCGCCCCCAGAAGGGCATTGGCCGATCGCATTTATTGCCAAAGCCAGGATTCAAATTTCATTCTGCCTCGCGCCGACAGAAATGCAAACGAAAAGGAAAGTAACAAAAGCAAACAAACGTTGGTTTACGTACTATTATGCTGCGCTCCTATTCAGGCCAGGAGCGTATGCTATTAATGCAGTTTCAAGTGTTCGCTGCTAGCGGTACTTTTCGTTTGTATACTCTTGTGGGCTGGTGCGCTATACTGTAGTATGTATATGCATATACACCACACCCTTACCCTTAAAATAAAAATTATTTGGAAAAACGAAAAATGAAATTTTAGTTGTGTAGAAATAGTTTTAAAAAAAAAATAAGAAAAGTTATCAAATAAAATATTAGTATGATTGAATTAATTAATAAAAAAAAGAAATTTAAAAATTTTTAATGTAAAATGTTTACACAAATTTAGTTAAAATTAACAAAATTGATTTTAAAAATAAATGAATTCCTTAGAAATATTACAAATTTGAAATCTTAATTTTAATAACATTAATTTAGTTAAAATGAACATCTAGGAATAATTAATAGTATTGTAAAAATAATGATATATAATATTTGGTTTAAAAATTGTATAATATGTCAAAAATTTAATATAGTAAAATATAGTCTTTAAAATTAAAAAAATTTAATAATTAATACATGGATATATAAATCTATGTTTCTACGATATATTTTTTCAAGTTATTTTTATGAATTTTCTTAATATGTCAGTGTGTGCTACAGTGTCTGCATCTTTGGTTTCCATGGGAAATGCCAGAACGAATTGTTAATTCACATTGGGCTGTCAAAATATAGCGATAACTAGAGCCCGACCGATAAGCATTTTCAGGCCGAAGCCGAAGCCGATGCCGAAGGTCAATTGGCAGCCTATTACTTCGGCAGACGCCGAAGGCCTATACCGAAGCCGAAGCCGATACTTAAATAAAAACCCTTTAAAAACTTGTTTTTTCGTGTATTTTCATTCGAATTCGAGTATATAAATACACATTTAGTTTTTTAAGGAACTAAAAATGTATTTAAACAAATACTAAAAGTAACCAAAAGAATTCACAAACAAATCCTAGGTCAAAACTAACAATAGCCTCAAATTATCCCATATATAACGTGTAAGAACAATTGGATTTTTTTAAAATCACTTTTAAAAATTTGGAGTAAAGCTTAAAATAATGGGAATTTAGAAGAAATGGTAGAGAATTCTTCACAGAATAAATCCATCTAAGTAGCTGTTTTTTCAGGACTCCCCAAATCCGTCAGGTGATGGGCAAAGGATGTTCTAGTTGATGGTAAAAACCACCTGTGAAGCTTTGAACTTTAAATGTAAAATTTTACCAAAAACGGTCCCGGATTTCAGCACCTTTTCATATATGTTGGCGCAGCAATTTGGGCTACATTTCTAAAAGGTAGAATCCTTCCGTGAGCCTCCTACCCCTATATTTGAAATTTCATACAGTTTACCAGGACTCCTTTTAACATAGACATCAGGGCAAGTAGTAGCTTCTAAATCTATATTTAAAATTCAGTAATCCACCCAGAAAATGTCCAAGGATGTGCTTTGTGGCAGTTTTAACCTCGTGCCACGCAATTTGAGGCGAGATTCACTCAATATTCGATGATTACTAATTTAAATTTTAATCATATTTTTTGTTTTGTGGGCCTCTTATGTCCCATTGGAAATTCCATCAATTACACAATTTTACATTCAAGTCTCATGAAAATCAGTAAGACCGTTTAGATGTGATGTGGGCTAGAAAATCGTATCGTAAAAAATTAGTTTTGGTTTTCGGTGTCGCAAAAATAAGGAAAAAAATTGAAAAGCTTCGGCCAAAACTTCGGCCATTTTTCGGAAAAAACGAAGCCGAAGCCGAATGTGAATTTTTGGCCGATAACGGCCGAAGCCGATGCCGAAGCCGATTAATCGGTCGGGCTCTAGCGATAACCATTGGAAATTCTCAATGGTCCCACAGTATCAATTTGAACGATTTCAAAACTTGTGCTTGGAGTCTTTGTGACTATCAACTGTTCCTTTGTATGTCTTATTTGTTTATTTAAAGCACACTTTGTGAAACTTGACACAAAACTTTTTACCATTCTGCTCATATTCTTCCAAACAAATCTTTGTTTTAGTTTTAAAATGGTTTTTCTGATTCCGAAATGCCCTTCGCAAGGCGAATTGTGATATTCTGCTATCAATTTATTTTTTGTTACTTCATCTTCAATTCTTTGGGGACTTTTACATATCAACATCTTGACTCCTGACCCGGACCCCTAATATTCAACTCGCTCTCTATAACAAATTTTAACTTTTTCATATTCCTAACGTCAGAAATAGACGTGCAGTCCCAACAATGAAGTTGTACTGTGCACTGTACAGACTCCGATCGAGAGCTACCTTTCTCTATATCTACGTTTTTCTCTGCAATAGCCTTTGCAGTCATGCCCCTTGTCATTACTAATGTTTTCTTCGCGGACTTATCTTCCGTTTTCGGAATCATTGTTCTTAACAAATCTGAGTCTATTTTTATCCTTGACAATGCGTCAGCGTTTGTATTGATCTTTCCCTGTTTGTAAACAATTTCATAATCATAGTCAGACATATCTACTTGTATTCTCGTCAGCTTTGAAGATGGATTCTTGTGTAAGAATAAAGAAACTAATGGTCGGTGATCAGTAACCACAATAAATTTGCGTCCAAATAAATAAGGTCTAAAGAAATTAATCCCCTAATGTATCGCCAAAAGTTCCTTTTCAATAACTGGCTTATTTAATTCATGCTTATTCAAAGATTTGCTGGCATATGACATTGGTAAATCTTCTCCTATTTCTCCTTGAGAAAGTACAGCACCTAACGCATAATCAGATGCGTCTGTTGTCAACACAAACTTTTTGTCAAAGTCAGGATATTTTAAAATTGGTGGCTTTATTAACTTTTCTTTCAAAAGTTCAAAAGCTAATTCATCTGTCCAAATAAAGGGATGTTTTTTCTTAAGAAGTTTGTTTTTTTCTTATACCTATAACAAAATGGTAATATATATACAAAACAATTTTTTTTTGTTGCTTACTGTTTGCAAAAAATTAATTTAGTTAAAATTTAGCGACAATAATTTTTTGGATATTTGAAATGTTTTTTAACAATTAAATTAGCCCATTTCTTAAATTAGCGCCTAAAATTTATTTTGAAATTGTAACTTTTAAAATGTAAATTGAATCAATTCGGGTTTATTTACAATTTTTTTTTTTTTTGTATAAAAATAAAAAAAAATAGTTAGTAGTTTTATAGGCTGACGATGGTAAGATAAACAGTTTAATATGGAACATTTGAGAAAAGATAACAGACACTTTTGCCATTGTGTGCCCGCCAATGATACTGGCTCAGAGATATAGAATGGTATCGATGGTGATGCGGTGTCCAACGTTATAAAGACCAGAATTTCGCAAGAATCGTCTTCCGAGTCAGTGAGTAGGTCAATAATTTCTTCGTTTCGTAGCGGTTTATTGGCTTTTGCACTTTTGGCTAGTTAGCCACCTCCTCTGATATGGACATGGTCGCCTTTGCCATTGCGGCATTTTGTTCATCATTAAACTCGAGAATTTGCATCTTGCTTGGTTAGTGTTCAGTAAAATAATAATGCATGTTGATGTACCGTCCTTTTGAAAGTAATTTTTCAGAATTTTAATGGTCCTTTTCAAAGAAAAATCTCTAATATTTGGATGTTAAAAGCGGTCCTCCGCTATAGTTTATACTTGGCGAAGTCGCCGCAATTAGTGAAAGAGTGTTTTCAGTTTGAAAGCCAAAAATAATCTCTGCTTTACTTCTGAATCGCCATGGCTTTTATTCCCTGGTGACCCTTTCAATTTCTTTTAAATTTTCTTTCAATTTCATTCAATTCCAAAAAAATATGCTTACATCTACAATTCTATAATACAAAAACCATTCTACATTCTGATCAATATTTTATTACCACTGCCAGAAGGGCATTGACCGATCGCATTTATTGCCAAAGCCAGGATTCAAATTTCATTCTGCCTCGAAGGGAAAAGGGACAAAAGCAAACTAACGTTGGTTTACGTACTATTATGCTGCGCTCCTATTCAGGCCAGCAGCGTATGCTATTAATGCAGTTTCAAGTAGAGACCGACCGAAATCGCTTTTTTTAATTTCGGCCGAACCCGAAATGCCCGAAATTTTTTTTTTTTTTTCGGCCGAAACCGAAATGGCCGAATTTTCATTTTTTTTTTTGGCCGAAACCGAAGCCGAAACCGAAAAATAAAAGAAACAATTGTGAGATTTAATGTAATAAAGTGGGACATAATTAAGATTATCAGTAGGCTGAAATCGATCGCATATTCATAGTCAAATTTAGTAGCTGCTAAACTTTAGAACCAGCTTAGTAGTAGTATAATATTTTCAATATAATCTGTTTTGGTCAGTTGGCCCTACTCTATTGGTTGGATGTTCAAAGCGGTCCTCCGCTGCCATTTATGCTTGGCGAAGTCGCCGCAATTAGTGAAATGAAAGATGTTTTCGGTTTTAAAGCCAAAAAGTATCTCTGATTTATTTCTGAATCGCCATGGCTTTTATACCCTGGCGACCCTTTCAATTTCTTTTCAATTACATTAAATTCCTAAAAAATATGCTTACATCTACAATTCTATAATACAAAAATCATTTCTACATTCTGATCAATATTTTATTACCGCTGCCAGAAGGGCATTGGCCGATCGCATTTATTGCCAAAGCCAGGATTCAAATTTCATTCTGCCTCGAAGGGAAAAGGGACAAAAGCAAACTAACGTTGGTTTACGTACTATTATGCTGCGCTCCTATTCAGGCCAGCAGCGTATGCTATTAATGCAGTTTCAAGTAGAGACCGACCGAAATCGCTTTTTTTAATTTCGGCCGAACCCGAAATGGCCGAAATTTTTTTTTTTTTTTTCGGCCGAAACCGAAATGGCCGAATTTTCATTTTTTTTTTCGGCCGAAACCGAAGCCGAAACCGAAAAAATAAAAGAAACAATTGTGAGATTTAATGTAATAAAGTGGGACATAATTAAGATTATCAGTAGGCTGAAATCGATCGCATATTCATAGTCAAATTTAGTAGCTGCTAAACTTTAGAACCAGCTTAGTAGTAGTATAATATTTTCAATATAATCTGTTTTGGTCAGTTGGCCCTACTCTATTGGTTGGATGTTCAAAGCGGTCCTCCTCCGCTGCCATTTATGCTTGGCGAAGTCGCCGCAATTAGTGAAATGAAAGATGTTTTCGGTTTTAAAGCCAAAAAGTATCTCTGATTTATTTCTGAATCGCCATGGCTTTTATACCCTGGCGACCCTTTCAATTTCTTTTCAATTACATTCAATTCCTAAAAAATATGCTTACATCTACAATTCTATAATACAAAAATCATTTCTACATTCTGATCAATATTTTATTACCGCTGCCAGAAGGGCATTGGCCGATCGCATTTATTGCCAAAGCCAGGATTCAAATTTCATTCTGCCTCGCGCCGACAGAAATGCAAACGAAGGGAAAAGTAACAGAAGCAAACAAACTTTGGTTTACGTACTATTATGCTGCGCTCATATTCAGGCCAGCAGCGTATGCTAGTAATGCAGTTTCAAGTGTTCGCTGCTAGCGGTACTTTTTCGTTTGTATACTCTTGTGGGCTGGTGCGCTATACTGTAGTATGTATATGCATATACACCACAGTGTTAAATGGTTGTACTTCGACATAGGATGGTGAGCAGGACGGCGAAAATAGGGAGGCTAGTAATAATGTAACTAAAGTTGATGTTGTGTGTAGGCGTGACTTCTTTGAAGGAAGGGAGGGTACATGGTCAGTCCGTGAACAGCCTTGGTTGCTCGTCGACTGGTAATGGCGCTAATTTGTCTATTGGTCTACGTAGTACTTTGGACGCTGTACGAAAATCTGCGACACGAACGCGCCCATCTTCACCACGAAACACTTCCACTATGCGTCCCAAATACCATTTTAAAGGTGGTAGGTTGTCGTCCTTTATAGCCACCATCATCCCTGGTTTAGCGTTGTGACATTCCTGTTTCCACTTATGGCGATGCTGCAAACTGTTGAGATATTCAGAGGACCATCTCTTCCAGAATTCCTCCCTCATTTGTGTGACCAGCTTCCACCTTGTAAGATTGTTAGCAGTGTTCCGTCCGGCCACTGGATCTACTGTTGAAGTGAGTGGTTCTCCTATTAGCAAATGTCCTGGAGTTAGAGCTTGGAAGTCATTTGGATCAGCTGTCAATGGCGTAATTGGTCGAGAATTAATTATGGCCTCTGCTTGGATCACCATCGTTTCCATTTCTTCATAAGTTAATGAAGCAGCTGCTAATGTGTGTTGCAGAAGGTGTTTGGCTGATTTGACTGCTGTTTCCCAAAGTCCACCAAAGTGTGGAGCGCGGGGTGGAATAAATGAGAATTCCATGCACTTCTTATTGCATTCGCAGGTGATTTTTTCAAGCGCCTCTTTATTATGAATAGCCTTGTACAGTTCTTCAATATAGTTTTTGGCGCCAACAAAGTTTGTTGCGTTATCACAGTATAACTTTTTACGGTGTCCACCACGAGCTGTAAATCGTTTTATAGCTCCAATGAAAGCTTCAGTTGAGAGATCTGTCACTAGCTCAAGATGTACGGCTTTTGTGGCGAAGCAACAAAATACTGCGACGTATGACTTGAGTGGTCGTTTGCCGCGAATTTTAAAATGCGTCCAGACGGGTTCAAAGAAATCGACTCCGGAGATGACAAAAGGTATATCCCTATCCCTATCTACTGGCAGATTTGCCATTAGCTGTTGAAATAGCTTTTATCTAGCTCTGTTGCATTGATCGCAACCTTGAACGATTGAGCGGGCAAGAGATTTTACCTTGATTGGCCAGAAACGTTGTCTTACGATATCTCTGAGTGTACTCTTCAGCAATGGCTTGAAGGGAACGCGTTGGCAAGTAAGGAGCTGATGTTGTCCCATACGTTACAGTTGACAGTTGCAGACATCTCAAGGGTTTCGACGGCTCTTCCCTCCACCAAATAAGTTGGTATTTTCGGTCATCCTTGTCCATCTATATCTGTCGGTACATTTTTTCTATATCGTCAGTGAACGCATAACGAGGAATTAGACACAGGTTTCTCCCGGTTGTTCAGGTGAAAAAGGGTATTTTGCCTTTTGTCGCACTTGTTACAAGTACCTGATGTACATGCCTTTGCGTTGTCGCCATCTTTAAGACAGTTGACACAGTGTGGCCTTCTGAATACTCAGAACAACATTCTTACACCCCTAACACGGGGCCAGGCCATAGGCTATCGTGGGGGTCAGCAGGTGGCGGATAGCTGAAAGGCCTACATATATGTAGGTCCGCTGCGAATAAGTTCTTTAACAAATAAGCAGTCCCCGACCATTGGCGACACGATCTGAGGGTGCGACATAAATGTCAGCATAAGCTCTATGATGTTCGTGTGACAGGGCGAAACGACGCCGCCCTTCAATAAGTGTCCCTCCCTATCCGCACATCGGACGGGTAGGTACAAATAAACCCAGAAGCGTCTGTCCCATAGTGGGCGGCTCCCTGGTCTGCGTCTGATCCCAGAGGGGCGGCAGTTACTAAACCTTACAATAGGTATAAATTGTACTGGGCTGGATTAAGGTGTTATACGACCCGTGCCGAAAATCAACCTGGCTGAGGGCCCAGTCAAAAAACTAGCTCAGTCTTAAAAACGGAGTATCCGGATACCAGGCGTCATCCGGATTGTACTGGGCTGGATTAAGGTGTCATACGACCCGTGCCGAAAATCAACCTGGCTGAGGGCCCAGTCAAAAAACTAGCTCAGTCTCAAACGGAGTATCCGGATACCTGGCGTCCTCCGGATTAACTAGCCTTGTCTGTATATTGCGGATCTCTGTGCAGATGGACCACCCTTTCTCCGCCACTCGTGGGATCTAATATGTCTTCTCCTTCTCTTTTAAACCAAAAAGAAACACAAGAGACCGGTACTCTTACAACTCCGGCAGGGAACGAGGTTCTCAACAACATCAGGGAACCTATAGACCCCTTTAAGAAAAGCGCGGCTATGCCCAGGTCTCCCAATGACCCCGCACAAAGCCAGCCAGGATGGTGGCACAAAAATGGTGCAAACGGTAGCGGACAATCTCCGAATTTGGCAAATGTGTCAATAGGCCAAACATCGTTTTGGAAGCTCGGCGAGCAGATCAGGAATCTGGTAGATATGCTAGGGGATGGAAAAAGGCGCTCAATCCATCAACCAATGAGAGACGCCATTGAGAGCATTAAAGCGTTCTATGAGCTCGCTGCAATCGAGACGCACGATGACGCAGCCAAAGAGGTGATAAGGAGCCATACGGCGTCACAGACGTCGCCATGGTTCAAACTTGGCGCTGAAAACAAGAGAAGGCAGGAGCCTAATCTTGAAACGCCACCAACGAAGCGCACGAGTGCAGCACCGAAACTCGGTAGGCAGAGAAAAGAAAACGCCACCGTGACAATGCATGCAGAGCCAAAGAAGAAAACGAGCGCAAGCAACACTGCAACACCCGTACAAGGAGCAGACTTCCAATCACAGCCAAAGCAGAGGCAAGAGTGGCCGAAAGTGCAGCACAGGAAGCAAAGGACTCGTCCTAGAATGGACGCTCTGATCATCGCGGCTACAGCTGATCGGTCGTACGCAGACATCCTAAGGGATATAAAGGGCAACGAGGCCCTCAAATCACTTGGGGAAAATGTTAAGGCAGTGCGGTGTACAGCTAAAAATGAGTTGTTGCTTGAACTGAAGCGGTCACCGGAGAGCAATGCCGCTACGTACCAATCGGCAATAAAGGGAGTACTTGGCGAGACGGCAAGTGTGGTGGCAAGAACACAGTCCACAACGATCCAGCTTATGGGTCTTGACGAGGTGACAACAGCAACCGAAATTTGCGACGCTCTACACACGCAGGGTGACATAAGTCGACCGGACGAGGCATCGATACGCATGCGTCAAAGTCATCAAGGCACACAAACGGCATACGTCGTCCTGCCATTTGATGATGCAGCGAAGGTGATAAAGATGCAGCGGTTCCGCATTGGATGGGCGTCCTGCCGAGTTCGCGAGAGCGTTTCGCCGAAGAGATGTTTCAAATGTTGGGGGTTCAACCACATCGCACAAAATTGCAAAGAACGGGTAGACCGCAGCAATCTTTGCAGGAAGTGTGGCGAAGAGGGTCACTTCGCAGCGGCATGCACAAACAAAGCAAAATGCGCTCTGTGCGACGGAAGCCACACGGCTGGAAGCTCTCGCTGTCCGGCACGTCAGAAGGCGGTGCAGAAAGGTGGACTATGAAAATCATCCAATTAAACCTCAACCACTGTATTGCGGCCCAGGACATGTTGCAGCAGAACATCTTCGAGCAACAATTCGACCTGGCCATTCTGTGCGAGCAAGATCACAATGTGAAAGGATGCGAATGGACTTCGGACGCACCCAGTAAAGCGGCGATATGGACACTTGGTGGCAAAGTGTGCCAGAACAAAGCACCAGTAGCAAACAATGGCTTCACCTGGGTAAAATTCAATGGAGTTTACGTCTTCTCGTGCTATGCTCCACCTAGTATGGACATATGGCAATATGAACGGATGCTAACGGAGTTGGTGATGGAAGCACAAACAAAGTCCCCGGTAATTATTGCTGGTGACTTCAATGCGTGGTCTACAACATGGGGCAGTAGAAGCACAAACCGCAGGGGTACGATTCTTATGGAGTGTTTTGCGTCATTGGATGTCGAGCTCCTAAACAACGGTCAGCACACGTTCGAGGCTGGGACGAAGCGGTCTGCAGTGGACCTTACCTTCGCGCACAACTCGATAGCACATCACAGAACATGGAGCATATTCGATTTTTATACGCACAGCGACCATCGAGCCATTGTCATAAATGTACAAAGCATCGTCCTGCCGCGGAAAATACCAATAGCGCAGACTAAGGGTTGGAAGCAACATGCCTTTGATGCTGAAGTATTTCAGATGGTGTGGAGCGAAATGAAGACGCCTGACGACGAAGCCACCGAAATGGCTATAGGAATCGCGAAACGATTAAGCGTAGCATGCGACGCAGCAATGCCGAGGAGGACACACGTGCCAACCAGAAAACCTGTTTACTGGTGGAATGAAGACATCGCCGAATGTAGAAGATGCTGTAATCGGGCTCGCAGGAAAGCGCAACGCGCTCGAAACCGCATTCTGCCGCTGTGGCAATTACTGCACGCAGACTATAAAGAATGCCGCCAACGGTCCAAGAAGGCTATCCGTGCTAGTAAAGACTCCTGCTTCAAGGAACTGCGTGAAGGCGCTGACATCGATCCCTGGGGCAAAGCCTATAAAGTGGTGATGAGCAGCGTTCGAGGGCCTAGGGCTCCACAACCTTCGGATCCAACACTCATGGACAACGTGGTAGCTGCGCTCTTTCCCCCACAGGGGGGACTGGTGCACCACTATCACCTGCCTATGGGTGTAGGACGCATCCCGGCGGTGACGTTGTACGAAGTACTCCTCACGCTTCGGAAAATGTCCGATAAGAAGACACCAGGATTGGACGGCATCCCCAACGTGGCGATGAAAACGGCAATCAGGGCGAGCCCGGAGACATTTGCAAAAATGTATACCGCATGCCCCAACGAAGGAACGTTCCCTACTTTCTGGAAGTGCCAAAGATTGGTGCTACTATTGAAACCCGGAAAACAACCCGACCAGCCATCTGCGTATCGACCACTCTGCATGCTCGACTCGCTAGGAAAGGTACTGGAGAGCATAATCGTGAACCGACTTCACGATTCGCTAGAAAAGCCTGCTGGCTTATCCACGCAGCAATTTGGATTCCGCCGAGGAAAATCCACTGTCGACGCCATCCAGGCGGTGATGAGGATTGCTCGTGGGGCGACAAGCGGAGATAGGTGGAAAGGGGGCGACAAGAAGTACTGCGCAGTAGTAACGCTGGACATCAAAAACGCCTTCAACTCAGCGTGCTGGGCGCGAATAATGCAAGCGCTAGGCAATTTCGGAGTACCGGGGTACTTGCAGCGAATCATCGCCAACTACTTCGAGGGCAGAGTGTTGCTATATGACACCGACGACGGCGTAAAAACGTACGAGGTCACTAGAGGCGTCCCTCAAGGTTCGGTGCTTGGGCCAACATTGTGGAATGTGATGTACAATGGCGTTCTGACTGTCGATCTTCCCACGGATACCACTCTGATCGGCTATGCGGATGACATCGCACTGGTGGTAGTAGCGAAACACATCCACACGCTGGAGACGAGGTGTAGCGATGCTGCATCGAGAGTGATGAGGTGGTTGGACGGTGCGGATTTGAATCTGGCAGCGCAAAAAACTGAGGCGGTTCTCTTGAGCACCCGGAAAAAGCGTGAGGTCTTCACCTTCAGAGTGGGGGACCACGAAATAATATCGCAACCGTATCTTCGGTATCTTGGCGTGCTGATAGACACACGAATGTCCTTTAAGGATCATTTATTGGCGGTCAGCGAAAAGGCTTCAAGGGTAAACGGTGCATTGTCACGCATCATGGCGAACATTGGAGGACCACGCTCCAGCAGGCGGAAGCTCTTGGCAAGAGTGACAAGCTCTATTATGCTCTACGCTGCACAAGTGTGGGCAGACGCCACGCAGACGGCTTCATACATAGCTGGCATAAGGGCGACATATCGGCATAGCGCACTGAGAGTCGCCAGTGCCTTCCGCACGGTGTCGGATGATGCCATCGGTGTGATCGCGGCAATGCCACCGGTAGATATTCTGGCTTGCGAACTCCAACGCATCTACGCAGCAGGCAAGAACGCAACAAGGGAGGACGAGCGAAGACGCAGCATCAGTGAATGGCAACGACGGTGGGAAAGGTCGGAAAATGGAAGATGGACATTTGCCATGATTCCAGATGTCACCTTTTGGATGGAACGCAAACACGGAGAGGTTGACTACTACATGACACAGTTGCTCAGTGGCCATGGTTGCTTCAAGCAATATCTTCATCGCTTCAAGCATGAAGATGAACCGTTTTGTACCAACTGTCCCAATGAGATTGAAGATGCCAGGCACATCCTGCTGTATTGTCCACGCTTCTGTAAGGAGAGATCAGATTTGACGGTGGCATTCGGCGAGGTCCCGACAATAACGAATACGGTGTCCCATATTTGCGAAACATCACAAAAATGGGAATCCTTCAAGGAAGCAGCAGCGAAAATCATGATCGAGCTTCGACGCATTGAACGCAGTAGACATACTGAACGAACACGTTCACGCCACGCAGGCAACACTCCCGATGCAACGAGAACTGTGGACTGATGACCCAAAACTGACGATTGAGCAATAAAGCTCCTACGGCCTTCCGACGAAATACCTGACGGTGGTACCGGGAGGACCCACCCGTACGCGAGAGGAGATATTTAGTGAGTTGAAGTCTCACACTGACTTAGGCTTTTGACGCTTTTACTCCTCATTAAAAAAAAAAAAAAAAAAAAAAAAAAACACCCCTAACATGTGGAGTCAGCACCGAGGTCGATACTCTATCCAAAACTCTGGAGAAATTCTTGCGCTTGGAAGAATGCGAGACACGAGTGTTAAATGAGTTACTCAGAAGAAGAGCTCGATAAATTATTCGAAGCGTTAAATAATCCAGGTCTCCCTGAAGAATATATACCAGAGGGTAGTACTGCGGCGGCACCACCAATTTATGTACCTACGCCCGCCACGGCAGGACCGAAACCATTGACCATAGAAGAATATTAAAGACGACAACAAGCTCGTAGGAGGAAACCAATCCCAGCACCACCGATCTTGTATAAACCAAAGAAGCGAGGAGGTCGCAAGCGTGCGCTACAAAAAAAGAGAGCAGAGCTAAGAAGAGTCATCGGACTATTTACTGGGCTACACAGAGAAACTCTCGTTAAGGAAGTAAAAGCATTGCGACATGGGGACCACTGGGTCGAAAGAGGAGATCATCAATAATAACAACAACAGCATAAACGTTTCTAAAAGTACTTTGTTATACGTAATAGTAATGATTTTGTTCATTATTTTAGCAATGAAGCAAAATAGTTATTACAAAAAATATGTAAGAAAACAGATAATTAGAAATAGGGTAAATCATAAAATTTTTTTATAGATGTTAGATGTTATGAATATTAAGTAAACAAATGGAATTAGTTTCAGATATTTTGATAAATTTAAAAAAGAATCTGTGGCGGTAGATGCGGAAAGAAGCGGGTTGAAAAGATTTGGATCGTAAGAGCGCGTTTTAAATGATATTTTACTCGTTTTATACCGGCCTCCCAATAACCACCCATGTGTGGTGCGCTGGGCGGGTTGAAGTGCCAAGTGATGCTAGAGTCAGCAAAATATGTGCGGACTCAGTCGTCGGCCATGCAGTGGCGAAACGTAGAGCGGAGCTCCTTATCGGCACCGACAAAATTCGTGCCATTATCGGAGTACGTGTGCTGGCAATGTCCTCTGCAGTCGATAAAGCGTTTATGAATGCAGACGTAGACAAGTCCCCAACCAGCTCCGAATGCATGGCGCCAGTGCTCATGCATACGACGCAACAGATATAGGCCTTTGTTGATTTAGCGCCCCTTCCATGCGTGCATAAGGACCGCCGAAGTCCACGGCGCTGCGCAGAAAGCACCGAATGCTCGTTAAGCGGTTATGGGGCAAATCAGCCATTTCTTGCTGAAGCGGTTGTCGGTTAATGCGTTTGCATTTAACGCAGTTGTGAATTCATGGATGTCGCGAATTATAGCAATTGCAATTGGCGAATCCCTCGGTAAGATTATTGGATGTTTAACGTCGATAGTAGCGACTGCATTTCGTAGGCGACCGCCTACGCGAAGGACCCCTTTGGAGTCTAAAAATGGTTGCAAACGTAGTAAACTGCTTCGCAATGGCAGATTTTTCTGAAGTGTGCAATTAGAAAGTTCGCTTGGAAATTAATTAGTTTGAACATACTTTACCAGAGCCACTTCAGCTTCGTTTATTTCTTTAGTAGTGAGTGATCCGGTCGCTCGTATTTTAACAGCGTTCGGCAGTCCAGCTTGCATATTATTAATAAAGCGGCGAGCGTAAGCAGTGACCATTTTGATCTTGATATAGGATGAGTATTTTGTTATCAAATCCCAATATTCCACAGTTTGCGATATGTGTGTTGCAGCCATGGTTTTTCGAAGTTCCAAGTTAGTCCCATGTTGAGATAAAGCGTTGTGATGCCAATCACTGTCAGTTATTCGCAGCCAAAGTGGCCCGTGCCACCACAACGGATGTGCCAGAAGTTGCGAAGGAGCGACACCTCTAGAGGCGCAATCAGCAGGATTGTGCTCCGAGCGTACATGACCCCAACATTCTGGAGGTAAGATCTCCTAAACATCAGTTACGCGGTTTGCAGCAAATGTTTACCATCGAGTAGGATGGCCTTGCAACCACGCCAAAGTTACAGTAGAATCTGTCCAGGCGAACTATTTTTCAATTTTATTTACCTGGCTCTCTTGAATTTGTTTTACGAGTTTCGCTCCTAGGTGAGCGGCGCATAACTCTAGACGCGGTAGTCTCACAGACTTGAGTGGCGCTACCCTAGTGCGCGAAGCGACTAAGACAACGTTTACGGTCCCATCTGGGAAAACGCTGCGAGAGTACAGTGCAGCTGCATAAGCTTGCTGCGAGGCGTCAGTAAAAACATGAAACTCGACATGAGTAGCGCGTTCGTCGATTCCCAGCCATCGTGGTAGTTTAAGTGATGATAAAATAGGTAGCTCTTCACGGTGAGCGAGCCAATCTTTGGCGATATTTTCAGGCACCGACTCGTCCCAGTTTACGTTGGCATGCCAGATTTGCTGCAACCATATTTTGGAGCGTATAGTGCATGGTGCTATCAATCCCAATAGATCGAAAAGAGTACTTGAATCGGAGAGGAACACCCTCTTAGTTAGGGTGATCGGAAACTGGTTTAAGCTGACTGCTAAAGTTAAAAAGTCTTCATCTGTATTCCAGATAATACGCAAGGTACGAACCTCTAGGCCGGCTGCTAGAAGATGCGAGATTAGTTCGGACTCGTGTAATATGCTGCCGATGAGTTCCTTGCAGTTAGTTGCCCATTTGCGAAGTTCAAATCCACCCTTCCCGAGTAGGCTCGAAACATCTTTTTGTAGAACCCGAAGTTTAGCGATAGAGCAATCTCCATGTAGAAATCGCACATTATTAGCCGTAGGTTACTCGTAGTAAACGGTAGTCTTGTACTGGCTCACCTGGACTGTTGCGCCAAACGATTCGCTGATAATCGACGTCATCTTTTGATACGCATACCTGACGGTACATTTTCTCAACGTCGGCCGTCATTGCGTAGCGGTGACCACGAAAGCGAATAAGGATTGAGAAAAGGTCTTCTTGTAGTTGAGGGCCTACCAATCAAGGCGTCATTCAAAGAATAACCGGAATAAGTCTTCATCGAAGCGTTAAAGACCACTCGCAATTTTGTTGTGGTACTGCTGTTCTTTAGCACGGCGTGATGAGGAATGTAATAGCAATTTTGTGGTATGTCATGAAAAGCTCCATGTGGCCCATGTGTAAAAGTTCAGATATGAACTCAGAATAGCGTAATCGGAGATCATCGTCGCCGTTTAATCTTCTTTCCATCCTCAGCAGGCTACGCACTGCGATATCTCGTGATTCACCGAGCGGTACAGATTATGGTAATCGAACAGCGAAACGCCCGTCTGGTGCTCGGCGATATGTTTTGTTGAAGTGCTCTTCGCACAGAGACTCCTCTGCGGTGAAATGTTTCCTTTGCAGCTGCTCTTAAAGCTCCCAAAGTTTGCTGACAATTCTCAATAGTTGAGTGTGAAATGTTGATACGGTTGCGGTTGGGCTAATCGATTTGGTGGCGTTTCCGAAGTTCCGCGGTCCCTTTCGAAGTCCCGACTGGAGAAATTTGTCTAGCTCGTCAATACCGATTAGCAAATCGATAGGACCCCGTTTGGCGTAAAACGGGTCAGCAAGCGGTAGCCCGTTTATATGAGCCCAATTTGGCATATGTACATTGACAGCAGGTAGGTCGTTGGTAATTTTGGGCAATATGAGCGCATTTATTTGAAAGCGACGATTCGATGATCGTGGTGATAGCAATAGTGAAGTTTCACCTTTTACCCTACCTCCTGGTAGGTATACAGTCACGTATACAGCTGATGGATAAACGATGCGTGAGACCCGTTGTCGAACAGCGCTCGTGCGGGTTGCCAACGCCCAGATTGGTCCTGAATGCTGACTATAGCGGTGGCCAGCAGAATGGCCCTTTCGTGTGGATGCGAAGTGGCTTCCCCACTCGATTTTGTAAAATTAGCTATAGTAGTTGCGGGCGGCGAATATGTAGCATTATTAGACATTATTATACATTATTGACGGCGTGGGCGAAGGGTGCAGTGCGGTTGCGCTGAGAGTGCCAGCGTCAGCTGGTAAAATCGTATTTCGCATTTTAGGGGCAGCGGCAGTGTTTGAAGCAGCAGAGCTACAAGCGGTAGCGTGTGTGATTTCGTTGTTGCCAACGATGCGATGATCGGCAGCGTTATCAGTAGTAACCTGCGCTGGAGTAAGAATATTCGATTCTGCAGTAGCGTTGGTCCCAGAAGCAGTAGCGTGTGGTAACGTGTGGTGTCGGAGTTGACAAATGCGGCAAGTCGATGAACTGCGACAAGCGCCATGAAAGTGTCCCTTGCTGAGACAATTTAAGCATGCGCCATTTTGTTTGATGGCGCTGATCCTAGCGGCAGGATCCAGGCGGATGAAGTTTTGACATGTATAAATCCTGTGATAGGAGTTGCAAAATACACATCGCGGAGAGCCTTTGTCATTCTCTGATGTGCGAGTCACAGAATCACTGCGGTGCGGAGTTCTTTGATAGAACTTGTCTATGAGTTGAGAAAATCCGGAATTAAGCAGTGTTTTTCACGAAAACGCGGAATTAAGCGGGAATTTTTTTCGCGAAAAAGCGAGATTATGCGGGTTTACTTGAACTATATTCTCAAACGCGCTGATCCGGTTCGAAGGACCATTTATGTGGCGGTAGATGCGGAAAGAAGCGGGTTGAAAAGATTCGGATCGTAAGCGGAGAGAAAAACACGCGTGTGTTCAGTTCAACTGATGGTTTATTAACAACTATTTATACTTTAGTTGTTAATAAACCATCAGTTGAACTGAACATAATATAAAGGTGGGTTGCCATATAGGCGCGAACAGAATCCAAAAAGTGAGTATTCGTTGGAATATGTGGAGAGAGTAGCAAAGCCAACAAATGACTTGTGTGAAAGTATAGAGCTAGAATTAAAAAAAGATAATAACGTGGTGGAAATAAATCACCTACATACAATTAGGAAAGAAATTTTTTCACTTTTAAAGACTGCTAAAAATACGCAAAATATGGCTAACTTTGATTTCTTGACAGCAATGATTGCCGAGTTTGATGGTGACCACAAGAATTTATCGAATTTTATAAACTTGGTTGGTTTTTATGGTGATTCTCTGAAGGATGACGTAGAAAAGGCAAAATTAGTTAAATTTGTTCCCGCAGCACAATTATCTGACTCTGTAAAAAGTAGGCTATTGAATGAATCCAAGCCAGATACAATTCAGTCGTTCAAAGATACACTGCAAAGTGTGTATAAAGCGAATAGAGATCCTCTGAAGGTTCACAACGAATTGGCCAGAGTGTATCAAGACAATTTAAGTGTGGATGCTTTTGCTAAAAGGATAGAAACGTTGGTAGCAACGTTGAACGATATCCAAATATCAGAGCAGGGAGAAGCAGGTAGAGAATATATTGTGAGACTCAATGATCAGTTAGCACTGAATGCATTCAAGAATGGGCTAGCAGATGAGATGACAGTGGTATTAACATCTACTGCCAAGAAGTTTGACGAGGCAGTGAGAATAGCTGCAGGTGTAGGTGTTAGGCGACGTCCAAATATTCGCATATAGAGGAAATACCAGCCGTGCATTTGAAGGCTCCAACAGAAACAATGAATTTAGGAACAGAGACCAAGGGGATACCCAGCGAGGTTATGATGGCCAAAGAAGGGGTCAAACTCCTTTCAGGGTAAGATTCCAGGCATGGAAATCAAAGGGGAAATTATAATGCGGGAAACATGACTGTCCCCGGCCAAAACCCTGGTCAATACCAACAAAGACAATAGTTCAGCTAAATAAAAAGGAATCCCTTACTAATTTTGTTAAGTTACAGGTTGTTGGTACAAAGAAGCCGATAACGTTACTTGTAGATACGGGTGCAGACATATCTATTTGTAAGAGGTACGGAATACCATGTGGCCAGAGAATAACAAAAGAAAATTGCCAGATAAAAGGTGTCACTGATAGGGCTAATGTCGAGGGGCGTAGCGGAATTAGAATTTTTGATAGAAGGGAGCAAAATAAAACACAAATTCCATATAGTGAACAATGAGACAAATCTAATGACTGATGGTATTCTGGGCAGAGATTTCCTGATGAAGTATGATTGTAAAATTAACTATGAGACATGCACGTTGACAATATCAGATAATGCAGAAGAACTGATACTGCCAATGAATATGGATTTTCGGAGCACTATGAATGTTATAATATTTTTCAGGAATATAGTTTTTAGTCTCGTTGGCCCTACTCTATTAGTTGGATGTTTAAAGCGGTCCTCCGCTGTAGTTTATACTTGGCGAAGTCGCCGCAATTAGTGAAAGAGTGTTGTCAGTTTGAAAGCCAAAAATAATCTCTGCTTTATTTCTGAATCGCCATGGCTTTTATACCCTGGCGACCCTTTCAATTTCTTTTCAATTTTCTTTCAATTACATTCAATTCCTAAAAAATATGCTTACATCTACAATTATATAATACAAAAATCATTTCTACATTCTGATCAATATTTTATTACCGCCCCCAGAAGGGCATTGGCCGATCGCATTTATTGCCAAAGCCAGGATTCAAATTTCATTCTGCCTCGCGCCGACAGAAATGCAAACGAAGGGGAAAGTAACAAAAGCAAACAAACGTTGGTTTACGTACTATAATGCTGCGCTCCTATTCAGGCCAGCAGCGTGTGCTATTAATGCAGTTTCAAGTGTTCGCTGCTAGCGGTACTTTTTCGTTTGTATACTCTTGTGGGCTGGTGCGCTATACTGTAGTATGTATATGCCTATACACCACACCCTTACCCTTTCGATGAAAATTATTTGGAAAAACGAAAAATTAAATTTTAGTTGTGTAGAAATAATTTTCAAAAAAAATAAGAAAAGTTATCAAATAAAATATTAGTATGATTGAATTAATTAATATGAAAAGAAATTTAAAAATATATAATGTAAATGTTTATACTAATTTAATTAAAATTAACAAAATTGATTTTAAAAATAAATGAATTCCTTAAAAATATTCTAAATTCAGTTAAAATGAACATCTAGGAATAATTAAAAGTATTGTAAAAATAATGATATATAATATTTGGTTTAAAAATTATATATAATGTTAAAAATTGAATATTGTTAAATATAGTCTTTAAAATTAAAAAAAAATTTAATAATTAATACATGGATATATAAGTCTATGTTTCTACGATATATTTTTTCAAGTTATTTTTATGAATTTTCTTAATATGTCCCTTAATCTGTACAAGGCAATTTGCCTCATCTACTTCTACTACTTTATAAGGTCCATGGTAAGGACTCTGGTTTTTCCTTCTACCACCTAACTTTACTATAACTAAATCTCCTACATCTACGACTAATGGATTTATTTTTGTCTCGCTGTCATTTCTTCTTTTCACTTTAACTCTATTAATAATTTCATTTGCCATGTTTTTCCATGTTATACACAGGCTCACTTTTCATAATGTCATCACTCGGCAAATACGGTAATTTACCAAAAACTAATTCAAACGGCGTGTACTCCGTATCAACATTTGGAGTAGTGTTATACGCAAAAGTGTAAAATGAAACCCACTTGTCCCATTCTTGGTCATCGGCAAATGCAAGCATATATTCGTTAAGTACCCTGTGGTTTCTTTCTACACCACCGATATTTTCATGATGATATGGTGCCGAAAATACTTGTTGCATTTTTAAATGTTTACAAATGTTGCCCATGAGCTCATTTACAAATTCGACTCCTTTGTCGGACTTTAGCATTTTAAAACAACCGTACTGGAGAATAAATTGATTTACGAGAGTGTGTGCTACAGTGTCTGCATCTTTGGTTTCCATGGGAAATGCCAGAACGAATTTTGTTAATTCACATTGGGCTGTCAAAATATAGCGACAACCATTAGAAATTCTCAATGGTCCCACAGTATCAATTTGAACGAGTTCAAAACTTGTGCTTGGCGTCTTTGTGACTATCAACTGTTCCTTTATATGTCTTATTTGTTTATTTAACGCACACTTTGTGCAACTTGACACAAAATTGTTTACCATTCTCCTCATATTCTTCCAAACAGTTAGTTTTAAAATGGTTTTTCTGATTCCGAAATGCCCTCCGCAAGGCGAATTGTGATATTCTTCTATCAATTTATTTTTTGTTACTTCATCTTCTATTCTTTGGGGACTTTTATATATTAATATCTTGACTCCTGAGCGTTTATTCTTTAATCTATCGTGTTGCAACACATTATATAAATTCTTAAACTTTTCCTTTGACATATACCGAAATATCATGTCATTTTCGTCTAGCGCTAGCTCTTTAATATTTACTGTATTCATCCTCGATGATAGCTTCTCTAAAGACAAATCGAATTTGTTCAGATTATCACTACATCGTACCAGTATTAAATTATTTAATATTTCAATTCTTTGGGGACCCCTAATATTCAAATCGCTCTCTATAATAAATTTCAACTTTTTCACATTTTTAACGTCAGAAATGTACGTGCAGTCCCAACAATGAAGTTGATCAGACTTCGATTGAGACTCCCATTTCTCCTTATCTACGTTCTTCTCTGCAATGTCCTTGGCAGTCATGCCCCTTGTCATTACTAATGTTTTCTTCGCGGACTTATCTTCCGTTTTCGGAACAAATCTGAGTCTATTTTTATCCTTGACAATGCGTCAGCGTTTGTATTGATCTTTCCCTGTTTGTAAACAATTTCATAATCATAGTCAGACAGATCTACTCGTATTCTCGTCAGCTTTGAAGATGGATTCTTGTGCGAGAATAAAGAAACCAATGGTCGGTGATCAGTAACCACAATAAATTTGCGTCCAAATAAATATGGTCTAAAGAAATTAATCCCCCAATGTATCGCCAAAAGTTCCTTTTCAATAACTGGCTTATTTAATTCATGCTTATTCAAAGATTTGCTGGCATATGAAATTGGTAAATCTTCTCCGATTTCTCCTTGAGAAAGTACAGCACGCATAATCAGATGCGTCTGTTGTCAACACAAACGGTTTGTCAAAGTCAGGATATTTTAAAATTGGTGGGTTTATTAATTTTTCTGTCAAAAGTTCAAAAGCTAATTGACATTCATCTGTCCAAATAAAGGGTTGTTTTTTCTTAAGAAGTTTGTTATTTTTCTTATACCTATAACAATATGGTAATATATATACAAAACAATTTTTTTTTGTTGCTTACTGTTTGCAAAAAATTAATTTAGTTTAAATTTAGCGACAATAATTTTGTGGATATTTGAAATGTTTTTTAACAATTAAATTAGCCTATTACTTAAATTAGCGCGTAAAATTTATTTTGAAATTGTAACTTTTAAAATGTAAATTGAATCAATTCGGGTTTATTTACAATTTTTTTTTTTTTTTTATAAAAATAAAAAAAAATAGTAGTTTTATAGGCTGACGATGGTAAGATAAACAGTTTAATATGGAACATTTGAGAAAAGATAACAGACACTTTTGCCATTGTGAGCCCGCCTTACAGCTTCAGCGAACATCATTGACACAATCATCATCATCATCGAATTGAACGGCGCCAATTGTTGGTGCTTCCTCGGCGTTCACAGGTACGATGGCATATTCGTCTGCTCTTTGTATCGCTGTGGTCTCAATGCTTCCCAATGATACTGGCTCAGAGATATTGAATGGTTTCGAGATGCATACCGGTGGTGATGCGGTGTCCAACGTTATGAAGCCCAGAATTTCGCAAGAATCGTCTTCCGAGTCAGTGAGTAGGTCAATAATTTCTTCGTTTCGTAGCGGTTTATTGGCTTTTGCCACTTTTGGCTCGTTAGCCACCTCCTCTGCTATGGACATGGTCGCCTTTGCCATTGCGGCATTTTGTTCGTCATTGAACTCGAGAATTTGCATCTTGCTTGGTTCGTGTTCAGTAAAATAATAATGCAAGTTGATAATATTTTTCAGGATTTTAATGGTTACTTTTCAAAGTAAATTTTTTAAAATCCCAGAAAACCCAGAAAATTCCAATTTTCAAAAGGCAGGATCGCCATATAATATTTTTCAGGAATATAGTTTTTAGTCTCGTTGGCCCTACTCTATTAGTTTGATGTTTAAAGCGGTCCTCCGCTGTAGTTTATACTTGGCGAAGTCGCCGCAATTAGTGAAAGAGTGTTTTCAGTTTGAAAGCCAAAAACAATCTCTGCCTTATTTCTGGATCTTTTATACCCTGGCGACCCTTTCAATTTCTTTTCAATTTTCTTTCAATTACATTCAATTCCTAAAAAATATGCTTACATCTACAATTCTATAATACAAAAACCATTTCGACATTCTGATCAATATTTTATTACCACTGCCAGAAGGGCATTGACCGATCGCATTTATTGCCAAAGCCAGGATTCAAATTTCATTCTGCCTCGAAGGGAAAAGGGACAAAAGCAAACTAACGTTGGTTTACGTACTATTATGCTGCGCTCCTATTCAGGCCAGCAGCGTATGCTATTAATGCAGTTTCAAGTAGAGACCGACCGAAATCGCTTTTTTTAATTTTGGCCGAACCCGAAATGGCCGAAATTTTTTTTTTTTTTTTTTCGGCCGAAACCGAAATGGCCGAATTTTCATTGTTTTAATTTCGGCCGAAACCGAAGCCGAAACCGAAAAAATAAAAGAAACAATTGTGAGATTTAATGTAATAAAGTGGGACATAGTTAAGATTATCAGTAGGCTGAAATCGATCGCATATTCATAGTCAAATTTAGTAGCTGCTAAACTTTAGAACCAGCTTAGTAGTAGTATAATATTTTCAATATAATCTGTTTTGGTCAGTTGGCCCTACTCTATTGGTTGGATGTTCAAAGCGGTCCTCCGCTGCCATTTATGCTTGGCGAAGTCGCCGCAATTAGTGAAATGAAAGATGTTTTCGGTTTTAAAGCCAAAAAGTATCTCTGATTTATTTCTGAATCGCCATGGCTTTTATACCCTGGCGACCCTTTCAATTTCTTTTCAATTACATTCAATTCCTAAAAAATATGCTTACATCTACAATTCTATAATACAAAAATCATTTCTAGATTCTGATCAATATTTTATTACCGCTGCCAGAAGGGCATTGGCCGATCGCATTTATTACCAAAGCCAGGATTCAAATTTCATTCTGCCTCGCGCTGACAGAAATGGAAACGAAGGGAAAAGTGACAAAAGCAAACAAACGTTGGTTTACGTACTATTATGCTGCGCTCCTATTCCAGCAGCGTATGCTATTAATGCAGTTTTAAGTGTTCGCTGCTAGCGGTACTTTTTCGTTTGTGTACTCTTGTGGGCTGGTGCGCTACACTGTAGTATATGCATATACACCACAGTAGATTTCAAGAGAGGGGAGTAGATATGGGTTTATGCGTAGAGTACTAGAAATTCTACGAGTTGTAGAAATTTATGTCGGGGAAGCAGATTTGTAGAAAGAATAGTACTTTTGCATTGTATGAAACTCACATAATATTTTGAGAAGTAGATTTCTTACCATAGTAGTAGGAAATATCTTGAGGGAATTAGATAAATCTGCTACCGTAGTAGAGGAGTAGAAATTTATAAATCATTGCGAGAGTATTAGATCTACTCCGATAGGAATTGTCTTCTTTGTCGCTTCTGATTCTTCGAAACTATGATCAATGCTTAAATTTGTGTTACATACCGCTTTTATCCACTTGGTTGTTCCTTATGTATTTTGATACGGTAAATCCGAAAATAAACTTTAAATTTTTCCAGCACGCACCATTTTTCGCCACAAAAGTTGCATTTTTGGTGCTGTAAAAATTTCATTATTATTATTTTCGTATCCAGCATGGCAAAATACAAAAGAATTTGTCTATAAAGTATATTTAACACACAAAACGTTCAGTTTTGTCGATCAGTGTAATCTTTGTTATTTATTTGTTACTTTTTCTATCAAACCGAAATTTTCGGCGGAAATATAGGAATTTCGGCCGAAAACGAAATTTGGCCGAAAGCGATATTTTATTTTTCGGCCGAATCCGAAACACGGCCGAAACAGCTTTTTTGGCCGAAAAACCGCAAAACCGAAACCGAATTTCGGTCGGTCTCTAGTTTCAAGTGTTTGCTGCTAGCGGTACTTTTTCGTTTGGATACTCTTGTGGGCTGGTGCGCTATACTGTAGTATGTATATTCATATACACCACAATGTAGTCATTCCGCCACGTACCGAGATGATTAAGGCTTTAGATTTGCAATTATCAGAAGACAGTGCAATTTGTGGGAAGGAAGTGCTAAAGGGTGTGTTTGTTGCAAACGCAATACTACCTGCTGAAGGTTTCAAACATGTACATTGAACACACAGGATACAGCATTAACAATAAAAAACACAAAGTTTGGGTATCCAGCCATTACAAAATTACTGGATTTTACCATTTGATACACTGAAATAAAAAAATCATGTAAAATTGAAATGGCCTGCCTTTCAATTTTAATTTCATGACAAAATTTGTTAATTTGATTTGCAACACCACTTATCAATTAATATACCATCAATATTAAGAAACTCACTTAAATTTACATGAAACATTCAATAAGAATTTTCTATCTCTTGTGGAAAAAAATTTGAAATTGATCAAGTAGGTTCTGATTCAAAAGTTGAATCTGAGAAAAAAAGTAATCCTCATTTTTCCGCGTTCTCGTGAAAGTGCAACTTAAAAAGCGTAACTCGTAAAAAGTCTTACAAAAAAAGTGAAAATAAAGTGAAAAAGTAAAAAATATTGTATTTCGGGCTTTATTCGGAAATAATTCAAAGTTTTTCATACGCGATTTGCATAGTTCTGAAAGAAATTTTAGCTTTCAGAGAATTATTAACAAAAATCTTCGGTGGTGCAACACAAACATATCGCCTTACCAACAACTGTTGTAATCGACGTTATGTCGTGACGTCACTGGATACTGCTTGTTAAACGAATTCTTCAATTCCAATTCCTACAGCAATTTATCTCCTCAACAACCCTCATTATATTGTTATATAACATGTATTTATGCTTCACTGTTAATTTAAAATTACAATAAATATGTGAATATTTATCACCATTCGGGTTTTATTCGTGATAAATTGAATTTATGGTATGATTCATGTAAAATTACGTTGGTATCCTATCAATTACAATTTTTTCATAACAAAACGGGTTCACATCAATATTAAGTTGGTATCCCATCAATTCCTTTTTTTTCATATTAAAAGTCAGTTGGGATCCCATCAATTCCTCCTTTTTTCATATCAAAATTCAGTTGGGATCCCATCAATTCCATTTGTATACCCCCACACTCACTGTGGCAGGGTATACTCACTTTGTCACAACGTTTGTAACGCCCATAAGGAGGCGTGTCCGGTATGGAAAAGTATATATATTCTTGATCAGTATCACCTCCTGAGTTGATTTTGCGATGTCTGTCTGTCCGTCTGTCCGTCCGCACGATAGTGGTCGCAGTTCTGGAGATATCGACTTGAAACTTTGGGTATATGTTTTTCTCGTGAATACTGAGATCAAGTTCGAGAATCAGCCAAATCGGACAAAAACTGGGCGTGGCTCCCATACACCGAAAAAAAAGGTCAACATTTTTCAAGTCTTTTTTATTGCTGCATTCGATTGGAAATGTTTAGAAACGTATTTTTGACATGGTCCGAGGTTCCGAAACCACATATATAAGGGTCAAAATGGGGTCTTGAAACCAATTTTTTTTTTGGCCGATTTGATTGGAATTTTTAGAAACGGTCCGGGCTCCAAAACCACCTATAATTGGCTCAAAATAGGGTCTTGAGAACACATTTTCTTATGTTCGAGGTACTTCTTCCTACTGTGTGGGGGTATTTCAACTTCGGTATAGCCGAAGATAGTCCACTCTCTAGTTTTTATATCAAATTCTAGTTGGTATCCCATCAATTCACCACTTTTTATATCAATTCCGCATTATTCATAACGAAATATTTACTCATATCAAAATGATAAAGCAACAGCAGGAAATTTGATACCATTCATTATCGGCCATATTTTGTCAACGAAAATTGAAAATTGAATTGATTTTTTTTTTGCATTTTTTTGGTTCGGTGTACAAATAAAAGGGACAGAGGAAGATTTGAAAAGGTTTTAAAAGAAATGAAACCAGAAAATCTGAAAAAAAAACTGATGAAATTATAATGAACATATGTGAGGAATTTCAAGATGTATTTCATGTGGAAGGAGAAACCCTTTCAGTAAATAATTTTTATGAACAGGAAATAACCATAGCAGAAAGAACTCCGGTATACATAAAAAACTACAGGATGCCACATGTGCATTTGCAAAAAGTAGATAAACAGGTAGACAAGCTATTACAGGATGATATAATAGAGGCATCAGTAATCCCATACAATTCACCGTTATTGATAGTTAAAAACTAGAGAGTGGACTATTTTCGGCTATTCCGAAGTTGAAATACCCCCACACAGTAGAAAGAAGTACCTCGAACATAAAAAAATGTGGTCTCAGGACCCTATTTTGAGCCAATTATAGGTGGTTTTGGAGCCCAAACCATGTCCAAAATCTATTTCTAAAAATTTCCAATTAAATCCAACAAAAAAAAAAAATTGGTCTCAAGACCCCATTTAGACCCTTATATATGTGGTTTCGGAACCTCGGACCATGTCAAAAATACGTTTCTAAACATTTCCAATCGAATGCAGCAATAAAAAAGACTTGAAAAATTTTTACCTTTTTTTTCGGTGTGGGAGCCACGCCCAGTTTTTGTCCGATTTGGCTGATTCTCGAACTTGATCTCAGTATTCACGAGAAAAACATGTAAAAAAAGTTTCAAGTCGATATCTCCAAAACTGCGACCGCTATCGTGCGGACGGACAGACGGACAGACGGACAGACGGACAGACGGACGGACAGACAGACGGACATCGCTAAATCGACTCAGGAGGTGATACTGATCAAGAATATATATACTTTTCCATACCGGACACGCCTCCTTATGGGCGTTACAAACGTTGTGACAAAGTTAGTATACCCTGCCACAGTGAGTGTGGGGGTATAAAAAAGTAACACACCCAGAGAAAAAATAGTGTTAAATTAACCAATTTTTAACCAATTTTGTGGTTAATATTTTTCAAACCGATCTTTCAGGTTGTTTTAACAAGAAGCTATTGTTCAACTCTCCTATATGTGTACGTGTACATGGGAAGAGATTTGTCATTAAACTGGGAAAACTGGTAAATATGCGTTCATTCAAGTCATTGCCGGTAGCTCAGGGGTTAGGCAGTCGGCCTCATAAACGGAAGTACGGGAATCGAATCCCCGTTCCGGAAAAAGTTTTTTTAATTAAATAAAATTGTAAACCACAGTTCCTCCAAGTAACTTATTTAAAATGCTTTAATTTATTTTCAAATTAACATTACCATTTCAAATAGATACCTTTTCACACTGAACTGGATTTGAACGCCGGACCTTCGGATCTTGAGTTCATCACTTTACCCTCTGTGCTACTGCGCTTCATAGATTCATGTCATCCAAAGACCAATCTGAGTTTCAAACTCTAAAAATTTCTATTTAAAAAAACTTTTTTCAACTCAGACGAGATTTGAACACGGGACCTAAAGTTTATAAGTTCCGCATCTACACGCTGTGCCACTGAGCTTCTTTCGTTCAGGTTGACAAAAACAAATTTGTTTTGAAATTCAAAAATTATTCTGTTTATTTTCAAATTTTTCATTTGACAGAATGTGTGCGTTTTGTTTCGAAAATTGTTCTCATTTCTGTGAATGTGTGCGTTTTGCTTAAATTTTTGTAAATGTAGTTGTAGTTTTTTGGAATTGTTTTTGTTTTGCGTACAAATGTTTTTCATGTAAATATAACATGAATCGTGTTAATTAAAATACATGAAGATTTCTCTGGGTGCAGTGGCGAAGCAAAATAGAGATTATTAGTAGATTTTAGATCTTTAAACAAAAAAGTAGTGACAAATTCCCTCTCACAAGACAGGATGATGTACTGGACAAACTGGGAAAAGGTAAATACTTTTCAACAGTAGATATGACTAGCTTTTTTCACCAGACTCCATTGCATCCAGACCTTTGACGGCATTTTCAACTAAGGAAGGACATTATCATTTTAAAAGACTACGTTTGGACTTAAAATCCATAAAACCATTTGGACTTAAAATCTCCACGAATAGTTTCCAACGTATGTTATCGATAGCTTTGAGTGGTTTGCAATCATCAGCATTCTTGTATGTTGATGATGTGATAGTTTTTGGTTCTAGCTTTAGGGAGCACAATAACAATTTAGTGAAGGTATTTGAAAGATTGAGGGAATACAATTTGAAGTTAAATCCAGTGATGTGTAATTTCTTAAAGCCAGAAGTAGTATACCTAGGTCATTTGATTACTTCTGAAGGGGTTTGTACAGATCCAGGAAAATATGAAGTAATAAAATCATATCCTGTACCCAAGGATGAAGGCTGGGTACATGATCTTTCCTCCAGTTTTAAGGAATTGAAAATCGAACTAGTAGTTGTTGAGAAATCGGAATTTGAACGTTGCACTTTTGAATTTTTTTTTTATTAAAAAGGAAATAAAAAATAAATAAAAGTATAAAAAAATTAAAACGTTCAAATTCCGATTTCTAAACAATTGCTAGTTCGATTTTCATTTCCTTGAAACTGGAGGAAAGATCAAGATCAACAAAAAAAAGATTACGGGATTATCTAAATCAGTGCAACCGATAAACAGTTTTTACTAATGAAAAGCTTTAAAAAAGGATTGTGACGTCTAAAAAAAAAATTGTGATGAGGTGGAGCAAAACCCAGCTAGGATTTTACTCCGACATATAATACTATCATCCCACAAAAATTTCGTAGAGGCCCTACAAAATTTGCCTTAAATTGTTGCACAGTGATATAGAAAAAGTAGTATCAACACCGTTTCACCATGAAACTCTAGGGCCAATTGAAAGGAATCACAGGGTGTTAAATGAATATTTGATGAGTTTAGGAGGAAAAGAAACTTGGGAGGATTGGCTGCAATACTACATGTATGGCTACAACTCTACTCCATATAGTGGCACACAGTACTTTCCGTTTGAATTAGTTTTTGGAAAAGTTTGTTCATTACCATGCGAAATTTTAACAAATAATGAAAAAATATATGACTTAGATAATTACTTAAATTAAATGAAATGTAAATTAAGATATGCTCATCAGCAAGCATCAAACAATTTATTACAACAAAAACAAAAACAATTGAAATCACAACAAAATGTACATAAAGCTAATTTTACGATACGTATACATAAAAGCACAAAATCGGAAAAAGTTCGATAGACCATTTAAAAGCCCATATAAAATTGTATCACAATCTGGTTCAAATAGTACCATTTTATTAGAGAATAAGTTATATGAAATTCATAACAATAATCTAATTAAAGCTAGACATAATTAAGTAGTTATTGGCCAATATATTAAGAAAAATATGTATAAGTTTAGAACCATAAAATAATCAAATTAAGAAAGTTAAAAATCTATTTTACGCATAATGAGTCTAAGATGTACGCATAATAAGTGTACCAATATTTTAGATGCATTCTAGTAAACCAGAAATGACATTTATTGAAATTGTAAAAAAAAATTGTAAACAAATATCATTTTTTTGAAGGGTAAGGGTGTAGTGCATGCCTCAGCAATGCATGCAATCGCTACCCAATGTGTCACAATATGCCATACTATTTCAAGGGCGATCGTAATTGCGTGCAGAGTGTCACATTATGTGTGTGGCATTTGGGTCAGCGTTTTGTTTACATTGATTTGTGCCAGCAAATGACCGAAAGGGTCATATTGCGAGTAGGGCATGTTGCACACTAGGTTGCAATATTGTAGTTCTAAGCATAATTTGTTTAGTATAGAGGTAGTTTTAAATAAGGCGGAGAAAATAAAGAATCTTCAGTGTTGTACTGGCAACCAAACCTGCTGTATATTCACTCAAAATGGTGCATTTTAATGCTCTAAAATCGGCAAAGTCTGCTGAATAAACAAATAGACACGGTATCTTAACTCTACAAGTGCCTGGCCATCGTGTGGGAATCCGCAAAATGCGCCCTAATCTAGAAGGCTATGAGTTTGTGGTGATTACATACCATTTATCGCTTAAATGGCTCAATTCCATAGAGAGTCCGTCCGGCCGTATAGCGCGATGGGCCCTGGAACAACAGCACAAATTTACCGTGCAGTATCGCAGAGGGAAGCTGAATGTCGTCGCAGATGCACTGTCGCGGCAACCCAGAGAGAGCTATCAACAGGCAACGGTGACTACAACCGACGTAAGCTGCCCATGGCTGCAGAAACGGCGGACTGCCAGCGATACAATGCGAGTCAGCAGGTGCCGGCCGGCGAAATGTTGACGAGCGTTCCCGAGTAACCATGGTCAACGGTATGCGCCGACTTCGTCGGGCCGCTGCCACGATGCGTACATGGAAATACTACGTTGCTAGTATTTTTCGATCGATTCTCAAAGTGGACGGAGCTGGTGCCTTTGAGGGGTGCCACCGCGGAGGGACTTCTGTGCGCGTTCAGGGAACGCATCTTCGCCAGGTATGGCGTCCCGAAGGTGATTTTATCCGATAATGGCACGCAGTGACTGGAACTGACCACTGTGCCCTCACTATAATCGATACTATTAACAAAATTTTTCCCCCTTCCACAGCTTGCCATAAACGAGCTGTGAGGAATCGCAATCGCCGACACACGAAGAACACACCCAACACACCCAACACATCCAAAACTGACAACACACTCAATCAGACCGCCATGGAGTCGGACCCTTTCAAGTTCGAGGCATCGCGGACCCAATTCCGGCGACTATACTCGGAAGCTTCAAACCGG
Source organism: Heteromyza rotundicornis (assembly GCA_951394025.1). Classification (NCBI taxonomy): domain Eukaryota; kingdom Metazoa; phylum Arthropoda; class Insecta; order Diptera; family Heleomyzidae; genus Heteromyza; species Heteromyza rotundicornis. The sequence goes on from OX596010.1 coordinate 41,648,623, forward strand.
GGTCGGCGGACCCAGCGATTAAGCCGAGACGATGAAGAAGTCCGTTATGGGCAAGACCGGCGCGGCGAGCCACGCTTACGAGTGCGACCTCGAGCGGAGAAGCACTGCCCCCGCACTCCACCCCTGGACACCCGTCCTTCCACAAGTAAAGCTGAGACGCCAAAGCACGCCACAGTGCATCCGGCCGTTACGGCGGACGAGGCACCACCAGTGGCTCTGGACCACGCATGGTCGAGGAAGGAGGGTTCTCGACTCACTTCCGTTTGGAACACACCATCCACAGCGAGGATCCACCGAACCAGGGCAGCTGGTATGACTGCGGTACACTAGCCGATAGTGAGGGCGATGTAGGCGCACGGGCTACTGTCAACGATATCAACATTGACTGGCCATCCAGCGACGATGAGGCTGCCGTACTGCCAATGGTAAACCTCTCCGTATCAAGTGGGAACGACAACGAAGAGGTCACCGGCAAGGGTGATCGACCTACGGGCACTACGATCAACGAAGACATGGACGAGGATGGCTCAACGGATGGAGGATCCCAACTGCCCAACTGCCCAAGAGCTCGTCACGACCACCTGACTCGGTCTCAGAAAACCAGGGTTTTCCCCGGCCAAGATCGGTGTTGATGGCAGGCACAATCATCGACCTAGTGAGCGACGAGAGCTCCAACGACACTAAGGGAAATTGCCATCTGCCGTCGAGCCAAGCTGCCACGCCACCGCCTCCACCGCCGTGGTCCCGTAGGCCATCGTTGACACTACCACCGGCGACACCACCATCAGCACCCGGAAAATCACCACCGGGCCAATCCGAAATGCCAATCTTCATGTCGCCACAATATGAGCGAACCATACACGTCACCCGTACATCCGAGCCCTCAATAACCGGGCTGCGAACAACTGAGTGGCTCATCAAAATTTTCCCAGTGAGGCCGTGAGTGCGGGCCCCCTCACAAAGATTGCGAAATTATTTCGATCCCTAGTAGCCCTGAAGCGATGGGTGAAGCTACAATAACCGAAATCGCCGCCACTCCCGAAACGCTCGTCCAGTATGAACTGGCAGACGAACCGCTCGCCATCGCACCTGACCCATCGGCTACCGCAGTCCTGCTCGACCAGGCGGATGCGCCACGCACAGCCCTATCCAGGACACCCGTCAATGCAGTCACGTTTGACCAGCCAAACGAGTCAAATGCTGTCGTATCCAACACGGAAAGTCGACCAACCGGCTTCGCCGCAAATAATGTTCCAATGGGCAACTAAACCCCCCGAAGTGGCCCAATTGACTCGGTTTTCGCACACGCAGCCGCCCAGCCATCCGAATTCGGAAGTGGTCACCGGCGAATCCTCGGGTGGCCCGAATCAAGACCAGTGACTGTGAGGCTGTTTGGAGACAGTAGTGATGATGAAGACCTCGACGAGGTACGCCGGCGAAGGCGCACGAACCCACGGCTAAGCCCTGAACGTCATCAGGAAGTCTCAACAGCAAGACCCGTCGCTCCATTCCATTTCACCCCACCTAGAACACAAGACAGGACTCCAACCGCCCAAAGCCCATCGCGTCCGATAGAGCAGCCTGAAGTCGTGCTCCCTGCAAACCTGGATGGATACGACGACCGAACCAGGAATATGGTCGACATAATACGTCACTGCATAGCGGAAAGGAGCAATCGCCGTTTCGCAATTTTTATCCGGGGAGTTGGATCACATCGATTCCGAATCCGCATCAAGGGAAACCAGCTCCACTCCGTAACCGCCATCAATCGCAAGTAAACGTAAACTGCTCTCCTACGGCTGGCCTCGGAAAATCCAGGGCAATGTGAGGACAAAAATTGCGGGCTCATTTTTGCCCACATCAATTTATTATTCCTTTCTTGACATTTCTTCTTTGCAACCGAATATGCAACTCATTTTATAATAATAAGATGAAAATTATTTGAATTATTAATTAATTGTATGAATTGTATTAATTAAGTACGGAAAATGTATTAAAATAGTAGTATTAAGAAATGTCGATATGGTAACGCCATTGCGAAAAGCAACAGCGCAACCCTACCTACGCAGTACCCGACCACCTGACTTTCAAGCGAAGTCGTTGAAGAAAACGATCAGCACAGAAAAACAACAGAATTTCGGTGCTGAAATATATATGAAGCAAAAAAAAAACACGTTTTTTGTAAGTTTTTTTTTTAGATTCGATAACTTCAGTTACATTTTTAGAAGAAAAAAATCAACTCTTGTTGAGCAATTGAAATTTCTATTTTTTGATTTCAAGATTTATAAGATTTGCTGAGCAATATACAAAGATTTAGACGCTTGTGAAAAACGATGGAAATGGACTAGTCGGTTAGAGCGCACTCCAAACTCCAGAGGTTCTCGGTTAAAATTTCGGCAAAACTGAATTTGGGAAAAAGTTGTTACAAATGATTCTAAGGAAATTGGCCAATAAATAAAGTAAATAAAGCAAAAAATAAATAACTTAAAAAAAAGTGCAAATCAAAAAAAAAAAATTTGGTTTTCCCAATTTAAATGAATAAAAAAATTTAATAATTCCATATTTAATACAATTTTAATTACGCGCATATTTGATTTAAATAAAAACAGCTTAGGAGCACTATCAAATACGTTTATATTTAATTTAAATACGTTTTCATTTGATTTCACTATTTTTTTCCGTCAGTGTAGTACCAGTAGGCATATCGTGACGTTAGGACCGAACGATTAGACGATTAAGTGGTAGTAGATAATGTTACATTAATTTACTTGATTCGGTTTCTGCATTGGTACTTCGTGCCTGTATGCGAAATCGCTAATTTAGTTGATTCGGTCTCTGCATTGGTACTTCGTACCTGCATGCAAAATCGCTACTGTAGTTGATTTGTTGATTCGGTTTCTGCATTGGTACTTCGTGCCTGCATGCAAAATCGGTTTTAGTTGATTCGGTTTCTGCATTGGTACTTCGAGCATATATGCAAAATCGTTGGAGTAGTTCATTTGTTGATTCGGTTTCTGCATTGGTACTTCGTACCTGCATGCCAATTTAGTTGATTAGGTTTTCTGCATTTGGTACGTCGGGCCTGTATGCGAAATCCATTATTTTGTCGATTCGGTTTCTGCATTGGTACTTCGTACCCGCATGCAAAATCGCTACTGTAGTTGATTTGTTGATTCGGTTTCTGCATTGGGTACTTCGTGCCTGCATGTAAAATCGCCAATTTAGTTGATTCGGTTATCGGCATTAGTACTTCGAGCCTGTATGCGAAATCCATAATTGTGTTGACTCGGTTTCTGCATTGGTACTTCGGGCCTGCATGCAAAATCAGTAATTTAGAGTGAGAAAACCGACGAGCGACAACCGAACTGGAGAACACGGGAGTAATCGACGTGAAGACGACAAAGAAACCGATAAAGACTAAGAAAATATTGTAACCGGCAAATAAACCGAAGAGGAATAAATGCGAATTAAAACCGAAAATAATAAGTTTTACTGGAATTTGTCAAATATACGTCGCTCTCTAACAAAAAAATTTTTATACACGACCCTGGACGCCACCGGTTCAAAGACATCGTTACAACGTAGGAATCCGGAAATAAACAGTTACTTTTAAACTAGAACATTTGAAATCTGAATAAATGCTAGCATTGCTGTAATACCTATCGAACCGAACACACGCATTTATTCTCTCGTCGTTTTCGTATTTGGCTAATTGCTGACTGCGACTTTTCACTGGTCCAATTACAAATAACAGAACTACCAATTAAAATAAAAAACTAGAGAGTGGACTATCTTCGGCTATACCGAAGCTGAAATACCCCCACACAGTAGGAAGAAGTACCTCGAACATAAAATGTGGTCTCAAGACCCTATTTTGAGCCAATTATAGGTGGTTTTGGAGCCCGGACCATGTCTAAAATCCATTTCTAAAAATTTCCAATCAAATCCACAAAAAAAAAAAATGGTCTCAAGACCCCATTTAGACCCTTATATATGTGGCTTCGGAACCTCGGACCATGTCAAAAATACGTTTCTAAACAGTTCCAATTGAATACAACCATAAAAAAGACTTGAAAAATGTTTACCTTTTTTTTCGGTGTATGGGAGCCACGCCCAGTTTTTATCCGATTTGGCTGATTCTCGAACTTGATCTCAGTATTCAAGAGAAAAACATGTACCCAAAGTTTCAAGTCGATATCTCCAAAACTGCGACCGTGCGGACGGACAGACGGACAGACGGCCAGACGGACAGACGGACAGACAGACGGACATCGCCAAATTGACTCCGGCGGTGATGCTGATCAGGAATATATATACTTTTCCATACCGGACACGCCTCCTTATGGGCGTTACAAACGTTGTGACAAAGTTAGTATACCCTGCCACAGTGAGTGTGGGGGTATAATTACATAGCTAAAAAGCACGTAAATTATAAAAAGCTTGCAATTTCTTCAGATAAATGACACAACCCAACCATATTTTTCTCCATAAATCAATTGCATTTTATTAAAGCATAGGGAATCCGTTATGGCTAATATTATCCGGATGAAAAAGTCTTTTCATGATAAAACCATTTCGTGTAATCCATTCGAAATAGAATGTCGATTGGATATTTTAAATTCATATATTGAACAAGCCATGTCGTATCATACAAAAAGAAACATCAAAGATTCTACCGATGACTTTCGCTCAGATCTTGAAAACGCATGTGTCACAACTAAGTTATTATTTCTTTTATTATTGGGCAAACATTGAAAGTCTAGTTTGCCAGAAACTACATTGGGATGTGCTCCTCATCGTTCGAGACTCTCGTCCATGCGTCTTCCGACATTTAGTGAAAATATTCCGATTACAAAAACTTTATCAGTCTTTTCGAAAATCTAGTGGATAACGACCATACGTTATCAGATATCGAAAAGTTCAATGATTTAATTTCCTGTCTATCCGACAAAGCTTTAGACACGGTTTGTTTCAGTTCATTTTCGATTGTTTACAGATAATTGTAAATCTGTGCCAGTAGCTGGGCACCTTTCTTGGCAGGTCAATTTCGGAGACTTTTGCTAGATCTACTGCCAAAATCGTAGTTTTCGGAACTTTTTAAGTTCCATTGAAAATTCTTGTAATTTATTGAACTCAGCTTTTAAACTAACCAAAGATCTCCGCAAAATTATGTTTCTAACGAAAGTTATAGCCTCAAAACCTTAGGGTGCCAGTAGGCGGGCACCCTCCCCTACATGTGGTATTTTACATTTCTAATACTATCTATAATTATCGCTAGTAATAAAAAATGGCAAACAAAGGCTCGTCGGATGTCCAGGGCTTCGTTGACAGAAATAAATTTATAATTTACATATATTATAATATAAACAGAGACTTTATTCAATAATAGTTCAAAAAGTTACAAATTTCGATTGGAATTTATTGGGCGAACAGTGGCAATAGTCGTCGATGTTTTGGCGTTATAGCTGATCGGCGACGTTGGCAATTTGTTGGGTGACGACGTAGATATGTGGCGATAGTCGATGGTATCGTAGGTGTTGGGATGCGTAGTGCGATTTCGAAAAGGATAGGCAGGAGCGTGGCTAGTGCGAGCGTAGGCGTAGCAAGGCTTGAACGTGGGTGTGGTGAGCATGAACGGCAGACCAAAATGTCTCCAAGGATATTTGCGCAATACCACACAATGTCGTCCGTGGTTCAAAATCCTTTTGTCCTTCGAGGACCTTCGTATTTTCCATACACTTCGTTGACTTCGATATATACTCCAAGTATTCTTCCAGAGATTTTCCGCTGCTCTTCACACGTTTGCCTCCACGCTGATAGTCTCGCGAGTAGCCTGATTTCGGAATATTCGCAATAGCCCAATTAGTATAATGTGATATAAGAAATTTTATAAAATAAGGGTAAATACAAAATAGCAACAAAAATTTATATGATTATTTTATTTCGGAAATTAAATATGAGGGGGAAAAAAGAAAGTTTAATTAGTGAATGAAAAGAAAAAAATATAAATTTTAATTAAAGGCTGTAAAAGAAGTTAGCTTTTGTTAAAAAATGGTAGCTGCAAGAAGAATTTATTATTTCTTTTTTTTATAAAATTTTTTCATAATGGAAACCAAAAATGTAATTTTACAAGAATGGAGGACTGGCAAGAAGTTATCTGCCGGTACAGGCGGCTGCTTCCCTGCCCTCATCCTTGTGTCCATCCAGAATTCCTATTTTTCCCAAAAGAGTGACTGGGGTGGAAGTTATCTGCCGGTACAGGCGGCTGCCCCCCTGCCACTATTTTGGTCCTGTTCCCATTTACCTAACCTCAAAAAGTGTGACTGGTAAGAAGTTATCTGCCGGTACAGGCGACAACTTACCTGTCACCATTGTTGTCCCATCCCAGAGTTCCTACTCCAAAAAGTGTGACTGGGGCGGAAGTTATCTGCCGGTACAGGCGGCTGCCCCCCTGCCACCATTTTTGTCCCAACCCAGAGTTCCTAACAAATTCCTAAATAATAAGCTACTACTACCAAAGACACTCACCTAATTTCGGAATATTCGCAATAGGCCGAAATCAGGTCGAGTGTGCGCTTTATATAGGGTCGTGAAATCACCAACTCCTGTTGGTGACTTGTTGCTCAACTTTCTGTCGTATCATGTGGTGAATTGTGGCACATGATTTGCCGTGCCTCTATCGTCGTCTCCCTTTTCCTTATGCGATTTCGACCTCACAACCCGTCTGGTTGTTCGTCGTTTGGGTAGTGTCGCTGATACGGTGACCAGGTGTTTTTTTCCCCACTATCACCAATCAACTTTGTGACCAGGGTGCCACTGTTCGCCCCGTTTAGGCGACTTAAATTCTAACATTTGGTTAATATTCAGATATTTAATATAATTCAAAACAATGATTCAATTCATGACTTAAATATTTTATGGTATGTTGGCGACAATCATCTGTCGCGATAGGAATGTGACGTCACCATATTTTTGGGGTCGTCACACCCCCCCTTTACTTCAGCGGACGAAAACGGACGACCTCTGTCCCGTTCCGGCCTAGGGTGACCAGGTAGTCGCCTTCTTTGCGTCGGAAACGGCTTCTCTGTCCAGGGGCCTTCCGGGCTCTGGCCTGGTTTATTCGGCGCACCACGGCTGGACTGAGCGTAAACTCCTCCTCTATGGCCTGCTCCTCATTCCGTGTAGGTGTTGTTGCCTGGGCAGGCATGTGGGGTGTTGCTGGGCGTTTTGGTGATGGAGTGTGTGTCGGTTGGGCTGGTGATGGGATGCTGGGGCATGACCATGCCATCAACCCGCCAGGGGTTGCAATCTCCAACCAGCCTTCGTCTGCCTCGTCATAATGCAGCGTCAGGTATGGGGTGCCATCGGGTGAGACATCCACCATGATGGCACTGGCTTTCGACGTGTGATCTTCTTCATCGTTGGGCATGGGCTCCCCAGGCTTGCTTGCGTTGGGGCTGCCTATGTCCTCTTTAGGTGCACATGCTGTCTTCGTGGTTGATGGCCCCGTTTGGTCACTCATGCTGGCCGCTCGTGGCTCGGCGTGTGTGCGCTTCTCATCTTCCTCATTTGTGCTTATGGCCTGTCGTCCTGCCACCTGATATCGCCATCTTGCATTTCCGGGATGCTAATGCAATCTCCTGTATCGTAATCCCTCGGATTTCTAAAGCTATATTCTACTTCATGAAATTTTAAATATTCAATATAAAATTCAATTTATTTTTGCAGCAGCAGGCATTTTCCTTCTGCTACCGCAATCTTACCCTTGTTCTTCACCTTTGCTTACCCTGCGTCGTTGCCACTGCCTCCGACGCACTATCCCTTTCCTTAAATTCGCGTAAATCGCAAACATGTGCGTTTCGCTCCTGCGAATCGCTCTGCCTTCTTACGCGCCGGTGAAATAAAATCCACCACTTGATAAATCCGTCGATCGCTTTCGAGAGGTGATGTTGACGTACCAACACCATCTGTCCAACCTCTGGTTGCCATGCTCGTCGTCTCAGATTGTAATGCCTCGCCTGGTCCTGGGCGGCTTTCTCCATACTCCTATGCACTATGTCGAATACTTCTCGGAGTTTGTCGGCGCGTTCCACCGGCGTCTGTATCATCTGTCCAGTGCCCACTGTCGCTTCATCATAAAGGGACTTGGGCAGTCGTGGTTCCCGGCCTTGAACATGAAATGCGGGGCTGTAACCTGTCGTCTCGCACACGCCTGTGTTGATCGCCAGCGTGATTTCTGGCAGGAGTTCATCCCACCGCCTTTGATTATTCGTCGACAGTTGTGCCACCATCGTTTTGATGGTTCTATTCGACCGCTCCGTGGCATTCTCCTGCGGCGTGTAGGGTGCCGTGAACTGATGCCTAACTCCAAGTTCCTTCATGTACATACAGAACGCCCTGCTCGTGAACTGGGTGCCGTTATCCGTCACCAACACCTTGGGTACACCAAATCGCGCCAGGATTCGTTCGCGAAACGCCTTCTTGAGTGTGTCCGTGGTTGCCTTCCTCATGGGGATTATCTCCACCAATTTGGTGAATTTATCGACGAAAACCAGCATCATGGTATTGCCGTGCGTTGACCGGGGCAATGGCCCCACAAAATCTGCGCAGAGTATAGCCCACGGCTCCTCCGCAATCTGCGTCAGCATCCGACCGGCTGGCTTCTGTTGCTCCGGCTTGAATTTCTGGCAGCTCTCACAGCTGCGCACATATTGACTTACCGCCCTAAACATTCCTGGCCAATAGTACCTGTTCGCCACTCGTGCAATTGTTTTCCTTATTCCAAAGTGTCCAGCGGTGGGGTCATCGTGATTCTCGGCCAGCACCCGCGTCCGCAAGGGTGTTGCCACGCACAACTTCCACGGTGCGCAGTCCTCGTCACCTACTCGCCTATGGGATGTGTCGATACAGTTGGTCGCCTTGCAGCATGTAATCAGCAAACTTCTCCGGATTCTTTTGCACCTCCTCTTTCCGTTTTGTCAGCCAACTGCAGCCTTCGTTTTTGTCCTTCACCGCCTCTGCAGCCCTCAATACATCTCGTGGTTGACGCGACAGTGCGTCGGCCACCACATTCAGTTTCCCCTTTCTATATTGAATCGTATACCTATACTGCTGCAGCTCCAGCGCCCAGCGGGCGATCCTCCCCGACGGACTCTCAATAGAGTTCAGTCACTTCAGCGACAGGTGGTCCGTAATTATGGTAAATTCGTAGCCTTCCAGGTATTCTCGCATCTTCCTTATACCCCACACTATGGCGAGGCACTCCTTTTCGGTGGGTGAGTAGTTGATTTCTGCCGCTGTTAGTCTTCGGCTGGCGTACGATACTACCCGCTCCTGATCCTCAATAACCTGCGTCAGAACTACGCCCAGGCCTTGGTCACTAGCGTCTGTCTGCAAGGTGAACTGCTGCGAAAAATCTGGGCAGATGAGCACTGGTGCTTCGGTGAGCCGCAGGTTCAGCTGTTCGAACGCTTCCTGCTGCTCCTGCTCCCATTTCCACCGACGACTCTTCTTCAGCAATGCAGTCAATGGCTGGACCACCTTGGAAAAGTCTGGTACAAATCTCCGATACCAGGACGCGATGCCCAGGCATCTGCGCAGCTCCCTCAAGTTGGTAGGCGGCTTCAGCTCCTGTATCGCTGCGATCTTCTCGGGATCTGTGTGTATTCCGTCCGGCGTGACAATGTGACCTAAATAGCGTATTTCCTGCTTAAAAAACTCACATTTTTCCACATTAATTTTCAGATTCGCCGCCCGTAATCGTCGGAAGACCTCACGTAGGTTGGTCATATGCTCCTCCAGTGTGGTTCCCGTGACAATAATGTCATCGAGATACGCGAATGCATGCGGCTCCATCTCCGGCCCGATGACCCCGTCCAGGGCGCGCTGAAATGTCGCTGGTGCCGAATGAAGGCCGAATGGCATTACGCACCATTGATACAGTCCTCGACCTGGCACGGTGAACGCCGTGTACTGCTTGCTTCCAGGCTCCATTGGCACCTGCCAATATCCGTTCTTCAAATCCAGGGTGCTGATGACTTTCGCATTCCGGAGTCGGTCCAGGATGTGCTGAATGCGTGATAGCGGATATGCATCCGGCACCGATTTGGCCTTCAACTGCCTGTAGTCCACACACAGTACGATCGGAGCGCTGTGTGGGCTCCTTGCTGGCTCGATGCATCCTTGCTGGATGAGCTCGTCGATCTGCTCGTTGATAATGCCCATCATCGCAGGATTCTTGGGATAGTACCTTTGTTTGGGATGCGTATTGCGATTTCGAAAAGGATGGGCAGGAGCGTGGCTAGTGCGAGCGTAGGCGTAGCAAGGCTTGAACGTGGGTGTGGTGAGCATGAACGGCAGACCAAAATGTCTCCAAGGATATTTGCGCAATACCACACAATGTCGTCCGTGGTTCAAAATCCTTTTGTCCTTCGAGGACCTTCGTATTTTCCATACACTTCGTTGACTTCGATATATACTCCAAGTATTCTTCCAGAGATTTTCCGCTGCTCTTCACACGTTTGCCTCCACGCTGATAGTCTCGCGAGTAGCCTGATTTCGGAATATTCGCAATAGCCCAATTAGTATAATGTGATATAAGAAATTTTATAAAATAAGGGTAAATACAAAATAGCAACAAAAATTTATATGATTATTTTATTTCGGAAATTAATTATGAGGGGGAAAAAAGAAAGTTTAATTAGTGAATGAAAAGAAAAAAATATAAATTTTAATTAAAGGCTGTAAAAGAAGTTAGCTTTTGTTAAAAAATGGTAGCTGCAAGAAGAATTTATTATTTCTTTTTTTTATAAAATTTTTGCATAATGAAAACCAAAAATGTAATTTTACAAGAATGGAGGACTGGCAAGAAGTTATCTGCCGGTACAGGCGGCTGCTTCCCTGCCCTCATCCTTGTGTCCATCCAGAATTCCTATTTTTCTCAAAAGAGTGACTGGGGTGGAAGTTATCTGCCGGTACAGGCGGCTGCCCCCCTGCCACTATTTTGGTCCTGTTCCCATTTACCTAACCTCAAAAAGTGTGACTGGTAAGAAGTTATCTGCCGGTACAGGCGGCTACTTACCTGCCACCATTTTTGTCCCATCCCAGAGTTCCTACTCCAAAAAGTGTGACTGGGGCGGAAGTTATCTGCCGGTACAGGCGGCTGCCCCCCTGCCACCATTTTTGTCCCAACCCAGAGTTCCTAACAAATTCCTAAATAATAAGCTACTACTACCAAAGACACTCACCTAATTTCGGAATATTCGCAATAGGCCGAAATCAGGTCGAGTGTGCGCTTTATATAGGGTCGTGAAATCACCAACTCCTGTTGGTGACTTGTTGCTCAACTTTCTGTCGTATCATGTGGTGAATTGTGGCACATGATTTGCCGTGCCTCTATCGTCGTCTCCCTTTTCCTTATGCGATTTCGACCTCACAACCCGTCTGGTTGTTCGTCGTTTGGGTAGTGTCGCTGATACGGTGACCAGGTGTTTTTTCCCCCACTATCACCAATCAACTTGGTGACCAGGGTGCCACTGTTCGCCCCGTTTAGGCGACTTAAATTCTAACATTTGGTTAATATTCAGATATTTAATATAATTCAAAACAATGATTCAATTCATGACTTAAATATTTTATGGTATGTTGGCGACAATCATCTGTCGCGATAGGAATGTGACGTCACCATATTTTTGGGGTCGTCACAAGCGAATGTAATATTCGTGCACAGACAGAGATTAAATGTTTATTTTGCAAATCCGGAGAGCATACAATAAATGCGTGTGCGTCGTTCGCTGTGATTCCTGTTCTGCAACGTTTCGACTAATTACTAATTTATTTTATTTTATTTGATATTGGATTGCTAGTACAACAAGATAAAAATCTTATAATTATAGCACTAGCCACTTACATGTACATACGTTGAAAAAGGAAAACTATGAAGCAATTAAGATAGATCAGGATACATACTACATTAAAACAGATACTGAATCACGTAAGATAAATCTTAATAATAGTATTGCACATAAAGGGTCCACATGTCACAAGTAAAGACTTTATACATCTGACCAGCAGACGAGCAATTACATGGAACATTTGGACTCTACAACACATATGCAACACTATTTTACAGGCACATTATTTAATGAAATACAAACACGTAAACTAAATTAAATTAAACACAAAAAATTTAAATTTAAAAAATTATAAATTTAAAGCGATTTAGGTATTTTAGAAATTAAAAATTTCTGTTCTAAACTGCATTGCGTTGCGAAACTGTTGGAAGTTATGTGGTAACGAGTTCCAAAGACGAATGGAATTTATGTAAAATTGACGTTCCGATGTCAAGCATGAATGCTTCAGTTGGATTACATTGTTTCCACGGTTTGAGCGTAAAAAATTTAGTTTTTTATATAAATAGTCTGGTTCTTTGGTATAGACAATTTTGTACAAAAAAATTAGTGTTCTACAGTTTATTAGGTAGTCAAATGTTATGCCAAATATTTGTTTTGAAAAATTCGATACACGGTCGGACCGTTTTAAACTGTACACATAGCGTGCTATATTGTTGTATAAAACATTTAGCTTGCGTTTGCTGACAGAGTCACAATTTGCAAACATTTCACAACCGTACAACAAAGTAGGAACGAGATAAGTTTTTGCTAGTAGAATTCTTATATTTTTGGGTGTAAAATATTGGGTCACCCACAAAGTTCGGAGCATCCCATAAACTTTTCCAATTGTTGTATTGATGTGATTGGTCCATGTCAGCGTTCGATTAAATGTTATACCAAGGTTTTTTGCAGTATCCACGATATCAATTTTGGAGCCGTTGAGGTGAATTTTTTGACAAATCGTAAAGTCGCGTAATTTTTTGTGTATCAACAAGTACTTTGATTTGGTCGGGTTCAAGCACAGACCATTGATCGAAGCCCAATCATTAACACGTTGTAGGTTCTCGTTCATATTATTAATGCAGCTACAACTTGTATACAACTGAACATCATCTGCATACATTTGGATGTTACAATCCCTTAACGAATTGGGGAGATCATTTATATATAAAGAAAAAAGTAGTGGACCCAAAATTGAGCCCTGCGGAACACCTTTAGAAACATTCAGGAATTGGGAAATAGTGTTCTTGATGCTTACAGACTGAAATCTACCAGTTCAGTAAGAGGATATGAGATTAGTGGCAGATGGAGAAAAATTAAACATATTTACTAGTTTTGTGCACAGAATTTTATGATCTACAGTATCGAACGCCTTTGAGTGGTCTAAAAGTACCAAGAATGTTAGTTTGTTCGCATCAAGACTTACTCTGATATTTTAAGACACCTCAATAAGTGCTGTGATACATCCACGTTTGGGTCTGAAACCGGATTGCCTTTCCGTTAAGAGTGAATTCTTAGTTAAGTAACAATTCATTTGTCTGGACATCAACAATTCAAATGCCTTTGATAGGTAGGGTAGGATTGCAATAGGGCGGTATTCATTTAAAGTTTTGGGAATTGGAATGATTTTCGCATTTTTACAACTAGCTGGAAAAGTAGATTGAGTTATTATGGAATTAAATAAATAAGTAATAAATGGCAATAATTTCGGTAGTAACGATTTATCAATAAACAGATATTCAATAACATCACAAGAATTCGCTTTAGAGTTAATTTTACACGTAATTCCCTCCCTCACAAAAATTGCAACTCCACCAGCATGGTAGAATTAAATTGAATGTATTGTCTTTAGAACCGTAGTACGTGTTATTTTGAGTTATCATTAATTTGAATTAAAAGTAACATGAATTTAGCAACGCAAGCAGTAATAATCTTAATAATTAAAATAGTATGACTTAAAAGTTTTCCTGAATAAAAAGAATCGCTAGGGAATATGATATAAGATGATTTTGAGTTAAAGTAAATAAATTTAATTATGCAGAAAAATATATATATTTTAAATATTGTTTTCAATGGCAGCACTGGCGATGTCAGAGTTTTTATTCTGTTGCTCACTCTGAGAGAATTTTTCATTTTCAGCCCCAGCTGAATCGTAGTTGTTGTTATTGTTAATTTTGTTACCAGTGTTATTGTAGTTAGTGTTGTTTTCATTGTTGCATTCATTATGATCTTCACTTCGAAAGTAACTACCCCGGTCTGGGTTGAACTGTGGCTGATACGAGCTTCGATCTGGTGCTCTCTCTCTAGGATAAGAATGAAACTTATCTAGTTGTTGAATGGAGTCGATACGTGTCGGTAGTTCGCTGTCGGTACTTTTAACATAGACAATGCCGCGAATGCTTTGCAAAAGGATTTCCAATTTGTATTAATTGTTTGAGAAATGGTCATTCAGTATCGACAGGTAAATCAGCTCGGTGACGAGTATGTAATCGTGCACTTTTACACCAATATCCAGTAGGCCTTCCTTCTGTCAATTCAAGCTCTAGCACCTCAGCTTCTGATCGACCAACAACTTCTCAGGCGTCCTTCAATAATCCAAGTTCTAGCACCTCAATTTTTGATCGGCCCTCAACTTCTTGCTTTCGGCAATCACACATCTGGGAATGAGGATTAAGTAATTCCATGTCAGCGTTCGATTAAATGTTATACCAAGGTTTTTTGCAGTATCCACGATATCAATTTTGGAGCCGTTGAGGTGAATTTTTTGACAAATCGTAAAGTCGCGTAATTTTTTGTGTATCAACAAGTACTTTGATTTGGTCGGGTTCAAGCACAGACCATTGATCGAAGCCCAATCATTAACACGTTGTAGGTTCTCGTTCATATTATTAATGCAGCTACAACTTGTATACAACTGAACATCATCTGCATACATTTGGATGTTACAATCCCTTAACGAATTGGAGAGATCATTTATATATAAAGAAAAAAGTAGTGGACCCAAAATTGAGCCCTGCGGAACACCTTTAGAAACATTCAGGAATTGGGAAATAGTGTTCTTGATGCTTACAGACTGAAATCTACCAGTTCAGTAAGAGGATATGAGATTAGTGGCAGATGGAGAAAAATTAAACATATTTACTAGTTTTGTGCACAGAATTTTATGATCTACAGTATCGAACGCCTTTGAGTGGTCTAAAAGTACCAAGAATGTTAGTTTGTTCGCATCAAGACTTACTCTGATATTTTAAGACACCTCAATAAGTGCTGTGATACATCCACGTTTGGGTCTGAAACCGGATTGCCTTTCCGTTAAGAGTGAATTCTTAGTTAAGTAACAATTCATTTGTCTGGACATCAACAATTCAAATGCCTTTGATAGGTAGGGTAGGATTGCAATAGGGCGGTATTCATTTAAAGTTTTGGGAATTGGAATGATTTTCGCATTTTTACAACTAGCTGGAAAAGTAGATTGAGTTATTATGGAATTAAATAAATAAGTAATAAATGGCAATAATTTCGGTAGTAACGATTTATCAATAAACAGATATTCAATAACATCACAAGAATTCGCTTTAGAGTTAATTTTACACGTAATTCCCTCCCTCACAAAAATTGCAACTCCACCAGCATGGTAGAATTAAATTGAATGTATTGTCTTTAGAACCGTAGTACGTGTTATTTTGAGTTATCATTAATTTGAATTAAAAGTAACATGAATTTAGCAACGCAAGCAGTAATAATCTTAATAATTAAAATAGTATGACTTAAAAGTTTTCCTGAATAAAAAGAATCGCTAGGGAATATGATATAAGATGATTTTGAGTTAAAGTAAATAAATTTAATTATGCAGAAAAATATATATATTTTAAATATTGTTTTCAATGGCAGCACTGGCGATGTCAGAGTTTTTATTCTGTTGCTCACTCTGAGAGAATTTTTCATTTTCAGCCCCAGCTGAATCGTAGTTGTTGTTATTGTTAATTTTGTTACCAGTGTTATTGTAGTTAGTGTTGTTTTCATTGTTGCATTCATTATGATCTTCACTTCGAAAGTAACTACCCCGGTCTGGGTTGAACTGTGGCTGATACGAGCTTCGATCTGGTGCTCTCTCTCTAGGATAAGAATGAAACTTATCTAGTTGTTGAATGGAGTCGATACGTGTCGGTAGTTCGCTGTCGGTACTTTTAACATAGACAATGCCGCGAATGCTTTGCAAAAGGATTTCCAATTTGTATTAATTGTTTGAGAAATGGTCATTCAGTATCGACAGGTAAATCAGCTCGGTGACGAGTATGTAATCGTGCACTTTTACACCAATATCCAGTAGGCCTTCCTTCTGTCAATTCAAGCTCTAGCACCTCAGCTTCTGATCGACCAACAACTTCTCAGGCGTCCTTCAATAATCCAAGTTCTAGCACCTCAATTTTTGATCGGCCCTCAACTTCTTGCTTTCGGCAATCACACATCTGGGAATGAGGATTAAGTAATTCTTGCTACGGTAGCTGTTAAAATTAAAACTCGATCTGGCGAATGTCTTGTGTCAGGAGCGTTGTTAGACTCCGGTTCTCAAATCAATTTTATAGCCGAGGAACTTGCACAAAGATTGCAGGTGCGAAAGGAAGAGGGGAATTTAAATTTAATCGGTATCAGAAAAGCTCACTCCACAGTAAAACAAAAGCTGCACGCTGCTGTGAGATTTTTTGATATTGCGATCGATTTCCACATACCAACCAGATCATTCGATTTCCTTGAAAAATTGGGAAATTCCTTCAATCATTGAGCTAGCTGACCCATATTTCGAAAAACCACAAAAGATAGATCTACTGTTAGACGCTTTTTTCGAATTACTATCGGTGGGACAAATCAAACAAAGTCCCAATCTTCTAACGCTGCAAAAAACCTTGTTAGGATGGGTAGTCTCTGGAAAGTATAAAAATACTGAAAAGTCAAAGTCACAAGTATGCCATGCAACTAGTCTGGTTGAAGACAGATGTTCTCTCCATTCTATTGTTCAAAACTTCTGGTCATTAGAAGAGATACCCACTGAGTCACAAATAAGTAAACACACAGCAGAACAGCTGTTGTGTGAAAAGAATTTCGTTGAGTCAGTTATACGTGCGCCTTCTGGCAGTTTTACTTTAAAACTTCCATTAAAAAATAGTCCGAATTTACTTGGTTCATCTTTCGAAATTGCGAAAAGCCGTTTTATTTCACTCGAACGTAGACTCTTAAAAGATAATGAGTTACGAAAAATGTACATGGATTTTATGAAAGAGTATTTACAATTGTCCTGATTTCATTTATATTTTTTGTTAAGTTTGTTATATTTTCACAAAATACCGAATTGCAGCTAAGCATTCTGGCTGCCTGGCTTTAGGCATTTTTTGCAGTTCAAGTGACAGACACATGATACCACCACTCAAGGTGATACAAAGTGTCAGTGCACTTGAAGGCAATATGCAACTAAGCATTTTGTGCCTTGCCGGTAAAGGTAAAATCTGTTATAAATAGGTAAAATAAGAATAATAAAGAATCAGTTATTAATTATAATTCAAAGTGTGATCAATATCGACGCGGACAAGCATCAAATTCTGGTTTATGTGCTGGAATTTAAATGAACATATTGCAAATTAAACAAAAACGTCAAATTCTGGTTTATGTGGCGGAATTTGATTGGACATTTTGCCATTCAGACAAAAACGTCAAACGCTGGTTCAAGTACCGGAGTTTGACTGAACATTTTGGTGACCCCGACAATTGGACATCTGCATCTATCATGGGGATGGAGGATTTAGTACGACAACAGGACGAGAAGGCGTGAAGATTCAGAAGTTTGTTACCAACCTCAGGAAGGCGCCGCTGTACAGGAGGACCATCGAGTTCTACAAGGCCAAGGCAAAGGAACTCGACGAACTGTGGGCAGCGTTCAACCAGCTCTACAATACATTTTGGTGACCCCGACAATTGGACATCTGCATCTATCATGGGGATGGAGGATTTAGTACGACAACAGGACGAGAAGGCGTGAAGATTCAGAAGTTTGTTACCAACCTCAGGAAGGCGCCGCTGTACAGGAGGACCATCGAGTTCTACAAGGCCAAGGCAAAGGAACTCGACGAACTGTGGGCAGCGTTCAACCAGCTCGACAATACAACACCTCTGCGCCGGCATGGGCACGGCGCAGAGGTGTCGCACATGTACTTCGTCAAGGACATTCATCGCACGGTCGGCCAGTTATACAGCAATGCTCGAGAAGAAATCGAAATTCTATTGACGAAGGCTCCCCCAATCACAGCAGTGAAGGCCGCCCAAGTCAAAGAAACGACAACTGAAAAAGCGCAAGTCACGGAATCAACAAGTGAAGAACCAACCAATTGGAAAAACCACCGACAGTGATGAGCGCTACATCAAACCCTTACCTCTCTAATACTCCAAATGCGCAAAATTCACGAAAATTCTCTGAGAAACCCGCATCGCTTGCTGCCTTACGAAGTCAGTCATAGACGACACTACTTAGCACTATGTGTGTTACCGCAACTGATAAATGGGGAAGACAAATTCATTGTTGCGCACTCTTGGACAACGGATCACAGGCTAATTTTATAACAAAGTCACTGGCAGGAAAACTTGGACTACAAAAATCTCCATGTGCCATTGGAATCGATGGAATTGGACAAATCAAAATCGTATATCCGAAAGAATCAATCTGCAACTACTATCAAGTGCAACAGGTTTCAGCAATCGAATTGAAGTCCACGTCATACCTAAAATCGTCTCCAGCCAGCCGGCAAGTAACATCAACACGAGCAACTGGAATATTCCAACAAATTTACAGTTGGCTGACCCCAATTTCCACGAATCTCGAAGCATCGACATTTTAATTGGAGCTGGCCACTTCATCACTTTGTGCTGGGCAAATAACATAGGGACATGGATTACCAACACTGCAAAACACGCTTTTTGGATGGATAGTAGGTGGCGAATACAATAATCAGAACAACATTCTTACACTCCTAACATGTGGAGTCAGCACCGAGTCCCAACCTATGGAGAAATTCTGGCGCTTGGAAGAGACACGACAAAACAATTTCACTGCTGCTGAAAGACGTAGTGAAAATGTGTTCATGCAAAATACTCAGCGACATACCGATGGGCCGTTGCAACCATCGCTTGAGAAGAACTGTTCGAAAGGTTGATCTTTAATGTTGAAAGCTGTTGTTGGACTCTTTCTAGTTCTTCATGGTGAGATACATATTTTGATGCATACAGTTCTGCTGAGGACGTCTTTTCAGTTGGTGTAACCAGCTCGCTTATATCAACTGCTGGGATGCTCTTTTAATCGTGCTCTCTTGTTTTCTGTGACCTTGAATTGTAAGAAGTGGTTGCCTGATGATGCAATTGTCGCCCAGTTTTAACAGACCGGAGGTTTGCAAATGCAGCTCTTGTTATGAGGTCCCTGTCCGGCTGCTTCAATCGAACATGCGGTTGTTGGTTTGTGATGGAGCAGATTCAACTCACATGAGCTTATTGTTGAACCTTGTTTATAAAGTGGATGATTAAGATGACACAAATGGCGATCTCCTTCTGTCAGCATACAAGTCCTCAGCTCGTCTTCATTCAGCGGATAGTAGGTGTCGCGATGTAGATTAATCATCAGAAATGGATACGCTGGTCGGATTCTAAAGAATGTTCCGTTATATTGCCATGGTGTGGCTGTGAGTTTCAATAGCTCGAAGTCGTCGATGCCAATTAGCGGAAGGTTAATTTTGAAGATGAGGTAATTTTCCGTCAGCCTTCCTTGAATTGTCATTAAGTTGTAATACTTCAGCAACTCCATTAACGAGACCGGTAGTTTCAGATGACTTGGTAGACCCGCCTTGATGTTGAGCAATTCACCTTGTAATTGTTGAGGTGATAGAAGTTCGGGACTGATTTTCCCGTGGTGAGTGTCTGTCAATATGTCAAGGAGCGAATCCTGTGCGTGTTGTAGATGCAGCAATTGAAGTGTCGCATGAATAGCTAATTCACTGAAGATATGTGTTGAAAATATGTTCATGCCATATTTGAGACCATCAATCACAAGAACTCTTTCCGTCGTTTGCAGAGGGTCGTTTCATATGTACTTCGATTTATAAAACATTCTCGGAGTCCCACTACAAAACGAAACGAGTCAACAATACCAAAGGCAGACGAAATGGAGGACGCCTTAATTAACATCATAAGGAGCATACAGCTTCAAGATTTTGCTGATGAACGGGCCCAACAAGCACGCCATTCTTGCGTAAAAAACAACAGTTCGATTAGCAGCTTGACTCCTTTTATCGACGAAAAAGGAATCTTGAGAGTAGGAGGACGATTAAACGCTTCCACATTGAGCTACGATGCTAAACACGCGACACTTATGCCGTATCGCAACCCAATTACGAAACAATTATTAGAAGAGCTGCATAAGAAACATCTTCATGCGGGTCCCCAAACACTTATATCTATCGTACGACAACGTTTCTGGCCAATCAAGGTAAAATCTCTTGCCCGCTCAATCGTTCAAGGCTGCGTTCAATGCAACAGAGCTAGACCAAAGCTATTTCAACAGCTAATGGGAAATCTGCCAGCAGATAGGATGCAACCAGCAAGACCTTTTGTCATATCCGGAGTCGATTTCTTTAGACCCGTCTGGACGCATTTTAAAATTCGCGGCAAACGACCACTCAAGTCATACGTCGCAGTATTTTGTTGCTTCGCCACAAAAGCCGTTTATCTCGAGCTAGTGACAGATCTCTCAACTGAAGCTTTCATTGGAGCTATAAAACGATTTACAGCGCGTCGTGGATACTGTAAGAAGTTATACTGCGATAACGCAACAAACTTTGTTGGCGTCAAAAACTATCTTGAAGAGCTGTAAAAGGCTATTCATAATAAAGAGGCGCTTGAAAAAGAAGTGCATGGAATTCTCATTTATTCCACCCCGCGCTCCACACTTTGGTGGACTTTGGGAAGCAGCAGTCAAATCAGCCAAACACCTGCTGCAACACACATTAGCAGCTGCTTCATTAACTTATGAAGAAATGGAAACGATGGTGATCCAAGCAGAGGCCATAATGAATTCTCGACCAATTACGCCATTGACTGCTGATCCAAATGACTTCCAAGCTCTAACTCCTGGACATTTGCTAATAGGAGAACCACTCACTTCAACAACCGATTTTCCTCTGTAGAGTTCAATTGGTTGTGCGAATAAAAAATCTGCTCTCATAAAATCAATTTTTTATATCGGAAATTCTACTCTAAAAATATTGAAACAGCCCCGAGGCTTCGTGCGATAGTACAGTGACGCGTTTGCATAGGGCTCGCGATCACTTGCTTGGACACTTTTGTGAAATTAAAAACCAAATCAAAAATTTTTGCCAAATAAAATCACAATTCGAATTCGCTTCATCAACAAAATCTTTATCCCGCGCAACATATCTGCTAAAACATTACACATTCTTTATAAACAAAATATAATCAGCTGATCCACTGACAGCAAAGTCAACACAGCGTTGACGTTAAAATTTCCCTCGGAAAAAAAATATCCCAAAAAACATCTGTTTGCAGCGATCAGCGAGTACACAAACCGCATCGCGCCATCTATGCGTCGCTTTTCTAATTAGGGTGACCAGAACCTTAAAAACGCGAAATTAGTACCAGTGTGACCGCTCGTCATGCAACGTACCCCTCCGTCAACAGTAGACAGTGGACGAAATGGTACAGCTCATCAGCAGCTGCAACTACAACAACAACTTTTGCAACCCCTGCAGCAAAAGCTTCCACAGCAAGACGGTGCGCAGCAACAGCTTCCGCAACAACAACAACAACTTATTCAAATTCCCTTGCCAGATATACAGTGGAGTTCCCATAGCGATACTGCACACGAAAACACAGGTAACTCTGTATCGTCAATTTCTTTGGTTGATACCCCTAGCAAATATATTGAAATCCCCGTAGGCCTTACCCCCATTCCTGACTCAAGTGAGACGAATAGCGGATTTTCTGAAATCGCTAATCGCATAACAAAGGTCGCTACTCGCTCCATTAATACAGGTCAAAAGAGCAAAATGCCGACAGTGCAGACAGGAATCAACATTTACTTCGCAAAGCGAGTACTATCGTCCCCCCCTAATGGGAATAGGCATTCCGCAAAAATTCAAAAGACGAATCCCGTTAAACCATCTCTCGAGCTTGGACAAAATCGATATGCGATTCTTGCTGAAGAAAATGATTCGGATCCCAAGCCGAAATCGCAAAAACCCCCACATTCCGAAACCAAGTATCTTGGAATGCATCTCGATCGCTGACTCACATGGCATAAACATATTGAATCCAAAATCACTCAGATCAAATTAAAGCAATTGGAACTAAATTGGCTAATCTCAAGGGCATCAAAGCTAAATCTCACATACAAAGTCCAAATATACAAAAGTATAATAAAACCTATATGGACATATGGAATCGAACTCTGGGGCACTGCCTCTCCCTCGAACGTGGAAAAACTCCAGAGAGTCCAATCCCCTTGGTATATAAAAAATACTAACATCCACAGAGACCTGAATATACCTGCAGTAAAAGACGAAATTCCGAAATTTACCTCGAAGTACAAGCAGAAGCTCATGTTTCACCCAAACATTCTAGCTAGAAATTTACTGAGACCTCTGAATCCCTCACGTTTCAAACGAAACTAATATATTCCACATATATTAGTTACGATAACTCTACATTGCCTACATCAATGGACATAGGGCAAATAGTTTTAATCTGAATATTATAAAAATAAGCTGAATTTCAGAATTTTTGAAAAATCATTGTTAGACCTAAGTTATTATTAGGTGATTCAATTAAATAAAATTACTATAAAAAAAAAAAAAAAAAAACTTCAACAGTAGATCCAGTGGCCGGACGGAACACTGCTAACAATCTTACAAGGTGGAAGCTGGTCACACAAATGAGGGAGGAATTCTGGAAAAGATGGTCCTCTGAATATCTCAACAGTTTGCAGCATCGCCATAAGTGGAAACAGGAATGTCACAACGCTAAGCCAGGGATGATGGTGGCTATAAAGGACGACAACCTACCACCTTTAAAATGGTATTTGAGACGCATAGTGGAAGTGTTTCGTGGTGAAGATGGGCGCGTTCGTGTCGCAGATGTTCGTACAGCGTCCAACGTACTACGTAGACCAATACACAAATTAGCGCCATTACCAGTCGACGAGGAATGCCAACGTGACGAACCTACTCTAAATGCCTGTCCACAAGCAAGTAGCAAGCCATCAACAAGCAACCAAGGCTGTCCACGGACTGACCATGAACCCTCCCTTCCTTCAAAGAAGACACGCCTACACACAACATCAACTTTAGTTACATTATTACTAGCCTGCCTATTTTCGCCGTCCTGCTCACCATCCTCTGTCGAAGTACAACCATTTAACACCAATCCCGGCATCTATTTTGAGAATCTCGGTGTTGCGGAAGTTATCACCAGTGACTGGTCAGAAATCAAATTGTCAAGGCATACTTAACCCTCCTGAACACAGCATGTGAAGCAATTCACGCTTCAACACATTGTTCCGCAACAGTGATGCTCATCGACCGATTTGTGAATGAAGTCAACCTGAAAAACCAGCTTCTTACCGTCACCCACCTTTCAAGAACTAAAAGAGGAGCATTCAACTTGGTAGGCAACGTCGCCCACACTTTATTTGGAGTTCTTGACTCGGATTACGCAGAGGAAGCAGCGCTCACCATCGATCAAATTCGGCAAAATGAGGATCATCTGGTCACTCTAATCCACAACCAAACCACATATTTAGACAGCACTATAAACATAATGAAGAAAAATCAACGGGATATAGAAGGAGCCTTTCAAGAAACTGAAAAGTTTCTGCACAAGGTAAATCTGAATATTGCCAGCCTCCAGCAACAGCTCAACAAGGAAAGGGTAACACAGATTTTCAGTGAATTAGCTATTCAAGCGACACTTCAATTGCTGCATCTACAACACGCACAGGATTCGCTCCTTGACATATTGACAGACACTCACCACGGTAAAATCAGTCCCGAACTTCTATCACCTCAACAATTACAAGGTGAATTGCTCAACATCAAGGCGAATCTACCAAGTCATCTGAAACTACCGGTCTCGTCAACGGAGTTACTGAAGTATTACAACTTAATGACAATTCAAGGATGGCTGACGGAAAATTACCTCATCTTCAAAATTAACCTTCCGCTAATTGGCATCGGCGACTTCGAGCTATACATGGAATACATGGATCTATTCCGTTGCTAGTGAACTAACAATCAATGCGGTATGTGGACCGAACCTTCAAGAGCTGCATTTGCAAACCTCCGGTCTATTAAAACTGGGCGACAATTGCATCATCAGGCAACCACTTCTTACAATTCAAGGTCACAGAAAACAAGAGAGCACAATTAAAAGAGCATACATCCCAGCGGTTGATATAAGCAAGCTGGTTACACCAACTGAAAAGACGTCCTCAGAAGAACTTTATGCGTCAAAATATGTATCTCACCATGAAGAACTAGAAAGGGTCCAACAACAGCTTTCAACATTAAAGATCAACTTTCCGAACAAAATTCGACCGCACGACATTCATCATTATACTCTGGGTTACACCTGTTTGGTAGTAGTGATCTGCATCATTGCAGTACTGGCTTGGAAACATCGCATCTTCACTTGTAAGACCGCTTCTCACAAGGGACACCAACAACCAAATTACAAAGACGACGAAGCCGATATCGACGCCACCCAAGACTTGTCCAAGATCACGGTGTATGACAGAGAAGGTTGAACGAAACCGCTCAACTCCTGGCAGGACGTTTGGGAGTCCCTTTGATTAAATTTATATTTTTTGTTAAGTTTGTTATATTTTCACAAAATACCGAATTACAGCTAAGCATTCTGGTTGCCTGGTTTTAGGCGTTTTTTGCAGTTCAAGCGACGGACACATGATACCACCACTCAAGGTGATACAAAGTGTCAGTGCACTTGAAGGCAATATGCAACTAAGCATTTTGTGCATTGCTTGCTAGTGACTTCGCTGCACTTCGGTAAAGGTAAAATCTGTTATAAATAGGGAAATTAGAATAATAAAGAATCAGTTATTAATTATATTTCAAAGTGTGATCAATATCGACGCGGACAAGCATCAAATTCCGGTTTATGTGCTGGAATTTGATTGAACATATTGCAAATCAAATAAAAACGTCAAATTCTTGTTTATGTGCCGGAATTTTATTGAACATTTTGCAATTCAGACAAAAACGTCAAACTCTGGTTCAAGTACCGGAGTTTGACTGAACAGAACTCGTTTCGGACTTGTCAACTGATTGTTTTATTTCTTCCCCGAGCGCATCTACAGCGACAATGCAATTTTGTAGGTGCGGAACGAAAACTATGGGAACTAAAGGAGGCGGTAGAAAACCAGCGAGAAAAGGTGCTATTGTACGCAGCGGAATTCATGGAATTCGTTCATGGGGGCTCAACCGGGATACTGAATTGGATTGTTATAAAAAAGTAAAATAAATTACCATCGTTTCAACAAGTGGCGGATGAAAAATATTCTTAATTCGCTGCATACATTTGTCGGCTCTTCCTTCAAGCATTCTACTCTGCTTATTTCGCTGCAGCTGAAATTGATGCGTAATTGACTGTCGATTTTTCGATGCTAATTTTGTGAAAAAATATTGAAGATTCCATAACTGTTGGGAGTGAATCCGTTATTGCGGTAACGCTGATACACGCTGATACAGCTACACCAAATCGACACGTCGCTACGTATTTAGCTGCCGGCTCGGCGCTAAAGCTACATCGCTGCTAAGTTCGCTGCTTATTTCGCTGCAGCTCACATCGCTGCATTCATTCTGTCGGCTCTTCGTTTTGAGCAACCTATTGCTGGTAAGTGCTAAAGCTACATCGCTGCAAAGTTCGCAGGTTTTTTCGCTGCAGCTCACATTGCTGCGTACATTTGTCGGCTCTTCATTGGAGCAACCATCGCTGCAGCTCACATCGCTGCATTCATTTGTCGGCTCTTCGTTTCAGCAACCTTTGCTGGTAATTTCGCTATAGCTGCCATCGTTTTTTAAGTTTTTTTGCATATCTGTGATACAATTCGTAAATATACATAAAAAACAAACTAAAATAATTGAATTGAGGAAAGCGGTTCACAGTTATTTAATTTTTCAATACTTATATGAACATTTTAATTTCGGAATACCACATCAAGAAATATTGAAGTGTTTCGATCACATTTTCTGGAAAGTGTCTCCCCAATAGTGATTCTGGTTACATTCATATAATAATAATAATAAAGGGGGATTTGCACTGCGACTGTTGGTAGCCCAGATAGATCGAACCAATAGTTCGTACTCTTTCTCTGAGCATTTCCCGGATAGTGTGTGCACCTATACCACAGAATGGCTCTGGCCCTGTAAGGGGCGTAGCCGCTCCTGTTCTCGCAAGCTCGTCTGCCGCCTCTTTCCCCTCCACACCGACGTGTCCTGGCACCCAGTAGAGCGTAACTTTATTTTTTCCGCCCAGCCGGTTTAATTTTGCAAGACAGTCCCCCACTAGCCTGGAGCTAATGATGTGAGAGTCTAGAGCTTAAAGAGCCGCCTGACTGTCAGATAGTATTACAATTTCCCGTCTACAGTATTTTCTATCAAGGTTGAATTGCACACATCTTTCAATTGCATGAACTTCTGCTTGGAAGATGCTGGTCAGTATGCCCATTGGTTCGGGTTATTCAGTACGTGGCCCGAATACCCCAGCATCAGTGCCCTCGTCTGTTCTGGATCCATCTGTAAACCACATTATAGCATGGTCGCGGATACCAAACTGTGAGTGTATATTGGACCATTCTTTCATACTACTGAGCTTCACATCAAAGTTTTTTGTGAAGCTAAATTTTCTCATGTTATCGTCCCTTGGAGCTAATAGAAGCGAATACTTATTGGAAAGAGTGAATTGATCCGCGAGCTCAATACACCTTCCGTGTCCTATGTCCTCCTTAGAAAATCTCGCAAGTGTGCTGTCAGCTACCTCCCCAATAACAATGTGTAGGGGAGTTAGTTCTAATATTACCTCCAGTGCTGCAGTTGGACAGGTTCTCATTGCCCCGGTTATGCAGACACATGCTAGCCTTTGAACACGTTCTAGTGACTTCCTAGTAATGCCAGACTAGTTCTCCTCCTACACATCGTGAGAGATCTAATGGCCTTCTTTGTTACTAACTCCGTGTGTATCTTCCACGTGAGCTTACTATCAAGTGTTAATCCCAGATATTTCACTTCCGTTTATTTCTCTATAACTTGACCGGACAGCCGATTTGGCCTCCAGTACTGTAGTTTCCTCTTCAATGTAAACGGTACAATCGTGGTTTTTGCTGGATTAATGTTCAGCCCCACAGATTTGCACCATTCCAGCGTGACCTCGAGACCTCTCTGTATTATATCACATAAGGCCTCCTCGTACTTACCCCTAGCCATTATGACGATGTCATCAGCATACCCCTGTCACGTAAATCCCATATCAGTAAGTTTGCTGAGGAGCTCGTCCACCACCAGACTCCACAGGAGAGGCGAAAGCACGCCCCCCTGGGGACAACCCCTCGTGGCGACTGCCTCAGTGGTGTTAAGGCCAGTTTGATATTCCTCAGACCTGGTGCCTAACATCTCCCCGACCCAATGGAACAGAGTTGTGTCCACCCCTTTACATAGCAAGGCATGTCTTGCTATGTAACCTCATGGGAGGTGTTGTCAAACGCACCCTCTATGTCGAGGAATGCACACACTACTATTTCCTTTGTGTCCAAGGCCCTCTGTATGTACCCAGCCAACTGGAATAGAGCAGTTTCAGTAGACCTGCCCGCTCTATAGTGAAGGTGGTGAAGGGGCCTCCTGACCAGGACTTCTTCTCGAAGATAGTTATCTATTACTTTTTCCATCATTTTTAAAAGAAACGACGTCAAGCAAATTGGTCTAAAGGATTTTGGTAGAGTAGGATCCTTCTTCCCAACCTTCGGGATAAAAATAACTTTAGCCCTACGCCAGCTGCTAGGTATGTACCCTAAGGCCAGGCTGCTTGTAGAAATCCTTCTAATCTGATGAATCATTTCAGGCCCTCCCTTCTGGAGAAGAGCCGGAAATATGCCATCTACACCTGAAGATTTCTAGGGGTGAAAGGTTACAATTGCCCATTCAATCCTTCTTCTATCACAAATTTTTTTGGCGACTTCCCAATCTACTGTACTAGCTCTCCGACCCATAGACAAGTTCAATGAGACCGCAATTAGTGCTACCCCATATCGTTTTATGGGCATTTGCATTGCACCCTAGGAGTAGTGGTATGTGCAGCTTAGTGCAATGCTCCACAAGCCGCTGAACCTCCAGTGGTGGAAATTGCTTCTCATCACCCGGGAAGTACGCCGTCCGATCAGTTCCGCCTATATTGAGCAGAGTCTGAATCGGCACTAGGTCCCCGGTCAGGAATTCTGAAAGACAAAAGTAGTTAGTTTTATCCCTCAGTTTCATGTAAGCTCTAGGGTCCTGGGCCCCTACACCTATCAGTCCTCTCACCTGTCCGCCATAGATCCAAGGTTCCTGGATCAGTGCCGCCACAAGATGTTGTTTGGTAAACATCCTCGCAATTACAGCCGAAGCTGCTTTGGCGTGGTGGATGTTCACCTGGGCGAACCTGGCACTGACCCCCCCCCCGCTTCTGTCGTCCATCATGACGACTCCGGAGCCGACGCCCCGGATAGCAGCAACCTATCCTCCTCTTCCTCTGTCGGTTCTGCAGACACCTACAGTATCGGAAGGAGCATCATCCGTTGGAGCCACCTCCGCTCTTACCTCCCCCACAGGTCAACTCTGCAGATGAGCAGAGACCTTCCCGAAGCGGTAGTTCATCTGCCCGCCACTCTTCAGGATGCCCTCGTATGACGCCTCATCGATGCTCACTCTCAGGAGCTGGCCACCACCATCCTCCCGACAGCTGAGCTTCTTCCATACATTTGTATGAAGGCCCTCATTATGAGCATCGATGAGCGCCATCGTCACCTGCAGCGCCTTCTCCGCACTCCTTGGTATAAACCACGTGACGATACGCTCTTTCGGGATTTCTCCCCCAGACCGGACCGTCAGTTCTACCCCCTTCCACGTCCCCAGCTTAGACACCACCTTCCTGATCCACTCCGCGGTTTGCGGGGTCTCACAGTCCAGCAGTATCATGCCGGGTATGAAGTAGATGCCCTTTAACTTGAGTTTGAACTCGTATCCCAGGACCATCTCGGCGACAATGGCATGCTCAAGCGCAGTCAGCTCTTTTGGAGCCAACCCCACTTGAGGATAGTCCTTCGGCAGTATGGCAACCCGCTCAGACATGACCACTTTGGCGTAGGAGATACCCGGCGCAGCGGTGTTTCCTGCCGTGACCGGGTCGACAACCGCCCGTGCGCCGCTCACCTCACTCGACGAGACTGCCTTGCTCTTCTGCGGCGCAGTACTCGTCTGAGGAGGAGTCAGCGTTTTGTTGCCCCTTTTGTGGGGCCCATCCGCTGGAGGAGCTATACCAGGCTGAGCCCGATGCTGATCCACCAACTTCCTGGCCTCACCCGGCGCCAAGCCCCTCTGGAGGTATCGGATGTACCACCTCGTGCCGCACCCGCTAAGGTCATCACAAAATGGGACTTCTTTACCACCAGGTTGACCCGGCTCCGTAGCAATGGGAGTAAATCGGTGTCCGTGGCAGATACATTCCCAGACGGTATATCCTGGCCCCTCCTATTCCATCCAGTCGAACCGTTGCTGGAGCCTTGCGGACCAAACACCCAGTCGACCGGACCCCTCACCAGCGCCAACGGCGGTCGCTTAGGACTCTTGTGGCGATGGCCACCCCTACCTCCTCGATTAACGTTCATGGAACTATGTTCCAATCGGTTAGCCGCCTCCGTTGCGGTAACATCCCACCATACAGTTTATTATTATTACATTCACATAAGGTAGTGAATACAACATAACATTCCGCATATTAATTCACTTGTCAAATTTGTGAAATTGAACTCGTACACACAAAAAACCGTTTATCCAATTGATAAAACTTTTGTCAATAAACGGTCAACAAAAAATTTTTTATCAATTTGATCTATATTTTCTGTCAAATGGATAAAGTTTTTGCTCAAATTGAACAATTTTTGGTCAATGCAATCAAAATATTTTGTTGACCGTATATTGACAAAAATACTGTTAATTTATTTTTGTGTGTAGATTGTGTTTGGAAAAAAAAGTCTATCAAAATCAGTAAGGAAAGGCAATTGTCTCCGCATCAAGTTGATGAGTAAAAGGCGTTAAAAAGGAAACGGTCCTTAGCCAAAAGAAGGATTATCCGAATCAAAACAGCGTTTATAGAGAAATCCATTTCAAGGAACGTGATTGAGGTAGGTGTAGGCTAGAAATCTTGAACGCATACAGTGAATCACTAATGAGCTTGCAGGCTGCAGGCTGTTGATGAGGATAAGGCCCGTGGAGAATTAAAAGATATTATTGTTGAAACGAAATCCCTACTAAAATCCGTGTTAATTATGTGATGCTTCCTTTTCTGTACCACACAGCTCCCGACTTCCAAAAATGTCATTGCCAAAGTTTATGGGTAAATATTCTGAATTCAAAAACTTTATGAGTTTATTCGAAAGTTTGGTGCATAACGATCCCAGCATTCCAGACATTGAGAAATTTACGCACTTGATTTCGTATTTATCTGAAGCGTTAGGGACGTTAAGCGTTAGGGACGTTAAGGGCGTTTCAAATTTCCGAAGAAAATTATCCGAAGGCGTTGCTAAGCCTTAAAAGAGTCTACGACAACAAATGTCTCATATTTTTCGATACTATATCGAAACTTTTCGAATTGCCTGAAATTTCAAGACCTTCATCACTCTCTTTGCGTAGCATGATTAACACTGTATTAGCTGTGTACGATTCTCTCTTGTCGTTGGATGATGTAAAGAATATCACAAATTCAATAATCATTCATATAGTAATGTCGAAAGTTGATTCTAGTACTCGGTCGAAGTGGGAGGAAAGCTTGAACTATGATAAATTTCCACTATGGCATGAGTTTGAAACCGCTCTAAATAAACGGTACCAGTACATTTCAGCTGAAGAAGCCTCAATATCGAAGCAAAGACCTGGAAATAAATTTAAACAGGACAATTCCAAGAATAATTCCAGGTCATCATTTTCGGCCACAAAGTCTCGACAACAAAATTGTTTGCATTGTAATTCTACAAAACATTATATTGCTTCATGTCCATCGTTTCCCGCTTTATCGCCACATTAAAGATTTGAATTTGCAACATCTTCACAATTATGTATCAATTGCCTTCGAAAAGGGCATACGTATCAAAATGTTAAGCAAATCGATGTAGCATTTGTAATCGGTCGCACAATACGTTATTGCATCAATATCCGGTTACTTTTGAAAATATTCAAGCAAATCAACTACCCCCGTCGCAAGCTATACATGCACATCAACCTTTCACTTCTCACGAAATGCAAGCAAATCAACCTTCCACTTCTCACGAACATAGTAGAATATAGTATAACATATCTCGAACATATCTCGAACATAGTAGAACAGGTGATTTTAGCGACAGCTGTAGTAAAGGTAAAAAGCAAGTCCGGTGAATATATATATGCGCGGACATTGCTTGATTCTGGGTCTCAAGTCAATTTTATGACTGAGGAATTAGCTCAAAAGTTTCGTATAAAAAAGGAACAAAAAAGCTTAAACGTGATTGGCATTGCAGAGACAAACACGACAGTTCGCTCCACATTAAATGCATTTGTAAGATCACGCATCAATAAATATGACTTTTCGACCAATTTTTGGATTTTACGTTCTATCTCAGCTTATCACCCAGACCGAACAATCAATACAAGTGGTTTGAATTTTCCTTCAAATATAGAATTAGCAGACCCTTGTTTTTATAAATCCCAAAAAATGGATATGCAATTGGTTGCCGACTAGGACCGGGATCCCGAGATTTTTAGTCCCGAAAATCCCGGGATATTTTTTCCTGAATCCCGGGATTTTCGGGACTACATTTTAAATAAATTAGTCTATAAAAAAAGTTTAATACAAAAAAAATACAACTTTTCATCGCTCATAAAATATAAAAAAAATCGTGTAAGCTGAAAAATTGTTTTTGACAACATTTGGACCACCCCAAAATGAAAAAAAGTTAGTTAGAAAACTCAAAACTTAAAAATTTTTAACTTATTTGAATTTTTATATTTAGCGAGCTTATTTTTGTTAATAGTGATTTTGTATAGTCGGGTTCAAGCTCAAGTGCTTAAATTTATTAAAAAAAATTACGAAAAAAATTGTTTGTGCTTGAAATTTTTTCTTTAAGAAAAAACTAAATTTATATTTATTTCAGAAGAAAATTGGTATTTTCAGTCTTAGCGTTCGCACAAAAATTAATTAACTAAAACTAAAAAAATTAATTTCACAAACCTTACTTAAGCATATTTTGAATTGAATTGTGTCTTTCCTATAGAAACGGAAACTCAAATACTGAAAATGAATAAATTCATTAATTTGTACCTTTAATAAATTGAAATTAATGTTTATGTTTATTTATTTAAGCTAAAACTATATGTTTTCCAATAAAATATAATAAAAATTTTTTTTTTATTTTTTAAATGCATATATAATCATATAAACACATAAAAAATTTTTTTTTTTTTTTTAAATATATTTTGCTTGTAAAAGTAACAAATCCCGGGATTGCAATTTTCAGTCCCGAAAATCCCAGGATTTCAAAAAGGCTTCGGGATCGAAAGCCCTGGTGCAGACACATTTTTTGAGCTTCTCGTAGTGGGCCAAATAAAAAAGGATCCCGAACATCCAACGATTCAAAAGACCTGACTAGGTTGGATTGTTTCAGGAAAATATAGTTCTTATAGCAAACCTCAAACTCAACTATGTAGTATATTATGCCAATCTGAAGATTTTTCGATAATTGATTCGACAGTGCAAAAGTTTTGGGCCTTAGAAGAAATTCGTAGCGAGGCTAGTTAGAATAGATTGACACCGAAGCAACATCAATGTGAAGAACATTTCGTTGCAAATGTAGAAACGTTTGCAACAGGTAGATTCGAAGTCAGGCTAACGTTTAAATCCGACCCAAAGTCTCTCGGTTATTCATACGAAACCGCAGAGCTGCGATTTCGTTATTTCGTAAATTAGAAAAAAATCCTGAATGAAAGCAAACATGGAGTTTATGAGCGAATATCTTGCGTTAGGTCACATGGGTCCATTAGATAATAGCGTACTTAATTCTCCACACTACGTCATTCCGCATCAGTGTGTATTAAGACCACAAAGCACAACCACTAAATTGCGCGTGGTTTTTGATGCTATATTCCACTCTTCTCCGTTTCCGCCTACATAACTATGCCATTACGGCAGATATCACGAAAATGTACCGCCAAATAATGGTGCATGAAGATGATAGGAATTATCACCTTGTAGTGTGCCGTCAGCACCAGTCAGATCCATTTAAAATTTGTCGATTAAATACAGTAACTTATGGAACGTCACCCGCTCCATTCTTAGCGATAAGGTGTCTATAAATGTTGAGTGAGACAAGTAAAGTATTACAACCGCTTGGATCAAAAATAATTCAAAGAGACTTCTATGTGGATGACCTTCTGACTGGTGCGGATGACTTTGAGACTCTTGTACAAATTCGAAGTGAGGTTACAAATATATTAAAGTCAGCTGGATTCATTCTAACAAAGTGGTTTTCTAACCACCCAGAGTTTTTAAATGCAGAAGTTTCTGAAAAATCGATTCAGTTCAGTGACTTAGATTCTACGAAAACTATGCGAATCCATTGGCTCCCAAAAGAAGATGTGTTTCGTTTTATTCTTGATGAAAACTTTAAAAATTTACGAGCGACACAAAGAAATATTTTGTGAGTTTTTGTGCGTCTGTTTGACCCTCTTGGCTTACTTTCCCCAATTGTCACCAAAGCAAAAAGTACTTTTGCAAGAGCTTTGGGTACAAAAGTTAGATTGGGATGAATCAATTCCGTCTTGACACGAGTTGGCAAAACTTCAAAATAAATTTAACTCAGCTGCCATTGATACAAGTTCCACGGTTTGTAGATACTTACTCGAATGTGAGTTGTCAAATTCACGGGTTTGCTGATGCCTCTATGAGAGCATACGGCTGCTGTATTTATGTACGTAGCCATGCCGCTGGTAGCACAACCTGCAAACTTCTGACGTCAAAATCTAAAGTAGCTCCATTAAAAACAAAATCGCTTCCACGGCTGGAGCTATGTGCAGCACATATTTTAGCCAAATTATGGTCACGCGTATCACCGATGTTAACCCATTCATGACGAGCGTGCCCATATGGTAACGCTGATAGCGCTCTACGGTATGTGCAATTAAAAAAATATTTGAACGAATATCACTAATCCGTTTTTTGATGTTTATAAAGCATACTTTGATCTTTCTTTTGATATATAACTCTAAGCAATCGCTCGTCAGTAGCGATCGTGGCGGATAATTGAAAAGTAGTGTTTTTAAAAAGTGGGCAAAAACAGCGAAAAGTCACGACCTTTCCAGTAAGAATATTTTTCATTGCCATAAAAAGTTATATATTTTGAATATTTTTTTTTGGCATTTGGGTAGAATATCAAAGTATTAGAAAACGTATAAAATAAAATTATTTAT
Organism: Heteromyza rotundicornis; assembly: GCA_951394025.1. Classification (NCBI taxonomy): domain Eukaryota; kingdom Metazoa; phylum Arthropoda; class Insecta; order Diptera; family Heleomyzidae; genus Heteromyza; species Heteromyza rotundicornis. The sequence continues at coordinate 41,683,319 of OX596010.1, forward strand.
AACTTCTGTGTTACCTTTTTATCATTTTGAATTTCGCTGTTACCATATGGGCACACTCGTCACAACCCTAGCAAATTTAAATTTTCTTACTGAAGATGTTTGTATGAGCTTTTTTTATGTAAAATGTAATATATTTTATTTGTATATTGATTTGAAAGTGTGTTTGTATACTTAATATAATTATTAAAAATTTTTTTTTTAATATTCAGATTTAAAATAATTTTTTGTACGTGTTTATATATATTTGCGTACAAATTTGAGCATTTTTTTTAAAATGAAGTAAATTTTATCTATATATTGATTTGAAATATTTTTTTTTTAGCTTCTTTCATATAAAGTTAAATATATTTTATCAATAAATTGTCTTTAAAGTGTGGTTATGTACTTGGTATGCTTATGAAAAATTAGCAGCACCTCTTAGGTTGATTTAGCCATATCCGTATGTCTGTCCGTTATTTTGATTGGTATGGGCTATTGAAGGAGCTAAATGACAGCTAGGCGGTCCAAACATTGAATTTATCCTTTGGAGGTCCTAGAAGGAGTTGGTAATGCAAATGGGCGAAATCGATCAACTGCCACGACTACCTTCCATACAAGTGAAAGTCGAGTTTTGTAACAAATGTTACCCAATTTCACGGGAATTGTGGTAGGAAAATTCTCCGTAAGATATATTGTCCGCTTTGCGTCGATGGTGAGTGCCGCAAAAGCTATATGAGCAATACCCCGATCATGACATGATTAATAGTTAAATATATTTTATCAATAAATTGTCTTTAAAGTGTGGTTATGTACTTGGTATGCTTATGAAAAATTAGCAGCACCTCTTAGGTTGATTTAGCCATATCCGTATGTCTGTCCGTTATTTTGATTGGTATGGGCTATTGAAGGAGCTAAATGAAAGCTCGGCGGTCCAAACATTGAAATTATCCTTTGGAAATGCAAATGGGCGAAATCGATCAACTGCCACAACTACCTTCCATACAAGTGAAAGTCGAGTTTTGTAACAAATGTTACCCAATTTCACGGGAAAATTCTCCGTAAGGAAAATTGTCCTCTTTGCGTCGATGGTGAGTGCCGCAAAAGCTATATGAGCAATACCCCGATCATGACATGACATCATGACGCATAGAAAATCCACGTCTAAGATGGCTAGGTCATGCCGGGCTGATGAACGTAAAAAAGTACTACTAAATGGAGCACATGTGAGTACCGTCGGTGGAATGAGCGGAAGATGGCGACCAGGTCTCAGATGGAAGGGTGTATGGTATATATAGGCTTACTTCGACCGGCTAAAACTTACTCAATTGTTTTTTAACAAATTTACTTTACGATGAAGACATTTAGACGAGCATAATTTTATCCGGCTGGACAAGATTATTAGGAGGAAGATGAAGGAGGTACTTCCTATGGTCTTCATCGTACACCTCTTTTACAGCCATGTAAATTGTGTATGTCAAATGATGACGAGGACCTTTCCAATTTCTTATGTTATTGAAAACCTAAGCAGTATTTTGGTGTAGGTGGAGATACATATTATATACAGTGGCGGACAGATAATTAGGCCAGCCTTTTGTAGTAATTTTGAACGACTACCAAAATTTTAAGAATATCAACTTGATTACTATTGAAAAGGTCTATTGGACCCCATTCTATGATGACTACCAGGACACTTATCAAGAAAATCCTAGTTGAAAACTGACCTACTTTTCTAACTTTTTTCCTGGGGGCCTAAACAAATTTTTTGCAAAAATGTGCGTTTTTTAAAAACAAATTACTTTGCTGAAGAAACTTTTGTGATCAGAAATGCTCCTGAATTTATAGAATTTTTTTTAACAACATTTTTTTTTTTTTAAAACTTTTAGATTTAAAAAAATTGGTCGATAAAAATTTTTTTTACAAAATAAATCTTAAAACATTGCCAAACTTTCAAGAATTTAAAAAAAAGTAGTTATAAACAATAATATCTTAAATTAGGTAATTTTGCTAGGGTTGTGACGAGTGTTACCATATGGTAACGGCCAGAGCTGGGCAAACGGTAAGCGGTCCAAAAAAAAAAAGTTAGAAATTCGTTTCTTAGGCCATTTCTAGGTATTCCTGAAAAAATCTTGAAAAAATTCCGAAAATTTCGCTCTCGTCATTAATGGGTTAAATATAGAATTTGACGAAATCCATTTTCGTCAGATTCTGAGATAACGTTGCATTGGATTAAAACACATCCATCAACATTAACTACATTTGTCAGGAAAAGAGTGTCAGAAATCCAAGAGTGGTCGCAGAACGCATCAGTCTGGCCATAAAACGCTCACTTTGAACTCTCGCTACAAGAAAATGCTCTATAAAAGATAACTTTTGTCTCGTAGCTAGTGAATTTTCCCCAAATCCGTTGATAGAATGTATTGAGAAATTTTCATCATATCACAAAATAGTGCGAATTTTCAGTTATGTTATTCGATTTATAAGGAAAATAAAAGGACAAAATTCGTTATAACCCCGAATGCGGAAGAAATGAACTTGAGTTTCTTGAAAATCATTCAAATAGTACAGCACTCAGAGTTCCATCGTGAAATTGAAAAGTTATCAAAAGATATAACACTTCCACCGAACGTACAAAAACTCAATCCATTTTTACATGCATTTTCAAGGAATTCTCTATCGTTTCAGTTGCTCCGAATAGGTGGTCGTCTTTTGAATGCACCGATAGCTTACGATGCTAAATTTCCGCTACTTTTAACAAAAAATTCGCACTTCATTAAAACATATTTACGATATCTACATGTTCGAAATAATAATGCTGGCCCAAGAGCATTAGTAGCGCTTCTAAGAGATAAACTTTGGTTAGTTAACGCTCAAGAAGCTTGTAGAAAAATCCCATTTCTGATTAGTGGAGTAGATTTCTGTGGTCCCGTGTACACTTCTATGAAAATCCGCAGCTTTTATAGCTATTTTCGTCTGTTTTACTTCTAAAGCAGTACATATTGAAATCGTAACTGATTTGTCTTCTGATCGTTTTATTTTTGCCCTTAAAAGGTTCATTGGACGCCGAGGGATGCCACAAAAGCGACAACGCCACCCATTTCGTGTGAGCGCAGAGGAAGCTGCAGGATCTCAAGGACGCATTTATCGAGGCCAAGGACAAAGTTCAGAAGTACGCGAACGAAGAAGGGTTCAGCTTCGTCTTTATACCACCCAGGGCGCCGCTCTTCGGCGGGCTATGGGGGGCTACCGTGAAGTCAGCAAAACATCTGCTGGTACGTACGGTCGGAAACGCACTACTCACTACCGAAGAATTGAACACGGTACTAGTAGAGGTCGAGGCCGTCCTCAACTAGAGGCCAATCACAGCACTTACAAGCAATCAAATGGCGGAGAAGCACTTCTATTGATAGGAGCTCTCCTGCGGTCGCTTCCGCCGGAGCAACTAAACCACAACAAAATGTCTTGCTTAGACAGATGGGGGCTTGTCTCGTATCTCAAGCAACAGTTCTGGCGGACGTGGTCAAGGGACTACCTAATGAGTCTCCAGCAGCGCAACAAATGGTTGTGGAGACCTAGTCATCGTGCACGAAGAAAACGTGACTCCTCAACAGTGGATGCTCGGCAGAATCAAGAAGACCATAGCCGGACAAGATGGCAAGGTGAGAGTGGCAGACGTCACTACTACAAAAGGGGTTATTAGAAGACCCATCCATAAGCTTGTTCAACGTGGCCGGTGTTTCGCCAGATCATGATTTTCTTGCATTTAACTTTGTTTTTCGTAAAATGAATTATTCAATTTAGTCTCCATAAAAACTAAAAACTACTATTTCTATTTGAGGAAATTAGTAACCCTGATTGAACTAGAAAAAGAGTTAGAAGAAAAATTATTAAAATTTTCATTGTCGTAAGAAGAGCCATAGTGAAAACAGTTTTTATACCCCCACACTCACTGTGGCAGGGTATACTAACTTTGTCACAACGTTTGTAACGCCCATAAGGAGGCGTGTCCGGGATGGAAAAGTATATATATTATTGATCAGCATCACCGCCGGAGTCAATTTAGCGATGTCCGTCCGTCTGTCCGTCCGCACGATAGCGGTCGCAGTTTTGGAGATATCGACTTGAAACTTTGGGTACATGTTTTTCTCGTGAATACTGAGATCAAGTTCGAGAATCAGCCAAATCGGATAAAAACTGGGCGTGGTTCCCATACACCGAAAAAAAAAGCTAAACATTTTTCAAGTCTTTTTTATGGTTGTATTCGATTGGAAATGTTTAGAAGCGCATTTTTGACATGGTCCGAGGTTCCGAAGCCACATATATAAGGGTCTAAATGGGGTCTTGAGACCAATTTTTTTTTTGGTGGATTTGATTGGAAATTTTTAGAAATGGATTTTGGACATGGTTTGGGCTCCAAAACCACCTATAATTGGCTCAAAATAGGGTCTTGAGACCACATTTTATGTTCGAGGTACTTCTTCCTACTGTGTGGGGGTATTTCAGCTTCGGTATAGCCGAAGATAGTCCACTCTCTAGTTTTTATTTTAAAGTTAGATTCTCGCGAATATATACTTCGATTCGACAAACAGATAGCAGTCTATTCATCAGTGACAAATATTTCCATGAAAAAGCTCGTGGAATTTGTTCAGTCACCTAGCATTCAAAAACTAAATCCATTCATTCAAGAATATAAAGACGGTAATCGGTCCTTAACACCAATACCTGATGATGCTAAATTTCCATTTCTTATGCCGACAAATTCACACTTCATAATAAAATACTTGCGATACCTACCTAAAATACTTGCGATACCTACTAATTGCCATGCTGGCCCGAAAGCCTTAGTAGCTACGGCAAAAAATTTGGTTAGTTAATGCGAGTGATACCTGTAGTCGAATTGTCCCAACTTACGTACATTGTTTCCGCTACAAGCCCAAATTAACAACTCAAACAATGGGAAATTTTCCTTCGGATCGGTTACGAGCACTGCGAGCCTTTTTGGTTTGTGGTGTAGATTACTGTAGTCCCGTATATGCTACTTTAAAAATTCGAGGTCGACCACCAGTGAAAATGTATATAGCAGTGTTTGTTTGTTTGACTTCGAAAGCCGTTCATTTAGAACTCGTTTCGAACGTGTCAACTGATTGTTTGTTGGAAGGCGCGGACTCCCCGAGCGCATCTACTGCGACAATTCGACCAATTTTGTAGGTGCGGAACGAAAACTATGGGAACTAAAGGAGGCGTTCGAAAACCAGCGAGAAAAGCTTCCTCACTCCAGCACACCTGCTCATCGGCGGGGATCTACGATCGCTGCCGCGCGAATCCGTGCCAGACGTGTCAGACAGCAAAATGGCTTCCTTGAAGAGATGGAGACTTTTATGCGCACTCAAACAAAGGTTCTGGCGGGATTTGTCCAAAGATTATGTGCTCAGCCTGCAGGTCCGAAACAAGTGGGTCATCGAGCAGCCAGACTTGGCAGTTGGCAAGGTCATCGTAATACACGAGGACAATCTGCCACCACAGCAATGGATGTTGGCAAGAGTCAAAGCGGTAGTGCCTGGCCAAGATGAGAATTTTCGAGTCGCCGACGTTAGGACTAAAACCAGCTTATTTCGCCGGCCGATACATAAGCTTGCCATTCTGCTAACTGATTGAAGGCAGTAGTCCTTTAACAGCGCCGGTGTTGAATCAATTCCTGACCCCAAGTAACACAAGCAGTCCGTGGCGCTGACTTGTAGTCCGCAGACAGTGCGCATAGAAAGATTTTAGTAACATGAGCTGACAAAAAATCTTTGTTTTCAGTCGCTACTATTTCTTGATCAGAGCAATTCACTGCCTACAATAAACACACAACTAATGGTTTAAGTTGCAGCTACTTACTTGTTAGTAGTTTTCGCAACTAACTCAAACGAAAAAAGAGACGCATATATCATATAGATTTGCATGAAATATGTTTTCTCTTTCTGTTGCATTACTTTTGATATAGCGCCATTTTGATAGAACAGTGATGTTCCATGTACGAATCAAAAGACCACAGTTTTGGAAATACACTTTTAATTTAACTTTTGTGTTATTATTTTTTCTACCCTCGAGTCAAAATTAATTTTTTATAATCAAAATTCACAAAATTAAACATTTGACGAACCATTCCAAAGACAGCAAACTAGTTCCGAAAAATGTTTGAATGCTTAAAGTATAAAATGAACATCAATTTATTAGGGCATGAACGAAATGAAAACTGTTGCGACAAAAAATTTGATCATGCAGTCACCAAATTTTTTTTTTAAAAACGTGTTACTATTGTCTTTTTATAACCCTTATATTGCTTTGGGTGGACTATATATATATAACTCTTAACTTGCTTTGGGTGGACTACATATATATATATATATACTCAAATCTGCGGCGAGCTTTTTCATACACTTCCACATAGAACTCCGGTGACAATGCATTCTATTAAATTTTGGGGTCCATCAGAGGCGTAGGGGGCCTTGGGGGGACTTAAACCCCTTTTTTTTAAACATGGCATAACTTCCAATTCCTTCAAGCTACAATGATGAAATGGGGGTGTGGGGGCAAAGGGGAGCGGGATGGAGCCAATTTAAAGTTTTAACTTTCGTATTTTGTAAGTTACAAGGCTGAAATTTGTTACTTAGGTTCGCATTCGGGAAAAAGAGTAAAAAAGGGAAAATGGGGGAGAAAAAAATATTAAAAAAAAAAAAGAGGAAAATTAAAATAAAACCCTTTAACTGACTAAAAAGCAGAAAAAAAATTTCCTTTAAATTAATTTCAGCAATTTCGAGATATTAGGAGGAAAGTAGCCAAAAACCCTTAATTTAAAATCGAAATTGCTGAAATTAATTTAAAGGAAATATATTTTCTGCTTTTTAGTCTGTTAAATGGTTATATTTTAAAAAACTTGTTTTTTACTCTGCGAACAGTAATTCTTCTTCTAATTTGGATTTTGTAAACTTTTTGTTTGAAATAATCAGAGAAGAGTTTAAAAAATTGCAACACTTTTTTTTCTAAAATTGGTGACTGTAAAAATAAAATTTTTCTTCGCAACAGTTTGCATTTCGAGCATGCCCTAATGAATTGATGTTCATTTTATACTTTTATGTTTCCTTATTGAGACTGATATTTCAAATGACTGGATTAAACAAAAAAAACATTGTAGAAATATTATTGTTGTGAAGGGAAAAGTAGGGATTTCTTAAGGCTGATAATTGATTTCTTAGGGCCGATTAGGGATTTTTGAAAAACCGAGGAACATCACTGGTATATATTTTGTTTATCTATAAAATATTTTTCCAAAATATTTGTTAACCTTAATTATGACCAAATTATGATGGGTTGCAAACACCAGCAGGTGTTTTTGGTTTCTAAATATTGTAGGGAAAAATATTTATATCGTTAATTTCCGAAAAATCACATATTTTAACATAACCAATTTTATGAAATTAAATATAGCGTTTTATGGAAGCGCATTAATTTTAAGTATCAAATGACACCCTAAGATTGAAAAAACCCTGAACAAAATGTGTTTGCGAAACAACTTAAAACAACTTAAAAAATCATCGCAAAGAAAGAATTTCTTAGACAACCAAACACACACGCAAATTCCCAAGCAGCATGAAAATTGGAGCCCACTTGTCTGTTCTACATGTAAACAGGTCGTCTACGCACCCACGCGACATGGTCGCCGAGGTCAAGTCGCGCCGCAGCAAGATAGTACCTCCAATTGCGCACAAAAATAAGGGTGGTTTTCAGACTCCACACATTTTTAGTTCGCGCATTGTTTTCCTTCTGAAATTCGCTGCGCCAGCATTGACCATCGACTGGAGGAATGTAAATCATAAACAAGCAATTTCTTGTTTTGTGTGATCAAGCGAAGGAATGTGTGACATGAACACTTGTGCGTTTATTGTTGTTGTTTTCCTTCAGCCACGCGTATTTGGTTTTTTCCTTATGTTTTAATACGCACAACTGAAAGGGTTTCTATGCGCGTAGTAAAACCAGAGAAGAAAGTCTTTTGGATGCATTTATGTATACACAAAACTTCAATAATTCACAATTTATTGTTAAATGGTTGTGATCACATGAAATGCTATTTGCAGGAAGTTTAGAAATTGTATAAATACATCGATACACCTTAAAACACACATGCTATGTTCCCAAAAATGTAGAAAATAAAAAACCAATTAGCTTCTGTATTTTACGTAAAAAACCCCCAAAAAATTGTTCACGAAAATTCTTTGACAAATTTTATTGAAGAACACAAATTTGTTTAAATTAAAATTTTATTGAAAGAATTTTTGTTTTTAAATTTTGTCACCTAGTGTACATAAATAACGAACATTGCACAAATTACAAACTCCTACAAACTAAAAAAACCCAAAAACCAAAATTAAAAAATGTGTACCCAAATTCACTGCGAACAATACAAAACAACTTGCAGCTAACAAACTTGCGTTTCCACTTTCCACAAAAGCGATAATAATTATATATCTAAATTTTAAATATGCTTCGAAATAAAATGAAGCCGTAAAATTATTAACAAATATTTAGCTCAAAATTTCTTCAAAATAATGTTTTGTACAAAATTCTTATGAAAAGTGCTTTTTGGAAAAAAATCTGCATAACAAAATTTTTCACCGAAAATTAATAAAAAGCTTTTTAGCGTAAAAGTCTGATGGCCACTCCATCAGTTTTTCAAACTAAGTTTTCTTGCACCAAAATTCGTTCTCGTTCACTTTGCACGGCTTCTTCATGCACAATTTTTTCCACGGCTTTTTCGCAAACACATTTTGTTCAGGGTTTTTTCAATCTGAGGGTGTCAAATGTCATATCAATTTGCGGTAAAAATTATGTTCCCCATCAAATTTGTGTACGAATTGACAATTATTTCGCATTCAAGGTCTTATGTTTGTCTATGAAATTAAATTATTCATAGTTGGATATTTTACATCACAACTCTCAAATGGAATCAATCATTAGTTTTCTTTTCCTTACATTCTTTTCATAATATTTATTATTTATATATTTTTTGTTCATTATATATCCGTTTCACTCGCACATGGTAATTATTTTTGACATTTGGTTGTCATTTGTAGTATGCACATAAATCTCACAACTTCGCTCACTCTAGGAGTGCAACACAGAATTGTTGTGACAGCTTTTAATACTACCTTATAATTACTATTTGCGGACGGTACTCATGTTTATATAGTTGCGAAAATAGTTAACAACCGAGTGTCACAACTATTAACCTACAAGCGGTGTTATTTGGGCTTATTTTTAATTATTAATTAAAACTACTTATTGTAAACTGAACTTAGCTATTGTCAACTTAATCTGTGGATATTACTCATTTTTAGTTTAAATTAATTAGTTTTACTTGAATTTATATTATTCTACTTAATTAATACTAATTTGTATTTCGAACCTTTTTCTTCTACTTTTTCCAAGATTTGTTACTTTCAAATTGCACTTTGCATCATTTAAATTATAAACTTACCTTTACTCTTTGTGATCTTTCGTCACGTAATATAAACAAAAAGAAAAGTATTGTTTCAATATCATTTATCACATTAATAATTCATTTTTGACTAAAATATGACTTGATTTTACGAAAAAAAAGGAATATGCAGTCTTATAAAACAAGATTAAGGCGTCGACTTTTATTTCTGGCCATTTTGTCCAGGAGTTCCTCAGGACTGATTTCCCTTTCTCTATGAATGGAGCGCGAAGCGAGAGTATTGAGTCTACCCTCGTTCATTGTGTTTCTTAGGTAGCTTTTTATCAGCCTGAGCGAAGAAAACGGTCGTTCGTTTGTTGTTGTCGTTACGCCACGTACCAGCGATGTCAATTCAGCGTATTTCATAAGTGTGTACAATGTACATACAAATATATCTGTGACAAAAATACCCATTTGCAAAAATATTGTGAATTTTAAAAATGTATTTTCAGGACCAATGGACATGGGCAAATCCTTTTAAATTTACACCCCATATGCAAGATGATTTTGTTTAGACTCAAAAACTAGACTAAAAAGATAAATTCTGTGGACGACATTCAGAATCAAAAAATATTTAAGGATCAATAGGTTTGCTTTTTGAAGTTCCACATTCTATTTCACTTAGAGTCATACTATACTCCAAAAAAAAAAAATGCCACTGAACTAAACCATTCATACATTCAACAAAATAATGAATAAATATGAAAAATAGCTTGTTTTGAAAAAAACGTTAGTACTAAACGATGACGAAAAAATAAAAAAAACCAATTAGTTTACTCTTGAGAAATAACTGCATTTTGTCAATTCGACCAATTTTTAAGTCCTTGTCCTGAAACCTACGTTTGGTTTAAGGAGTATCAAAACGCTCAAATTTTGCAGGGTAGTGTTATCCCTACATTTAATTTTATATTTAACTTTTGATCTCTTTCTATATAGATGTATATAGAAAACTTTAAAGAATAGGTACTATATTTTGTATTTTGTTATCAACATTTCCCAAGTGTTTTTTATTGATGTATTCGATTGGAAGTGTTTACAAATGGATTTTTAACATGGTCCGTGCTTCCAAACCGGCATATAAATAGGTCTACATAGGGCCTTGAGATCAATTTTTTTTTGGTGGATTGGATTGGAAATTCTAAGAAACGGATTTTAGTCCTAGTCTTCAAAACCACATATAAATTTGGCTCAAAATTGGGTCTTGAGACCAACATTTTTTATGTTCGAGGTACTTCTAAATGGATCATACAGTGTGGGTGTATTTCAGCACCGGCATAGCCGAAGATAGTTTACCCTCTAGTTTAGGGTTCGTTTGTCATAAAATACAAAAAAATACAAAAAAAAACAAAAAACCAAAAAAACTAGAAAAAAACGAAAATTGTTAATGGCGGCGGCTACCTCAGGAGGGCCAATGACCCCCGGCCCACCTGAGGTCAACCGCCCCCATGAACAATTTCGGTTTTTTCTAGTGTTAAAAAATGTTTTTATTAATTTGTTTAGGTCGTTTGCCATATAATGAAAAAGGAGGCAATTGACCCCAATTGGAGTCAACCAATTAGGGTCAACCGCGTGAATCCATCTGCCATAAGGAGAAGCGTTTCCACAAATATCTCGCAAACGGTGCATCCTACAGGAATTCGTCTGGTATAAATTTGAAGAAACAAAACAAAAACAAAAATATTTTTATTTAATTTTTTAAGTTTAAAAAATGTTTTAAAATTTAACTTTTTTGTTTTAAAATTGGTTTTTAGCGAACGTGTTTTAAAATTGAACAAATCTGTACAAAGCTCTATTTCAAAAACAAAATCCTTAAGTTTGAAGACATTTCCGTTTAATTTACAAACATTTTCCTCTCAATGTGGCGACACCTACATTGTCTCCCACTGCAACTCAATAACGATGATAGCTGTCGCACAGTCACCAAAGCTGCGGAATGCTGACATCGACTAAAATACTATATATTGAACTTTGTAACAACTCCATTCTTCGAATGTTTGTAATAAAATATTGTCAACACTAGCTGTTACATACCCGGCGTTGCACGGGTTGTATAAAATTTAAAAATAAATATATATAGGAATTTTCGACAATTTCAATGGCGCTGTTGTTGATGGTTTTTTCCCCCCGTGAAACTTGGTGCCAGTTGTAATCCCACCCGGTAAGGAATCACCCAAAAAAAGTCCAAGGACGCACTTGGTGGCAGCTGTAATCCCACCCGGTATGAGCCACCCAAAAAATATCCAAGGAAGCACTTGGTTCCAGTTGTAATCCCACCCGGTATGATTCACCCAAAAAATGTCCAAGGAAGCACTTGGTGCCAGGTTGTAATCCCACCCGACATGAGCCACCCAAAAAATGTCCAAGGACGCACTTGGTGGCAGCTGTAATCCCACCCGGTATGATTCAGCCAAAAAAAGTCCAAGGACGCAATTGGTGGCAGTTGTAATCCCACCCGGTATGATTCACCCAAAAAATGTGCAAGGGCGCAGTTGGTGGCATGGACCACTTAATATTCGATAGTTACTAAGTTACTTTTTAATAATATTTTTTGTTGTATGGGAGGTGCCACGCCCCGTTGTCCAAATCCAACCTCTTATGTCCTATTGCAAATTCCATTACTAACACAATTTTACCTTAAAATTTCAATAAAATCAGTAAAGCCGTGATTTGGGGTAGAAAATTGTATGGGCGGTGCCACGCCACTTGTCCAATTATTCCCATATTCGACACATAGCAGTACAACTCCATTCCAAATTTCACTGAAATATATCCATTAGTTGCTTAATTAGCTGGTATTTAAGTTATGTGTTGTGTGGGAGGTGCCACGCCCCTTTGTCCAATTATTCCCATATTCGACACATAGCTGGGAAAACATACTGTACAACTCCATGCTAAATTTCATTAGAATATATTCAATCGTTGCTTAATTAGCTGGTATTTAAGTTATGTGTTGTGTGGGAGGTGCCACGCCCCTTTGTCCAAATATTCCCATTTTCGACACATAGAAGTACAACTCCATTCAAAATTTCACTAAAATATATCCATTAGTTGCTTAATTAGCTGGTATTTAAGTTATGTGTTGTGTGGGAGGTGCCACGCCCCTTTGTCCAATTATTCCCATATTCGACACATAGCTGGGAAAACATACAGTACAACTCCATGCTAAATTTCATTAGAATATATTCAATCGTTGCTTAATTAGCTGGTATTTAAGTTATGTGTTGTGTGGGAGGTGCCACGCCCCTTTGTCCAATTATTCCCATATTCGACACATAGCTGAGAAAACATGCTATACAGCTCCATTCCAAATTTCATTGAAATATATCCAATAGTTGCTCAATTAGCTGTTATTTAAGTTACGTGTTGCGTGGGCGGTGCCACGCCCCTTGTCCAATTATGCTCATATTTGACATAAAGCTTGGAAAAGTTATTATGCAACTTCGTGATAAATTTCGTATTTATTCAATTCAAATTCAATTCAATAAATGCGAAATTCAATTCAATAGTTACTAAATTACCTTGTAGACATATTTTGTGTTGTATGGGAGGTGCCACGCCCCCTTGTCCAATCGCAACCTCATATAGCCTATGTCGATACCTATAGAATTTATCCTGAAAGTTTCAAGAGAATCGGTACAGCCGTTTAGCCGTGATTGAGGGACAAACAGACAGACAGACATACAGACAGACACACACTCAGTTTATAATATATACAGGGATTGTAAAAATTCGATTCCACGAATTATTTGTAATTAAATTTTGTCAACTCTTCGAGCGTCCATATGATGTACGACGAGATTGAATTTAGCAGTCAGGGCAAGCAACATTCTGATCGACGTGTACCTGACAACAGGTTAAAAGGTTTCATTGGATTCGATTCCCTTTTTCTGAGAAAACCCTTTTGCCACCAGTCGAGCTTTTTTCCGAACAAGATGCTCATCGGAATCGAATTTTGTTTTGAGCACCAATTTAGAATGTATCGACTTTTTGCCGTCCGGCAAATTGGTCAGGACCCAAGTTTCGTTCAGCGACTCGAATTCGTCTTCCATCGCAGCATTCCATAAATGAATATGTGGTGATGAAATAGCTTCTGGATCATCAGACACAAACCCAACTGCACACAAATTATAGTTAAGTCGTGGCTGAGTTACTAGTCGCTCCGATCGCGTATATTACCTTCATCTTCACCGTAGATTCTACGGTGATATCTACATCTGCTGCGTATGAACTGTCATCGTCATTAGCGGTAGCATTCACATCGAATTCGAAAAGCGTCACGCCTTCTATTTTATAACCCTTATTATAACCCTTATATTAATTGGCTTTGGGTGGACTATATATATGTATATATATATGTGGTCGCGGTATAAAGTAGCGGCACAGTTGTTGTTGTTTTGTTATGTTTCTCTTTTGTTCCGGGCGACGGGCGAACAAAATCGGAGGAACAAAATCACACACGCACTGACCGAAAGAACGCACTGCACAATTTTATTGATTGTTATTTTTCTTTATAAATATATTTGTTTTGCTTAATTAGTTAAGCAAAACAAATTCGCCACTCGCGGGTGAAGTGCGACCGGCGCGCGGAAGAAGAAAACTGAATATTTTGTTTGAGCTGTCAAAGTTATCTTGCTTTCTTTTCCTTTCTTTCGCTTTTGCTTTCGTTAAGTTAACTAAGTGAGCGGCGGCGATCCGATGAAGGTATTGCCAGCCTCGCCATTACAATAGTAAAATGTCAAAACCTGGACTAGAGGTTTTGTACTCTTTGAACCTGTTTGAGGGAGGGGAACCTGTCGACATTTATGCTTTCGCCTATACAGACATGAGTGCCGCCGAAGTGAGTATTTTCATTTTGTTGGGTGTGGGGGTGTATATGTAAATTTGCCAAACACACTATAGAAAATCTGAGAAGATCTTTCACATATAGGTGCGGGTAAAGCCCCGACTGCGAATACTGGCTTCTGCGTAGGTCGCGCTCATATGTGGGTGGGGGGGGAAATGTTGGAGAAATGGAAAGTGAGCGCCATATATGCGTCCATATATACAGGTTCTTTAGTTCTTTTTGAGCAGGGAAGAAGAAAAGTGATAAAGTTTTAGATTTTGAATTTAATTTGATCTTAAATAATATGTTTGGAAAATTTTGATAATTTTCTTTCTTTTTTTGCTAAATTTTATTTTTGGAGTGGTGAAGTAGAGCGGTTGCCATCGTCGGGTTGTGGCTGGAGGACAAGTGTTCCAAAGGGAGTATTTTTGCGCGCAGGTTAAGCTTTGCCAGCAAGTGTTTTTTTGCTTTATTTTATTTGTGGCAGTCGGCCATTTAGTGTTTTGAATTTGGACAGGTTGTGTTCGGTCGTGATTTGTTTTGGTAAAGTGTTTCCGTCCTGGGAATTTCAAGTAGTTTGCTTGGAATTTGTTTGGCCGTTTCCCCCTCTTACTTACTCCTTTTTTTTGTGTTTGTGTCGTCCCGCATCTGAGCCAAGTTGTTGCTGGACATCGATTTTATCGAGGTCCAGCTGGTGAATAGATTCTGCAAAGAATCGTGCGAGGGATTTCAGACAGGTCGGTCTGGTCCCGCAAATCAATTGCGTTTTAAAAAATATAATTTTTGGGTGTATAAATAATTCTTTTTGGTCATTTGTCGTTTTGTGACAATTTTGAAAAGGGTTCCGTTTGTGTTCGGTATTATTTTTTTTGTGTCGGGAAAGGTTCAGTTTCTTGTTCTATATATATATATATATATATATATATATACCTATATATATATAGTGCGGCAGTTTCGGTGTTGGTTTTTAAAAAGTTTATTTATCGAGTTTTCACGCGTTCGTGTTGTTCGTTCGGCCAGGGATACCGCGAGGGTCGGCCCAATCCCACGCGTCACGATTGAGCTACCGGGCAATTAGGGATTTTAATTATCGCGTGGGGTTTTTAAAAAAAAGTTTAGATAAAAATAGCGCGATAAGCTGGCGCCCAACGTTAGGGCTATTTTGTTTAAAGTTTTTTTAAAAGAAATATTAACTTTTTAAAAATTTTTTTTATTTTGTTTTTGGTTGTATTATTTCATTTTTTTTATAATTTACTAATTCGTCTTTTTATTTATTTAGTTTTTTTTTGGATTTGGTCAAGTTTTCCGGTGAGAGTGCTATTGGCGGCGGAGTAGCAGCAGCGAAGTATTTGGTTTTTTTGTCCGTTCCGTTTTTTTTGGTGCAACTCGTGTAAATTTTTTTTTAATTAGTATTATTTTTATTTTGTGTTGCACTTTTGTATAATTTTTATTTTTCTAAAAATTTTTTTATATAATTTTTTTTATTTATTTTTTTATTAATTTTTTTTTATTATTAAATTTTTTTGTTTGGGTTTTTTATTTTATTTTACAGTTGTTGTTGTTGTGGTAGCAACTGTAAAGAGAGTCGTTACAAGAGGACATCACACATATACCTTTCTGATTCCCTAACAATTTTACATGTCTTCGTCGTCCGTCGTGTCTGTCATTTTGAGGTTGAGGAGCATCGCCACGTCAGCAAGCGCGGTCCATAGCTCAAGCACAGTTAAGTCCCTGGGATGGGACGGGCATCCGAACAGGTGCTCAACAATGTGAGGCGAATGTCCACAATCGGGACATGTGTTCGCTAAGTCCGGGTTTAGCCGGGACATATAGCTGTTCAGATACCTGCTCCATCCGGACCTCAACTGTGCAAGAGTGCACCTGGTCTCGCGAGGTAGCACCCTTTCCCCTTCTGCAATGGGCGGTGGTCTTCCATTTAGGACAACATTTGGCTGGTAGCTAGCCAATGCTGCCTCCACCGCCTCTACGTGCAGCGCTTTGAGCCCCGATGTGCAAGCAGCCCTGTCGAAGGGGGTGCAGCATTCTGGCACTCCTGCAGACGCCGCCACTGGGTGTCGCTGACGATCTCCCTATGGCCTTATACGTGGTTAGCAGAGTCTCTTTGTCCTTACCCCATGTGCTACCCGACAGCGCCTTCAACACATTGTTCCTCCAGCGCAGGTTGTTGCGCAGGTTGGAACAATGTGTCGAGAAAGTGAAGAGGTTGTCGAAAGTGACCCCCAAGATCTTAGGATTTTTCACCGTGGGGATCACTCGACCGTCGACAACCACTTCGAGCGCGTGGTTCACCTCTTTCGTCCATGGGGTAAAGAGAGTGGCCGTTGATTTCTACGCCGATACCTGGAGGTTTCTACCCCCGAAAAATCGCGAGACTTCCACCAGGTAATCGTTGACCTTACTCGTAAGCGAGGCCAAATTTTTCCCCGTAACCAGGACCGTGCAGTCGTCTGCATAGGTTACGAGGGTAATATCACCTGGTGGCAACGGCATCTGCGCCACATAATAGTTAAACAGTAATGGTGACAGGACACCCCCCTGCGGAACACCCTGTTTGACTCGCCTGTGTTTCGACTTCGCATTGCGGAATTCCACAAATGCTTGTCTGCCGCACATATAGCAAGCCAACCAGCGTTTCACGGAGTTCGGAAGCGTGGACCCATACAAGTCCTTCAGGAGTGTACCATGACACACGGTATCGAAGGCCTTGGATAGGTCCAGAGCAACCATTATTGTCCTGTCACACGGTTTGCATTGGTTCATCCCATTGCCTATTTGGGTTTGCACATTGAGCAGAGCGGTGGTCGTGCTGCGGTCCTTACGGAACCCGTGCTGATGCTCAGCCAGCACCATATGCTCACTGAGCACCGGCAGCAAAAGTGCTTCAAGCGTCTTCGCTACCGGGGACAACAGTGAGATCGGCCGGTATGATTTACCTTGGTCTGATCATTTACCCGGCTTAAGCAATGGGATGACCCTACCAACTTTCCAGACATCGGGTACGATGGATGAAGAAATGGACGCGTTGAACAGTGCAGCCAGGTAGTTGAGACCCGGCTCGTCCAAGTGTTTTAGCATTACCATCGATATACCATCCGGACCAAAGGCTTTAGAGGCTTTGGCGTTTTTGATGGCTATTGCCACGTCCAGCCCCGTGAAAGCAGGTCTGTTGCTTTCATCTTCTATCCTTAGGCCGTGTACTTTTCGAATGGTTGGATGGCTTGGACTTGTCTTGGCTTTCCGGGTGTTCAACAAACTGTCTGCAGAACAGACGCGCGCATTTCCTCAGATCGTCGTAAGGGATCGAGTCGAAATTTATGGCTGTGAGGTCTTTGCGTCTTGTTGGGTTCGACAAAGACTTTATTGTCGACCACAACCTCGCTGACCCATTGGCACAGCCATCCAGATGCTCGGTCCACTTAGTCCTCCGATGCTCATTTACCAGGCGTCTGATTTCTATGTTCAGATCGCGTATACGCTGATCCGCTGGGTCTGATATGCGGATTGCATCGCGTTCATCCGCAAGCCTTGCGGCCTCAGTGGGGAAATTTGGGCGAATCAGAGGGATTCTACCTGCCGGGATCGACCGTGAGGCGGCCTTTACGATGATGTTTCGCATAAGCCGCTCGCCCTCGTATACGCTTCTCCCTTGCTGGAGACCATCAAACGCCTGGTTCGTGAGTTCCTTGAAGCCTTCCCAATTAGCTTTCGCATAATTGAGGAACGTTCTTTTCTCAGCTTCAATGAAATCATTGGCATGCCAACTGTTATGGTAATAGGGAGATGGTCAGAACTAAGCCGGATGCCTGTGGTCCACGTTGTGCACATCAAGAGTGACGCCCCCACAATGCTCATATCGGGGGAGCTGGAGCAGCCACCCTTGTGTGTGCGTCGGTATTGATCGCAGTGAAAGTGGAGGCATCCAGCTGCTCAGCCAGATATGCCCCGCGCCTGTCTACGCCAAGGCTCGAGAACCATGTATCATGGTGGGCATTGAAATCTCCAAGAATAACCCTGGAGTCGCCCACTAACAGGTGCTCGATCGATGGCAAATAGCCAGCCACGCAGGCAGTATTGGGTGGAATATAAACGTTCACTATTTCCACCTCGTCTACCCCGGATCTGACAGCGATACCTTGCTGCTCGATAAAGCTGTCATTTGGGGATACGGGGAGTTGGAGTTGGCGATAGCGAACGCTATTGTGCAGTATAAATGCTACTCCACCCCCCCTGTTACGTGCCCTATCCTGCCGGACGATGTTGTAATCGCCCATGGCGTTCAGTCGTGACACCTGGGAGAGCTTTGTTTCCTGGATTGCTGCAATCATTATCGCGTTGTCACGCATGAAAGCAACAATCTCAGGAAACTTGCCCCAGATGCCATTACAGTTGAACTGCAGGATGTTGATGTTCGAGGGCACTGCAACAGGGCTGACTGAGGTCGCATGAGGAGGGTGCTGCCGTGGCACAGTGTTCGACCGCGGTGGCTGCTGCTAACGACGCGACCGTGGTGGCCGAACCTGCACCGGCATCTGCGGTTTTGGCGCTTGATTCTGTTGCTGAGGGCAACAAGGTGCGGTATAGTCCGGCGTCCATTGCCGCGTCGACATCAGCCCCGAGCACACCCGCTGATGGCACCATTCGTTGCAGTTATTGCGACACACTGTGCACAGCCACACCCGCGGCCCAGGGTTCTGCTCGACGCCGGCACATATAAGTAATAACCGGAGCAGGCCTGCCGGCGAGCCTTGCTCCGCTGTGTAAAAAACATATAAAACAATGAGGAAAAAAGATATATACATGCGTGAATACCTCTTGA
The DNA here is from genome assembly GCA_951394025.1 of Heteromyza rotundicornis. Classification (NCBI taxonomy): domain Eukaryota; kingdom Metazoa; phylum Arthropoda; class Insecta; order Diptera; family Heleomyzidae; genus Heteromyza; species Heteromyza rotundicornis. The sequence goes on from OX596010.1 coordinate 41,702,471, forward strand.
AACGACTTTCCCGTCATTGGGTTGCACAACCTTTGGCCGGGAGATTTCCCGGGTCGCTCCGGGACGTAGACCCAGTTGTGCGTGGGAGTTTACAGTGGTGTCGTCCGCCTTGAACTTTTTTATTATTTTGTCTTTTTTAAAATTTTTATATTATTTTATAAAAATATTTTTATTGATTTTATTGATTTGTTTTTTTTAATTTTCTTTATATTTTTTATTATTTCAAGTTTTTTTGACTTAGTGCGGATTTCTTTTTTTTCTCCTAGAAAAAAATTGTAACTTTTTTATTTTTTTTTAAATTAAAAAAAAAATGTTTTAAAGTTTCGCCGTTCCTTTTCGTAGCGTTAATTTTGTTAAGTTTTTTAAAATCAGTTTTGGCCTTTCTTTTTCCTTTTTTTTGTTTTTTTGAGTTTTTTTTATTTTGTCCTATAATTATGGAGATTAATAGGCTCAACCAAGAGGAATTGGCCTACGAGATGGAGGCTCGTGGGTTGTCAGTGACTCCGGTAGAGTCTATGAGGAAGTCCTTGAGGGCATAAAGGCAAATAGAGCGAAGGGGGTCCGTGATGTCTTTGCGGGATATCCATTTGTTTTTGGGAAAGATAGGCTGGGTGTGGAGGGGAAGATTTCCGAAGTTGAAAAACTTATGCAAACCCCTCCCAAGGACGCAAAGTCGCCCGAATATTTGAAGATTTTGGCGAAGTTGGAATGGACGTTAGGCCGCCTTACTCGTTCGCGGCCAGCGAGTAAGGAAGAAGTAGTAGAGCAGATGGCGCTCAAAAATAGGGTCCTTTTGTTGTTGGGGGAACTCAACGAGGTGGTGGACTTGGAGGAGGAAACTGATGGATTGGATGATAAACCAAGGCCGTCACGTCCGCACAAGGGGCTCAGTAGGGAGTTTTGTGGTTGAGGTAGAGCCTCAACCCGCCCCAAGACGTGAGGCATCCACCTCGTTGGGTGAGGAAATGCTAGGGTTTAAAAAACTCGAAAATTTGTCCAAGTGGGGTCTGACTTTTACTGGGGAGAAGTCAGACATGTCCGTGCATGCATTTCTGCTGAGGGTGAACGAGCTGTGCGAGGCTCGGGGCGTTGGGGACGCCCAGTTGTTTAGGGGAGCAGTGGAGCTTTTTTCTGGGAAAGCCCTGCTCTGGTTTAGGGATGTCCGCAGGACGGTTTCAGGCTGACAAGAGTTGGTTGCCGAGCTGAAACTCGAATTCCTGTCCCTCAATTATGACGACATTTTGATGTCGGAGATTAGGCGACGGACTCAGGGTGGGACTGAGTCCATAGGAATTTATGTAGCGGCGATGAGAGGGTTGTTCGGTCGTCTGTCTGATCCTTTGTCAGAGAGGAGTATGCTGGGTCTGGTGATCGCGAACCTGTCCCCGTTTTACCAGACTCAGCTGGGCTTGGCTGAGCCTAAGTCTCTAACGGAGTTGGTTGCCTTGGGTCGGAAGCTGAAAGCTGTGCGGGCGAGAGAATCGGATAATAGGTCATATTTAGGTGTTAAAATTTTTCGAGTGCCAGGACGATTCATGGTAGGCCGGGCTGGGACACGTTGAAGTCCTGGGGGTTGAGTTTAGTAGCGTCTGCGGTCAGCAAGGTTGCGCTTGCTGATGGTGAACAAGTTCCGGTTAGGAGGGTAGTTTCGGTCCCTTTCGAGGTAGAGGGCAAGTCGGTCCTCGTTGAATGCCTCGTAATACCGGATTTGCCCCAATCATTGATTCTTGGAGTAGACTTTTGTTCTAAGGCCGGTGTAGTGCTAGATTTGGCCAAGAATCAATGGAGGTTTTCCGACCAAGTCGAGGTCTCGTCAGTAGCGGTGGTAGTTGATAGGTCTTCGTTGTCAACTAGGGAAAAATCGGTTCTTGAAAAGTTAGTCTTTGAAGTTTTTAGAGCTATGCCTGAGGGACTTGGTTGTACACATTTGGTCGAACATCGGATTCGTATAAAGCCAAATGTAGAACCAGTCAAGCAGCGATACTATCCGGTATCGCCCGCTATTCAGAGGTGCATAGATGAAGAGATAGAAGATATGTTAGAGAAGGGTATGATTGAGATTTCTCACAGCCCTTGGGTATCACCGGTTTGCGTGGATTATAGGACTTTAAATAAAAATACGGATCGTGATAGTTACCCCCTCCCTTATATTTCGGCTACTTTAGATAAGCTATAGGACGCCAAATATCTCTCTGGTTTGGATATAAAATCCGCTTATTGTCAGATCCCAGTAGAGAAGGAGTCTAGGGTCTGCACGGCATTTACAGTTACGGGTAGGGGGCTCTACCAGTTCAAGCGCATGCCTTATGGCCTGCACAATGCGCCTGCAACTTGGCAGAGATTTATAGATGAGGTCCTTGGGGCTGACTTGGAACCCCATGTTTTCGTGTATTTGGACGATATTATTATTGTTACAAATACATTTGACAAGCATGTCGAGGTTCTGAAGGAGGTCCTGAGGAGGATTTGTTCGGCAGGGCTTAGATTGAATAGGGAAAAATGTAATTTTTGTCTTTCTTCGCTACGGTATCTATGTTATGTTGTTGATCAACAGGGTTTGCATGTTGACCCCGAAAAAGTTGAGGCAATGCTGAAAATTCCAGCGCCCAAAAATGTAAGGGAAATCCGGTCGTTTGTTGACACCATTGCTTGGTATCGTAGGTTCGAATTTCGCAGATTTGGTTAAGCCTCTGACTGATACAGAAGAAGAACAGGTTTAGATGGTCGCCGGAGTGTGAGGACAGCTTTTTGAAGGCCAAGGAGCGTCTAGTGACGGCGCCAGTCCTGAGCTGTCCCGATTTCGAACGACCCTTCGTAGTTCAAACTGATGCTTCCGATTTTGGAATAGGTGCCGTTTTGACACAGCAATTTGATGAAGGGGAGAAGGTCATTTCATATTTGAGCAGGTCGTTGAGTAGGTGCGAGAGGAATTATTCCACTACCGAAAAGGAGTGTTTGGCTGTTTTGTGGGCAGTTGAGAAGTTGAGGCCATACATCGAAGGGGTCAGGTTCACAGTGGTGACCGACCATTATTCGTTGGTATGGCTCAACAATTTGAAAGATCCTTGCGGTAGGTTGGCTAGGTGGGCTTTAAAGCTCCAGCAATACGATTATGAAATCATACATCGTAAGGGGAAAGATCATGTTGTGCCCGACATGCTTTCTAGAGGTGTCCCAGTCGTAGGGGAGGTAGATGGGCGTGTTAGAGACCCATGGGTGGATTCCATGGTTAGGAAAGTGGAGGATAAACCACTCGATTACCCAGCTTGGAGAATTGAAAATGGGGTGTTATATAAACACATAAAGGCAGGGACAAATAGTTTGTTTAGTGCTGGGTACGAGTGGAAGAGAGTTGTGGGCAAGAGTGATAGGCGCAGTATTTTATTTGAGTGTCACGATAATCCATTATCGGGGCACATGGGCGTTAGGAAAACATACGCTAGGGTAATTGAGAAATATTATTGGCCGAAAATGAAGGCAGAGATAGCTAGATATATTAAAGGTTGTCAGGTTTGCCAGAGGGTGAAACCTGACAACAATAAGCCAGCTGGTTGTATGGTATAGAGGACAAAGAAGTTAGAACCTTGGGAAATGATCTGCGTAGATCTGGTGGGACCCTTGGTGAAGTCTAGTCGGGGATTTTGTTATATTTTAACGGTGGTTGACTACTTCACCAAATTCCCATTGTTGTTTCCGTTGCGAAATGCAACGGCAAAGAGTGTTTGCAAGGAGTTGGAAGACAATGTTTTCCTGCTCTTTGGAGTTCCGAGGTCCATTGTGTGCGACAATGGGCCACAGTTTCACAGCAAGGAGCTGCAGAGTTTATGCGCGTCGTATGGTGTGCAGATGCGGTACACTGCACACTATCATCCGCAGGCCAATGAATTTAATAGAGTTGGACAGGTTGTGTTCGGTCGTGATTTGTTTTTCAAGTAGTTTGCTTGGAATTTGTTTGGCCGTTTCCCCCTCTTCCTTACTCCTTTTTTTTGTGTTTGTGTCGTCCCGCATCTGAGCCAAGTTGTTGCTGGACATCGATTTTATCGAAGTCCAGCAACAAAAAAATCGAACGCGGCTCTCACAACGAATTCTGCTCCCGCAACAAGAAAGTGTGAGAGCCGCGAAAAAAACGTGTCCCCACTTGCCCCCAATAGCGATGACTCCCTTCATCCATCATCTCAAAATGCAACGCTCTCAAAGCACACTGTATCGTTAGTGTTGCCAACTACTCCCAATCAACAACTTATTCACGGTGGATCTCTCACGCCTGTTCTCTCATGGAGTAAAGAATATGCAACTCCCAACACACACACATGTAACTCTGTTTCGCCTTTTGTTCTCGAAATTCCATTTCAGCTCAACATGCCAATTCCCCTTTGCATTACTCCCGCTCAGAACATAAATGAGCAAAAAAAATTTGTCGATAAATTAAAAACAACAAAACTTCAAAGTAGCTCTATCTCTAGCATAATATAAAGGCAACGGCAGCGCAAAAATTCAAAAGACTAAACCCAAAAAGTCTATTGAGTTAGGGCAAAACCGATTTGCCAATTGCGGTGGCAAAACCGATTTGCCAATTGCGGTGGCAACCATACAGCAAACTATAGAGGCTGTCCCAACTACAAATCTTTCAAAAGCAAGGCTATTCCCAAATCTGATGTTTTCCCCCCAAAACAGGATTTTAGAAAAATCGCAACAAATCCCTCAGAATCCATTGTACCTACTTATGTAAATCCCAATATAAATAAAGGCGTTTCCTACGCCAGCGCTTTAAAAGGACAAAACTCAGTCCCCGTGTACACTGTACACCCAACCTGCTCCCCCTAGCAGTTCTCTTGAACAAACTCTGCAAGTGTTCATACAAAATATGTCTCAATTAAATTACAAATTACAGCATATTCTCCCCGCTAATATACACTGCCTACTTAAAAATTATGTCACGAATAGAAAATTTGTAGTAAAATATAAAAGCTTTGTCTCCCGAAAATTCGTTATACTGGCCGGAGTACCACAAGGCAGTGTCCTTGCGCCCCTGCTGTATATTCTCTATACTGCAGATATGCCCAAAAGTGATAGAACTCTTATATCGACTTTTGCTGACGACACTGCTATCCTATGCTCTCACTCAAACCCAGACATGGCAACTCTTTACGTGCAAAAACATTTGGACAATCTAAGTAATTGGCTATCACGATGGAAAATCAAAGTCAATGAATCCAAAAGCTGTCACTAAACCTTCACCCTAAGAAGGGGCACGTGTCCTGCTCTGAAGATAAACGGCCAAGTTATCCCTGAAAGTTCCGAAACAAAGTATCTTGGAATGCACCTCGATCGCCGACTCACATGGCATAAGCACATTCAATCCAAAATCACCCAGATTAAACTAAAACAATTGGAACTAAATTGGCTAATCTCAAAGGCATCTAAGCTAAATCTCACAGACAAAGTCCAAATATACAAAAGTATAATAAAACCCATATGGACATATGGGATTGAGCTCTGGGGCACTGCCTCTCCCTCGAACGTGGAAAAACTCCAGAGAGTTCAATCAAAAATCCTGCAACAAATTGCCAGAGCCCCTTGGTTTATAAGAAACGCAAACATCCACAGAGATTTGAATATTCCTGCGGTAAAAGACGAAATTCCGAAACTTACCTCGAAGTACAAGCAGAAGCTTATGTTTCATCCAAACATTCTAGCTAGAAATTTACTGAGACCTCTGAATCCCTCACGTCTTAAACGAAGCTAATATATATCTCATATATTAGATACGCTAACTCCACATTGCCTAAATCAATGGATGTAGACCAATTTTTACATCTCATAGCATAGTTTAAGTTGAATTTTCATTTTTCTTAAATTTAGTTGAATTTTGTGAATTTATGAATAATCATTGTTAGACCTAAGTTTATATTAGGTAAATAAAATGAATAAAACTACATGAAAAAAAAAAACATTAATTTCCTCAATTTTGATTTAAAATTAATTGTTTTTGGCCAAAGTTATAAAAAATGCCATTTTTTAATCAAATTTTTGTTTGAAATAAATAAAATACTTAAATACTTTTCAACAAACGCATTGACAAAAAATACATAACAACTAATATACGCAGTTAGATCATAGTAAAATAATCCCATCAGTAAACGAACGTGCTGAAAGGCCGCACACGCCTTGTCAGTAGCCAAGTTTCCCGGGTTCAATTCTCAGCTCGGGCAAAACGCATGTAAGTAAATAAAAATGTATATGAACTAAGGCATTCAATCCCGGGATCCCGAATCCCGAAATCCCGGAAGTTTTCTCAATCCCGGGATTTTGGACTCAAAATCCCGGGATTCAAAAATGCATTTTTTATGCATTGTTTAAGATATTTTTTACGTTTTTCCACAAAAATACTTTCGTGCATTTATTTTCAATCTAATTAGTTAATTAAAAAACCCACTTTTGTAAATTTAGTGCTACAAACACACAAAAATTTACAAGATTTTTGTCAATAACAAATAAATTTTTTCAATTTAAACAAATTTTTTTTTTTCAAAAACGATATATGTTAAAATTATTTTGTTGACCGTATATTGAAAACTTTACGAATTGGATAAAGGGTTTTGTGTGTGTTTTACTTTTGAATGGACACCAATTTTAATAGTTTTAAACAACAATTGGTGTATCCGTTCCCGCTATAATACTAAAACTACTGAAAGTAAGTTTTTCGTGTTTAGCATGAAATGGAGCTGGCAGAATTTTATAATTATATTCGGATTCAGCGTGGCCAAAAAAATAATTTGTTCGATCAATCTAATTTAAAAAGAATTACTTTTTGTTTGACTATATTTATTTACAGTGGCTCAAAGTAATAATGGAACAAAAGTTGCAATAGCACTGACTGAAGTCAGATTTGACTTCAATATGCTAATGTACACTAACTGGTCCATAATACCTTCGATTATGCGAAGGTTTCCAGGACCTGCAGCTGACATAGCACCCCAAACCATTACGGAGCCCATACCGTGTTTTACTGTCGGGCGTAGGTTTTTCTCTTTAAGCTCCGTATTCGCCTGTCGCCACACGTAGGATCGTCCATCTGATCGGAAAACATTTAATTTGCTTTCATCCGTGAATAAAACGTGCTCCCAAAAGGAAAAATCCTTGCAATGGTATTTTTTGGCAAATTCGGTCCGCTTTTTTTGATTAAGGGTATGGGCTCCGTAATGGTTTGGGGTGCTATGTCGGCTGCAGGTCCTGGAAACCTTCGCATAATCGAAGGTATTATGGACCAGTTAGTGTACATTAGCATATTGAAGTCAAATCTGAAGGAAAGTGTGCGCAAACTAGGAATTGAGAATACATTCGCATTTTACCAGGACAACGACCCTAAGCACAAGGCGTATAAAGTGCGAAGTTGGCTCCTTTATAATTGTCCACATGTTTTGGAAACGTCTCCACAGTCTCTGGACCTAAACGTCATTGAGCACGCATTGAGTTACCTCGAAGAACAATTTAAAAATCACACCATTTCGACTCGTGATCAGCTCAAATCCGCCCTAATTCAGGAGTGGAACAATATGGAGCCATCTTATTGCAAAAAAACTGGTGTAATCAATGCCTCGACGACTGCAGGCAGTTATTCAACAAAAAGGGCTGCCCACAAAATATTAATTTAATTATAACTTTCATTTATCTATAATATTTTAATATGAAATGTGTTCTGTTCCATTATTACTTTGATGTTCAATTTTGATGTTAGGTTACAAAAACTTTTTTTTTTAAATGTAGTTAATGGATTTCTTTAATTTTTTGCTTGTTTTATATTCTATAGACCTGGAGCCTTTTAAATAAAAAAAATAGTTTTTGCTACAACAACATCTTAGTTCTTTTTTTTTAATTTTAGTGCTATTGCAACTTTTGTTCCATTATTACTTTGAGCCACTGTAAATATTATTTGTTTTGTGTAATATATAATATGTAATATTTATTAATATGTAATATGTAATATTTATTAAATATGTTTTCTTGGTCGAATTAAACTTAAAATATTGTTGCAACCATTTTTCCTTTAATTTTATATTAACTATTGTATTTAATTGGAAAACTCCGAAAATCCGAAAATCCCGAACAAATTTTCAAAAACACTTCGGGATGCCTTAATATGAACTTTCGAAAATAGAATATCAGAATCAGAAAATATAAGATTTACATACCAAAATTATAATTTACAATGAATGAAAAATATAAATTTATTTTAAAATGAACTATAAAGGGATATTCTAAAAATAGATATTCCCAAAATATTTTTTGCACTATTTTTAGCTCAGCGAAATTTTGTTGTGCTTTTTTTTAGCTCAGCCAATCAAAGGCGAATATAGCATCAAAACGAGGAAAACGGAGCGAAATTAAAAATACAGGAGAGGGAAGGCATCCGAACTCCTAAAGAGGCATTCTTTGCCTACAGACACCTTCTTTTGACCACTGTGTACACTGAAAGAAAAAACATGTTTTAAAATTAAAAATTTTTTTTCAATTTGCATTTTAAAACATAGTTTTTTTCTGCAGTACATTTATGTTTTCATTTTTAAAACAAAAGCTTTCAATTTCAATCGTCTTGCTCTTTCGTTAGTCGTTTGAAATTAATAATACTCTTGTTTTTTTCTATTTCAAAAAATCATAGTATATTTCAAAAAATCAAAGCATAGTTTTAGGGCATTTTTTTTAAAGTCAAAGTATGATATTAGTACAACATATGACACCCTCAGATTGAAAAAAACCCCTGAACAAAATGTGTTTGCGAAAAAGCCATGGAACAAATTTTTTATGAAGAAGCCATGCAAAGTGAACGAGAAGGAATTTTGGTGCAAGAATGCTTAGTATGAAAAACTGATGGAGCGGCCATCGGACTTTTACGCTAAAAAGCTTTTTATTAATTTGCTGTGAAAAATTTTGTTATGCAGATTTTTTTTCAAAAAGCACTTTTCATAAGAATTTTGTACAAAACATTATTTTGAAGAAATTTTGAGCTAAATATTAGTTTATAGTTTTACGACTTAATTTTATTTCGTAGAATATTTTAAATTTAGATATATTAATATTATCGCTTTTGTGAAAAATGGAAACGGAAGTTTGTTAGCTGCAAGTTTTTTTGTATTGTTCGCCGTGAATTTGGGTACAAATTTTTAAATTTTGGTTTTTGTGTTTTTTTAGTTTGTAGGAGTTTGTAATTTGGGCAATGTTCGTTATTTATGTACACTAGGTGACAAAATTTAAAAACAAAAATTCTTTCAATAAAATTTGAATTAAAAAAAATTTTTGTTTTTTTTAATAAAAATTGTCAAATAATTTTCGTAAAAAAGAAAGCCTTTCAGTTGTGCGTATTAAAACAAAAGGAAAAAACCAAATACGCGTGGCTGAAAGAAAACAACAACAATTGTAACGACAGGATGTTTGGGACTCAATAGTGGGGGTAGCCTTTCGCACGTACTGGTTAAGGTCTAGCTCGTCGCCAACCGGGGGTGAGTTTTTGCTACTCCACTACCGAACATCGTTAACAAAAATATTTACTTTATTGTTTTTAATTCGGAATTCATTTTCCATGGCACAGAAAAATGATAATCATGATGTTAAGATACCATCAGTTTACAAAAGCGTACTGATAAGAATAGAGAACAATTAAATGTTAGCTATGTACTAAAAAGAGTTGATAACATTTCGCATAAATGTAAATAAATCGTAACAGTAGAAAAAAACACAATGTTAACTATTTTACATCATGACCATATCATGATATTTCTTAACAGCCGGATTTAATATTCTATATATTGATAGATTTTAGCGCACAAACAAAAGCAAAATATTGATCATGTTACCAAAACATGTAATGATTCAAATATATTTGTTATACGCGAGAGCGATCGAAATATTATGTTAAGATAACATAATTAAATCGAACGAGATGAGCATTAGTGAGCTAATTACGTTAGTTACCAATACTTAAAGTGTCGTGAATGCAATTCTATAGGCTTTGATCCCATTTTTAGTCCCGAAAATCCCGGGATTTTTTTTCCTAAATCCCGGGATTTTCGGGACTACAATTTAAATAAAATAGTTCATAAAAATAGTTTAATAAAATAAAAATAAAACTTTCCATCGCTCATAAAATATAAAAACTAGAGAGTGGACTATCTTCGGCTATGCCGAAGCTGAAATACCCCCACATAGTAGGAAGAAGTACCTCGAACATAAAAAAGAGGTCTCAAGACCCCATTTTGAGCCATTCATAGGTGCTTTTGGAGCCTGGACCATGTCCAAAACTCGTTTCAACCAATTTTCAATCAAATCCACCAAAAAAAAATTTGGCCTCAAGACCCCATTTTGACCCTTATATATGTGGTTTCGGAACCTCGGACCATGTCAAAAATACGTTTCTAAACATTTCCAATCGAATACAGCAATAAAAAAGACTTGAAAAATATTGACCTTTTTTCGTTATATGGGAGCCACGCCCAGTTTTTGTCCGATTTGGCTGATTCTCGAACTTGATCTCAGTATTCACGAGAAAAACATGTACCCAAAGTTTCAAGTCGATATCTCCAAAACTGCGACCGCTATCGTGCGTACGGACAGACGGACAGACAGACGGACATCGCTAAATTGAATCCGTCGGTGATGCAGATCAATAATATATATACTTCTCCATATGGGCGTTATAAACGTTGTGTCAAAGTTAGTATACCCTGCCACAGTGAGTGTGGGGGTATAAAAATCGTGTAAGCAGAAAAATAGGTTTTGACAACATTTGGACAACCCCAAAATAAAACTAGAGAGTGGACTATCTTCGGCTATACCGAAGTTGAAATACCCCCACACAGTAGAAAGAAGTACCTCGAACATAAAAAAATGTGGTCTCAGGACCCTATTTTGAGCCAATTATAGGTGGTTTTGGAGCCCAAACCATGTCCAAAATCCATTTCTAAAAATTTCCAATTAAATCCAACAAAAAAAAAAAATTGGTCTCAAGACCCCATTTAGACATTTATATATGTGGCTTCGGAACCTCGGACCATGTCCAAAATCCATTTCTAAAAATTTCCAATTAAATCCACCAAAAAAAAAAAATTGGTCTCAAGACCCCATTTAGACCTTATATATGTGGCTTCGGAACCTCGGACCATGTCAAAAATACGTTTCTAAACATTTCCAATCGAATACAACAATAAAAAAGACTTGAAAAATTTTTACCTTTTTTTTCGGTGTATGGGAGCCACGCCCAGTTTTTGTCCGATTTGGCTGATTCTCGAACTTGATCTCAGTATTCACGAGAAAAACATGTAAAAAAAGTTTCAAGTCGATATCTCCAAAACTGCGACCGCTATCGTGCGGACGGACAGACGGACGGACAGACAGACGGACATCGCTAAATCGACTCAGGAGGTGATACTGATCAAGAATATATATACTTTTCCATACCGGACACGCCTCCTTATGGGCGTTACAAACGTTGTGACAAAGTTAGTATACCCTGCCACAGTGAGTGTGGGGGTATAAAAAAGAACTAGAGAGTGGACTATCTTCGGCTATACCGAAGCTGAAATACCCCCACACAGTAGGAAGAAGTGCCTCGAACATAAAAAAATGTTGTCTCAAGACCCTATTTTGAGCCAATTATAGGTGGTTTTGGAGCCCGGACCATGTCCAAAATCCATTTCTAAAAATTTCCAATCAAATCCACCAAAAAAAAAAATTGGTCTCAAGACCCCATTTAGACCCTTATATATGTGACTTCGGAACCTCGGACCATGTCAAAAATACGTTTCTAAACATTTCCAATCGAATACAGCAATAACAAATTTTTACCTTTTTTTCGGTGTATGGGAGCCACGCCCAGTTTTTATCCGATTTGGCTGATTCTCGAACTTGATCTCAGTATTTACGAGAAAAACTTGTACCCAAAGTTTCAAGTCGATATCTCCAAAACTGCGACCGCTATCGTGCGGACGGACAGACGGACAGACGGACATCGCTAAATCGACTCAGGAGGTGATACTGATCAAGAATATATATACTTTTTCATACCGGACACGCCTCCTTATGGGCGTTACAAACGTTGTGACAAAGTTAGTATACTGTTTTGCTTTTGTTTGCTTTTGCTTATTTTTTTAATTTAATTTAATTAGGTTTCAATTATATAAATTTAACTTGACTAATTTTTAGATTGCATGTCAGAGTGCATTTTATTATTTGCAAAAACTTTTGGGGAATTTGAAATACTATTCACGCGTAGATTAATCGTTCGCTTCGTGGTTAATTTAGCAATTAAGCTAGCGCTTGACAACGACCTGTACCACTGCAGGTATAAACTAGTCCCACGCATAGAATGAATGCGGACTGACCAAAAAGAGATGACTAATGGAGAGAGAACTGGTAGCAACGTAAAAACACGAGATCAAAGCGAGAGACTGTCAGCGCGTTCTTCAATTAAATAATCTAATAGAGTGGAGGAAAATATGCGCGTCTTAGGGGAGGGGAGATTACAAACAATTTTGCTTTATTATATTATACCTTTTCTAGTTCGCTTCTCAATAAATTTTGCCAAGCATCCAGCACAATTGAAGAGCTAATGTGATAAGTGACCTTGATGCCGACCTGTAGGTACATTTTTGCTAATTCGAAGAATTTGTGAATCATACCTTGGGACGAATGAAATTGGTTTGTAGCCCTTTTATAGGCTATCGCCTTCCTGTCCTTAAAGTACGAATTGTTTCGAATTTCTGCAAAATTTGTTTATTAATGAAATTATGGGGAATTTGATTCAAAATTTGTTACCTTTTGCAGGAAAAGCTGAAGAACAGCTTAATTTGAGTCTTGGTGGCTCAATAAAGACTTTCTCAAATAAAAATAGTCCAAGTCTGATACTATCTTGATTAATTGGGGGGAACTCTTGGAGAAAGCGTTTGTCTTCAATGGCTGCTCAAATGAAATGGCAGAGCGACTACAAGGAAATCTAGGAAACGACCTCTAAAATTTGACAATGTTTTGAACCTCGTGTAAAAAGTGTAAAGAAATTGTTTTCGAGCTATTTTTACAACACCAAAAATATAAGGGAATATCAACTTTTTCTCACTACTTCACCATTCACCCAACATCAAACCGAGAGATCCAAAAACGCATTACCAATGCTGCATTGGCTTTTACTGAAAGCAACTCACACTACCAAAGAAGTGCATAAATGCATGTAAATAACCAACCAACACTAAGAAAATATACAAATGCAGGCCATTCACAATAGGTTTTTCTAATCTTGTTTTAAGACAATATTTTTCAGAGTTTTTAGTTTTTTTTTTTGTTTTTTGTTTTTTTTGGGACATTTAATTTTGATTTTAAATCAACCATTACACAATAAACGCACAAGTGTTCATGTCACAAATTCCTTCGCTTGATTCCACAAAAAAAGAAATTGCTTGTTTATGGTTTACATTCCTCCAGTCGATGGTCAATGCTGGCGCAGTGGTGTCTGAAAACCATCCTTATTTTTGTGCGCGACTTGATCTCGGCGATCATGTCGCGTGACGACCTGTTTACATGTAGAACAGACAAGTCTCCAATTTTCTTGCTGCGTGGGAATTTGCGTGTGTGTTTTGTTGCCTAAGAAATTCTTTCTTTGCGATAATTTTTAAGTTGTTTTGGGTTAGTGGCAAATATGCAGTAATTTCCTTTTTTTAAATGAAATTTTTACGAAAATTATTTGTTCTTTAAAAGTAAAATTTAGTTGATCCACACAATTTTTTTTTTAAATTAAAATTTTATTGACAGAATTTTAGTTGTTAAATTTCGTCACCTTGTGTACATAAATATCAAACATAGCACAAATTACAAACTCCTACTTATTAAAAAAAACCCAAAATTAAAAAATGTTTACACAAATTCACTGCGAACAATACAAAACAAATTGCATTTCCATTTTTCACAGAAGCGATAATATTAATATATCTAAAATTTAAATATGCTTCGAAATAAAATTAAGCCGTAAAATTATAAACAAATATTTGGCTCAAAATTTCTTCAAAATAATGTTTTGTACAAAATTCTTATGAAACGTGCCTTTTGAAAAAAAATCTGCATAATAAAATTTTTTACAGAAAATCAATACAAGGCTTTTTAGCGAAAAAGTCTGATGGCCGCTCCATCAGTTTTTTGAAACATTTTCGTTTAATTTTAAAACATTTTCCTCTCAGTGTAGTAATGTATACACACGATCTGCCGCAAACAGATCGTGTAAGTAGGGTAGTTTTAAGGTATTTTTGAATTCCTAAGTAGGTTCTAAGATTATAAATAAAGGCTTCAGTTTACTGAGCAATTTAATTACCCCATAACAACCGAAACCTCGGGTGTAATTATTTCCAACCTTTTTTAAAATTGGAACAAGTTTACTTTAGGGCCTTGACCCCAAATTTTTGAATTTTGTTTTTTGGAAGTAGGTTTTGACCTTAAACGAAATCTGGAAGAATTTTGATCCGGTCGCCTGTAGTTTCCGAGATATTTGCATTTAAAGTTCCGAAATTTCGCATAAAAAACATTCGATTTTTTATCTTTATTCAGTCAATTTTTCTTCTTGTTTTGGTAACATTTCACTTTACTTTTTTTTTTGAAAAATTTTCAAAGAACTACCCTACAATTACAACAATGCTGAATTATTTTTGTTGTTGTAAATTATAACAAAAAATGTTTAGATTGATGCGCTTTAGTGTTATTGTTGCTTGTTTGTAATATTCCATTGTGGGGTTGTTACAACAAAGATTAACAATAACAACAACCGCATTACTACAACATTCCAACAAAATTACAACAACAACATTGTCCAAAATTGTCCAAAAAAAGCGTGCCTAAAATTACTGAAAACACCTTTTGACTACATTTATGCCTTAAAATTTTACATAAAACAATTTTTTTCAAAAATTAAAAAATTTGTTATTTATTTACATAAATAACAAAATACAATAATTTATGCCCAAAGTTTTTTAATATGAAATACTAAAGAAATCAATTTAAAATTTTGTAAAATCACCAAGTACAACGTATACGCCGATTCAAAATTAAAATTTACTACTTAGGTTTCTTTAGGCGTTAATGAATTTAAATTTGAAACTCCAAAGGGCCTTGGTGACAAACAAATTAAACGGATAAAAGGTATAATACAAAATTTTAGACTCTGGGTGCTAATGTTCCGATCCTTCCTCAATAAATTGAAAAATTTAGATATATATTTGAATTGTTTTCGATGAGACAATCATTTCGGCTAAAAAAGTGATTGGTTTCATACTAATTTTTTTTTTATTCCTAGCATTTAAGAATTTTTGTAACTTTGTGAATGCAATGTGACGAAAGATGCTTCACTAACAAACATAATAATTGAAGTTTTTTTTTTAATTCTGACGAATAGTAAAAATTGGTAACCTTACTGAGCCGATACATTCAGTTGTTATATGGTAAATTCCCAGAAGTAGGAAAAAGAGTACATAATAGTACTTTCGGGAAAAAAGTGAGAGTAAAAACGAGTACTGTACTATTTAAAAGAGTACGTCTGGTAACCCTACCCATATCTCATGAGGTGTAGGGTATACTATAATTGAATCTATCGTCAATATTTCTTATTTTTTCGTACATATTTCGCTTCTTTTATCGTCCATATTCCATACATATTTTCAAGTTTTTAGTCCAATAAAAATCCGCCCTTTATGTCCATTATCTAAAGTTGATTTGTCGTACTGAAGTAAAAACATGCCAGCTTGTGTAATCATTCAATATTAAAAATTTTACTAAATCCAACTTTCTACCTCTTCAGAAATGGCAAAATTCCATTCAACAATATGCATACGAAGCTCATTTTGCATGTGGCAACCCTACACTAAGAAAATATCAAATTTTAAAATGGACTTACCAATTGATATTTTATTGCGATCGGAATACATTCCGCGTGGTAATGTTTGCGAGGTGCCGACATAATATGGCGATTGCTTTCCAATCTACAAAGAAACGTAATTAAATAAAAACTAGAGAGTGAACTATCTTCGGCTATACCGAAGTTGAAATACCCCCACACAGTAGAAAGAAGTACCTCGAACATAAAAAAATGTGGTCTCAAGACCCTATTTTGAGCCAATTATAGGTGGTTTTGGAGCCCAAACCATGTCCAAAATCCATTTCTAAAAATTTCCAATCAAATCCGAAAAAAAAAAATTGGTCTCTGGACCTAAATGGGGTCCTGAGACCAATTTTACCCTTATATATGTGGCTTCGGAACCTCGGACCATGTCAAAAATACGTTTCTAAACATTTCCAATGGAATACAACAATAAAAAAGACTTGAAAAATTTTTAACTTTTTTTTCGGTGTATGGGAGCCACGCC
Source organism: Heteromyza rotundicornis (assembly GCA_951394025.1). Taxonomy (NCBI): domain Eukaryota; kingdom Metazoa; phylum Arthropoda; class Insecta; order Diptera; family Heleomyzidae; genus Heteromyza; species Heteromyza rotundicornis. The sequence continues at coordinate 41,718,859 of OX596010.1, forward strand.
CAGTTTTTGTCCGATTTGGCTGATTCTCGAACTTAATCTCAGTATTCACGAGAAAAACATGTAAAAAAAGTTTCAAGTCGATATCTCCAAAACTGCGACCGCTATCGTGCGGACGGACAGACGGACGGACAGACAGACGGACATCGCTAAATCGACTCAGGAGGTGATACTGATCAAGAATATATATACTTTTCCATACCGAACACGCCTCCTTATGGGCGTTACAAACGTTGTGACAAAGTTAGTATACCCTGCCACAGTGAGTGTGAGGGTATAACTAATGGTTAAAAAGCGGTAGGGGAGTTTTGAAGAATTTTTTTTCAAAAATCCGTAGGCTCATTTCAATAGTCAAGTCAAGTTCCTACACCGAGAGAAAAAAATAACAGTTCGCCATTTAAAACCATTCGACTACTGCACAATGGGTCAGCAGAAAGTGGCCAAATCTATAATTTTCTTCGCATTTGTGTTAAATTTGGTACATGGGGGTTTTCGGGGTCTCTGATTTCGAATTTGACGTTAGAATTTCGAAATTCAAGATGGTTGATCCAATATGGCGGTAGAAATTTCAAGATTTCATCGAAACAAATTGAAATTTGACTTAGGGGTGTTTTCGGGGTCTCTGAAAATGGGCAACATCAAGAAAGAACCACGCCTACCTTCCATACAAAATGGCCACAATATTTGTATTATTTTCGTTTATCTTGAGAAATACTGAACCGATTTGGTGTTTTTTTTTCATTTGGTTGAAAATGATGCCAGGAATGGAATGGAATTGGACCAGAACAGAATGGAATTGGAACAAAATTTTAAAATGGATCGGGATGAAGTGAAAATGGAAATTATTAAAAGTTATCGATAATTATTGAAAAGTTATCGCTAAAATATCGAAAAAATATCGACGAAATATCGATAAGCTATAAACTATCGAAAAACTATCGAAAAATACAGAAAAATTGTCTAAGAACTCATCGTACTTGCATGTGCAGGATATTTTAGCTTCGGTCACACCGAAGATAATTCTATCACTAGTTCTTTTTTAGTTTTTGGAACCTAATGAGCTAGTAATTTTTAAATGTGAGTATAAGAACCGAAAGAGTCACAAAAACAATAATCAAATGTTAAACCAAATTCAAATTAAAATTAATATCACACAAAAAAAATATTGCGGTTTTGTCTGTGGGCGGCTCAAAAGTCTGAAATTGCTAAAAGCCGCAAATTGGTTTGTAGTACACTAAATAAAGAAGGTCCTATATCCTTTGGTTTTTGATTTAGGCAGGGATATTTTTGGCTTTTTGAAACGGAGTGTTGAAGAATGAGGATAAATTGAAAAATTTGGTCGTACACTCAGAAAAAAAAAAACATAGTAAAATCAAGTACGATCGTATTTACTCCGTCATTTTTTCAACTTAATGGAAACAACTTTGAAATAAAGAGAAAAATACTTAAAATAACTATTGTCAACGTTGAAACAAAGTTGAAAGATTTTAAATCAAAGTCTGGCTAACTTAATATAAATTGGAAAATTTTTGAAATAATCGGAAAACAACTTTGAAATAAGTTTGTTTATTTTTGAATTTAAGTTTTAAATTGAAAATAAGTTTGTTCGTAGTTGTTTCTAAAATTTCCAACTTTACCAGACTTTCATTAACGTTTCATTACTTGTTTTAAGGTGGATATTTTTGATTTTAGGTTGTTTTTTCTCTGGGTGATTTATTATTGTACCCCACACACACTGTGGCAGGGTATATTCATTTTGGCACAACATTTGCAACGCCCATAAGAGGCGTGTCCGGTATGAAAAAGCATATATATTCTTGATCAACATCACCTCCTGAGTCGATTTAGCTTTGTCCGTCTGTCTGTCATCACGATTGCGGTCGCAATTTTGGAGATATCGACTTGAAACTTTGGGTACATATTTTTCTCCTCCACACTCAGATCAAGTTCGAGAATCAGCCCAATCGGACAAAAAGTAGGTGGGGCTGCCATTCAAAACGACAAAAAAAGCGAATTTGTTATACCCTTCACTTCTTGAGGTATGGGTACATTCACATTGGTCTGATGTTTGTAACACCAAGAAGGAGACGTGTCCGGTATGGAAAACTATATATATTCTTGATTAGCGTCCCCTCCTGAGTTGATTTAGCCCTATCCGTCTCTTTTCTTGTAAACACCATTACAGGAGCTAAAAGAAAGCTAGGGCTCCCAAATTTTGGATTTATTCTTTTTAGGCCCTAGAAGGAGTTGGTATTGAAAATGGGCGGAATCGGTTGACTGCAACGCCTGCCTCCCTGTCTGTCCGTCTGTCCGACCTCTTTTCTTGTAAACACGATTGCCTACCTCTCATATATATGAAAATCGTGCTTTTACCGTAATTTTAAGATTTCATGAAAACAGTATGAAATTTTGTATAGGGGGGTTTTTGGGGTCGCTGATTTCGAATTTGATGTCGGAATTTAAAAAGTCAAGATATCGGAACCAATTTGGCGGCCGAAATTTAAAGATTTTATCAAAACAGTATGAAATTTTGTATAGGCGGGTTTTTGGGGTCGCTGATTTCTAATTTGATGACGCAGTAGGTGTAGGGTATATATAAGTCGGCTTGCCCTACTGAAACTTACTCACTTGTTTTTATTTCGTAAATTTCCAAAATTATCATATCGAAACGATGCCTGCTGAAATATTCACTATTCCAAAGTCAATTTGTCACTTAGATACACCAAAAATGTTGTTTCTTAAGTATTTTCCCACGCTGAATCCGAAAATAACCTTGAACAGCACGCCCCATTTTTCCGCAAACGCCAAAAATGCCCTTTATTGTGGTTTTCATACTGTAACTTTAAAATGGATACATTTAAAGAAAATTATCAACAACTTTGTCGAATATAACTTTTTTGCATCTTTTATGGATTTTAAGATACGAAAACTCAAACGCAGAAAATATAAAAAATTTGTCAATTTTTGCACTTTTAAAATTACGGAATTTTCCTTCTAATGGAAATTCATTTTGTTAAATGAGAAACTACAACTTTTTTAGTTACTTGTATAAGTCGAAGTACATTTTGATATAGATCCGTGGCCATGAATTTCTTCCCAATAGTATCACCATTATATAATTTTCGAAGTATTTTTCTTGATGTAAATTCACAATTTAAAAAAAAAATACTTTTATATAAAAATTAAAAAAATTGGCGCTCTAAATAACTGAGATTAACTTCAAAACTATGCGTTTAAATTATATATTTGGATTCAGCGTGAAAAAATGCATAAGAAAAAGTTGTAGTTTCTCATTTAACAAAATGAATTATCATTAAAAGAAAAATTCCGTAATTTTAAAATGTCAAAAATTTACAAATTTTTCGTATTTTCTGCGTTTGAGCTCTTGTATCTTAAAAACAGTAAAATACACAAAAATGTTATATTCGACAAAGTTGTATAACCGACAATTTTCTTTAAAAATCTTTTAAAAATTTAAGTATTAATGTATCTATTTTAAAGTTACAGTATGAAAACCACACAAAGGTAATTTTTAGCGTTTGCGGAAAAATGGTTCGTACTGAACAAATTTCATGGCTATTTTCGGATTCAGCGTGGCAAAATACATAAGAATTTGTCCATCAAGTCCATTTAACACACAAAAAGTTACGTTTTGTCGACCAGTGTTATTGCATCATGAATATATTCCACACATTTTTTAAATTATTGTGTTTTCACTTATATGTAAGGTAGGCGTGGCAGTAGACCGATTACGCCCATTTTCAATACCTACTCCTTCTAGGGCCTAAAAAGTATAAATCCAAATTTGGGATCCCTAGCTTTCTTCTAGCTCCTGCAATCGTGTTTACAAGAAAAGAGGACGGACAGACGGATAGGGCTAAATCAACTCAGGAAGTGACGCTGAAGAATATGTATAGTTTTCTATACCGGACACGTCTCCTTCTTGGTGTTACAAACATCAGACCAAAGTGAATATACCCATACCTCATGAGGTGTAGGGTATAAAAATATAATATTTTTCAAGTTTGAATACTAGCTGAGGTCACATTAGTTAATCGATTTGTATAAAATTACAACATTAGATATGTAGATAATGACTCCCTAATTAGGTTTTAAAGTTATGTCAATAACAAAATCAACGGTCTAAAAAACGGTAAAATCCGATCAACATAATGATTTTTTTGAAAATGATTTTTTAATTCTTTTTTAAGAATGACTAGCACTTACACGTGGCGTTGCCCACGTAAAAAAAATATACATTCACAACAGAGAAGCGAAATGGAAAAATGTCCCACTTGCACACAGAGCTAGGGATGCAAAAAAAATATCGATATATCGATATTTTTACTCCAATATCGATATTGTAATATCGATGTTTCAAAAAACCATATATCGATAATATCGATATTTTTATTAAATATCGAATTAGTTTAACCCATTCACGACGAGTGTTACCATATGGTAACGCTAATAGCGTTCCACGGTATATTCAATTAAAAAAATATTTGAACAAATATCACTTATCTGTTTTTTGATTTTAATAAAGCATGCTTAGATCTTTCTTTTGATATATAACTCTTAGCAATCGCACCTCAGTAGCGACTGTGGTGGATGATTAAAAAGGTAGTATTTTCAAAAAGTGGGAAAAAATAGCGAAATGGCGATACCTTTCCGCTAAGAATATTTTTCAGTGCTGCAAAAAGTTATATATTACGGATGTTTGCTTTCTAACATTTGAGGAGAATATCAAAGTATAATAAAACGTATTTAATAAATTTTTTTATTACTTCGGTGTTACTTTTTTATCATTTTACATTTTGCTGTTACCATATGGGCACGCTCGTCACAACCCTATTAAATTTAAATTTGTACTAAGAAAAATTTCTTTTTTAGCTTTTTCATATAAAATTCTATATATTTTATCTACAAATTGGTTTTAAAGTACGATTGTGTACTTTTTTATGAAAAACTAGAGAGTGGACTATCTTCGGCTATACCGAAGGTGAAATACCCCCACACAGTAGAAAGAAGTACCTCGAACATAAAAAAAATGTGTGTTTTTTTAAAACAAACTACTTTGCTGAAGAAACTTTTCCAATCAAAAATGATCCTAAATTTATTAAAATTAAAAAAAAAAATTTTCAATTTAAAAAAATTGGTCGATTTAAATTTTTTTTGACAAAATAAATGTTTACACTTTGCCAAACTTTCAACCATATGGTAACGGGCAGGGGTGGGCAAACAGCAAGCGGTCATTTCTAGGTAATCCTGAAAAAATCTTGAAAAAATTCCTATTATTTCGCTCTTGTCATTAATGGGTTAATACATTTTCTAAAAATCCATATTTACAAAAGGAGTACGAGCGTGGTACAAATTTATAATTCGGATTCAGTGTGAAAAAATACATAAGAAAAAGTTATAGTTTCTCATTTAACCAAATGCATTTCCAATAGAAGGAAAATTCCGTAATTTCATGAGTGCAAAAAATTTTAAATTTTTTCGTATTTTCTTGTTTGAGCTATATGTTCCCGAACACCAAAGATCGCGAAGCCAAGGTCGCAATCCGGGCGTTTACATTGACCGAATTAACGGCATTTCGTTAGCGTGTTCGTGCGATTGGTGCATTCAGAATCAATGTATCCATTTTAAAGTTACAGTATGAAAAAAGGGAATTTTTGACGTTTGTGGTAAAATGGTGCGTGCTGGAAATGTTATGGTTATTTTCGGATTCAGCGTGGCAAAATACAAGAAACAGACAAGTTTTATCATTTAACAAAAGTACTGTCGGCCAGTGTAACCGCGAAGAATAAATAAAATATCAATATTTCAATATCGAAAGTTTTTTGGTTGATATATCGAACGACCGATATTTTTTTGTCGTCAATATCGATATTTTTGATTCGATATTGCATCCCTTCACATTGCTCGAAATTCCCCTCAAGCATTCCCTGATCATTGTGAATAAAGAGAGAGAGAGCACAAAAACTCCATATAAAAAACTTCAAACTCTTATTTTTATTTATTTATTACGGCTTCTTTCAGCATAACATATTGTATTATATTATATTAATGAGTAACTTAAAAATACAAAATTTTAATACAGGAATTTAATACAAGATTTAAAAACAAGATATTGAAACATTATATTGAAACATGTACCACACAATCAAACACACCACTAATCTAATCTCCAATGTTTTGGTATAATCATAAGATTTTCTTTTGAATAAGTCAATTTTAATATTTTTTATATTTACTGGTATCTCCTTGAAGCATTTTAATCCTTTACCTCATAGTTAAATTTCATATTAGTTCTTAAATAAACCGGCAAATATCCGTTCTTAATGTGATAAATATATTTGTGTGAAAATATATTTGTTGCTTTACGCTTAGCCAATTCAAACTGAGAAGCATTTCTTTTATTGGAGTATCATAACGCTTACTTAATATGAATCGCATGAATTTTTTTTGCATTTTTTGCAGTTTTTCAATTTGGGAATCTTTCATAATAAAGAATATTGTAGGACAAGAAATAAAGTGTGGCTCAACAATATACTTTTATTTTGAAGTATTTACTTAAATGCTTACACGTTATCTTAATAAAATATATTTTTGTCCCTAATTTGCTTATTGTGTAATCAATATGGTCGTCAAATTTCAGTTTGCAATCAATTTGAATACATAAATACATTATATTTTTCACCTTGTCAATTTCATTACTATTTATTTTAATACTATCCATGTCTGTAATGTTATCATCATGTATTTAGTTTTTTCTATATTAATTTTATCGCGCTATTTTTAACTAAACTTTATTTAAAAAAAAATAAAATCGAAAATCCCTACGGGATAATTAAATTCCATATTTGCCCGAATAGCATAGTCGCAAAGCGTGGGATTAGGGCCGACTCTCGCGGTATGGTATCCCCGGCCGAACGAATATCACGAACACGCGAAAACCCGATAAATAAACTTTTTTAAAAACTACACCGAAACTGCCGCGATATATATATAAAATATACATTTATATGTATAAAAAGAAACTGAAACTTTCCCGACACAACGAAAATAATACCGAACACAAACGGAACAATTTCCAAAATTGACACAAAACGACAAATAACAAAAGCTGGGCATTAAGTAGTTAATTAGTTAATAGTTAATTAACCAAGTTAAATATTTGGTTAACTTTTAACGTTTCAGTTAATTTCGAAATCCATTAACTTTTTTATTTAGTTAAGTTAAATTTCTTCGATTAACTAGCATTAGTTAACTTTAAAACAAAAAATTTTTTTTATTTTTGAATATAAAAAAAATTTAAAATTAAGAATTTATACTATTTTCGAACTGATATTGACACTGAATTTCAAAATCATTTTACAAAACAATTAAATACACAGGCCGATATATTTCGAAGTGTTCTCTATTCTATAGAAAATTCTAAACACAATGGCGTTCTCAGCCATTATGTGAGGTTTACATCGTCAGGATATTTACATCGTATTTTCCATTTCTCAAGTTTCTCAAAATGGCGAAAAACTGAGAACGCCATTGTGTTTAGAATAGCCTGTGCTATTTGTTCTTAACCAAACTTAATTAATTTCATTGTTATTATTTAATATTCTAATAAAACTTGTATGCCTTCATATGAATATAAATAAATTGTTTCAGAGACGAAATTTTGCTTTTGATAACAATTTGTATTATTTATTTTAAAGCAAATTTGCATTGCTGAAACCGATTGGAAAAAGGGTCTGTGAGTGCAGGCATTCAATTGAATATAGTTAAAAAGTATTTCTTATGTGTTTTTTGTAAAAAAAATTTTTTTTTTTGGTTTTCTATGGGAAATTTAATTATTTAATTTAACTTTTAACGAAGTTAACTTTTCAACGAAATTAAGTTTTTAATTTAACGAAGTTAAATTTTAGATTAACTATTACCGGGTTAACGAAGTTAAATTCTCGATTAACTATGCTCAGCTTTGCAAATAACCAAAAGAAATAATTTGTTCACCAAAAAATATATTTTTGTAAACGCAATTGATTTGCGGGACCAGACCGACCTGTCTGAAATCCCTCGCACAATTCTTTGCAGAATCAGTTCACCAGCTGGACTTCGATGAAATCGATGTCCAGCAACCACTTGTCTCAGATGCGGGACGACACAAACAAAAAAAAGGAATAAGGAAGAGGGGGAAACGGCCAAACAAATTCCAAGCAAACTACTTGAAATTACCAGGACGGAAACACTCCACCAAAACAAATTACAACCGAACACAACCTATTAAATTTTTCTATTCAATTTTTCAAATTCAAAACAACTAAATGGCCGACTGCCACAAATAAAATGAAGCAAAAAAAACACTAGTTGGCAAAACTAAACCAGCGCGCAAAAATACTCCCTTTGGAACACTTGTCCTCCAGCCACAATCCACTTCACCACTCAAAAATACAGTTTAAAAAACAAGAAAGAAAATTATCAAACATTTTTCAAACAAATTATTCAAAATCAAATTATATTAAAAATCTAAAACTTTAGCACTTTCCTTCTTCCCTGCTCAAAAAGAACTCAAGAACCTGTCTATATGAACGCATATATGTCGCTCACTTTCCATTTCTCCAACATCTCCCACCCCTAACACATTGTCGCGGCATAAATTCGCGACAGAATTTGGTTTGTTGTTAGTGTTGTTTGTTCTTGTTATTGTGTTTTCCCTTTGTTCGGGGCGACGGGTGAACAAAACCGAGGAGAAAAACACATTGACACAGACCGAAAGAGCGCACTGACACTTTTTGTTATATTTTTCTTTTTTTTAATTATGTTATTTTTTTATAAATATATTTGCTTAATTAGTTAAGCAAAACAAATTCGCCACTCACGGGACGAAGACATAATATGAAAAAAGAACCTGTTTGAGGGAGGGGAATCTGTCGACATTTATGCTTTCGCCTATACATACATGAGTGCCGCCAAAATGAGTATTTTCATTATGGTGGGTGCGGGGGTGTATATGTAAATTTGCCAAACACACACTAGTAAAATCTGAGAAGATCTTTCAAATATAGGTGTGGGTAAAACCCCGACTGCGAATACTGGCTTCTGCGTAGGTCGCGCTCATGTGTGGGGGGGGGGGGGGAAGATTTTCGAGAAATGGAAAGTGAGCGCCCTATATAGACAAGATTCTTTTAGTTCTTTTTAGGCAGGGAAAAGAGTGCGAACAGTTTTAGTGAACTTGCGATTCATTTTAATTTAAATTTTAATTTGAAGTAGTGTTTTAAAAAAAAAGATTGTGGTTTTAATTTTTAAATTTGATTCTTAAATTGTGTTTTTGTGGTTGCTGAGGACCATCGTTAGATCGTGGAGCTGAGGCAGGAGATATTTTCGAAGGGAGTATTTTTCCGCGCTGGTTTTATTTCCACCAGTGGGTGGCAATAGTGTTTTTATCTGTGGCAGTCGGCCATTTTGTTTATTCGAAGTGTATAAAAGGAAGGAAAAAAAATGTTAATAGAGTTTGTCAAGTTGTGGCAAGTCGGTTGTTGCAAGTCGGTCATTGGTGTTTCGAGATTTTAATAGTGGACTTGGTCTCCGTCGGTTTTGTAGTCCTGGTTTCCCCTTTCCCTTCCAATTTTTGTTGTGGCGTCCCGTACCTGAGTCAAGTTGTTGCTGGACATCGATTTTATCGAAGTCCAGCTGCTGAATGGATTCTGTAAAGAATCGTGCGAGGGATTTCAGGCAGGTCGGTCTGGTCCCGGAAATCAAGTGCACATAAAAACATGATTTTTGTCATTAGTGTTTTTTTCTAAAATGCTCTCGTTTGACAAATTTACGTTTTGTGTGTCAGTGAGTGGTCCCGTAAAGCATGATTTTTGTCATTAGTATTTTTTTCCTAATATACTCTCTTTTGACAGATTTCCGTTTTGTGTGTCATTGAGTTTTCGTTTCCATTTCGCGTTCGGTTATTTGCGGTTTCCATATACGAGTATATTTCAGAGTAGGATTTGAAAAGTTTAGTTATCGGGTTTTCGCGTATTCGTGTGTTTCGTTCGGCCGGGGGTACCATACCGCGAGGGTCGGCTTTGATCCCAAACGTCGCAATTGAGCTACCGGGCAATTAGGGATTTTAATTATAGCGTGGGAATTTTTAATTTTAGTTTTTTTTTAAGTTTATATAAAAATAGCGCGATATCATGAGCGCGACCTACGCAGAAGCCAGTATTCGCAGTCGGGGCTTTACCCACACCTACACCGAGAGAAAAAAAACAGTAAAATCAACGAAAAAGTAGGTCAATTTAACAGTTTTCGCGGTTAAAAACCATCCGATAGTCTAAACTGGTAAATTGGCAGTTGCTGCGCTGTTGATAACCGTAGCCTAGTGGGAAGATGTCCGACTGCCACCCGGGAGGCCTGGGTTCAAATCCCGGTACAACCGTCGCTAATTTTTTTTAAAATAACTTTTTTTTAATGAAAAAAAAATGTTTTCTGTTTTTTTTTTGTCTCAACTCTAAATTTTCTTAACTTTATTTATAAATGTTTTTAAAGTAAGTTACAATTGTTCTTTTGTAGTCACTCTAGACAAGGCTTGAACCTGCGACCTTCTGGTTGATAGTCCGACATCTTATCCTTCGCGCCAATGATGCCATTCATGGGCACATGGCAATAAATTAATAACTTAAACGTGCTACACGCAAGATCTGTTCTCTACTATCAGAGTAACCAGAGTTGCCATGTAAAAGGACTTTCATTGTTTTTCAGGGAATATGATATCAAAAGAAGAAACGGGCAAGGAATTCATGAAAATGTGAGAAAACTTTAATAAATACGTACATAAGTCAAAACCAATGAAAGTTTAGTTGTAGTTGAACAAAAAGGAGACAAACTTGCAATAAACCTGGCAACACTGTGTGAACTAAAAGAACAGTGACCTTTTAACAGCCACTGATATACGATTTTATGTTCTCCTATCTGTTAAACTCACTGTTACACACTCTGCGGTTCATAACATCATTTTGATGGTTGTGAAATCTGTTGACATTTGGACTAGTCAGTTGAAAGGCCATGTTAGTACCCAGGGACTCCTCGGTTCAAATCTCGTTGGCTGCAACATTTTTTATTTATTCAATAGAAAAATAGATTGACAGTTTTTTTTAACAGTTCGAGAAGTTGAAAAAAGGTTTAATTCAACAGTAAAACTGGTAAATCAAACAAAAATACTTTAAATCAACAGTTATTCTGTTAAAAACAGAATAACAGTGCCCGACTGTCATTTCCACTGCTGTCTTTTTTCTCGGTGTATATGTGAAAGATCTTCTCAGATTTTTCTAGAGTGTGTTTGGCAAATTTACATATACACCCCCGCACCCAGCAAAATAAAAATACGTACTTTGGCGGCAATCATGTCTGTATAGGCGAAATCATAAATGTCGACAGGTTCCCCTCCCTCAAAAATGTTCAAAGAGTACAAAACCTCTAGTCCAGTCCTGGCAATACCTTCATCGGATCGCAGCTACTCACTTAGCTATCTTAACGAAAGCAAAAGCGAAAGAAAGGAAAAGAAAACAATTAACTTTGACAGCTCAAACAAAATATTCAGTTGTCTTCTTCCCCGCGGCGGTCGCGTTCACCCCCGAGTGGCGAATTTGTTTTGCTTAACAAATTAAGCAGAACAAATATATTTATAAAAAATAACAATCAATAAAATTGTGCAGTGCGTTCCTTCGGTCATTGCGTGTGTGATTCTGTTCCTCCGATTTTGTTCGCCCGTCGCCCCGAACAAAAGGGAAACATAAAAAAAAAAAACAAAACAAACAAAACAAAAAAACAACAACGCCAGTCGCAAATTAATGCCGCGACAACCCCACCTCTACCTCCGCGAGAGTTGCTTGGTCTCCTGAGACCAACCAACTTTCGAATCTAACCGGAGAAAAATCACCCTGAGGCCATGTGCGGCCTAAAGTCCTGCACATGCCATGTCCCTTTTTCTCGTCCGTCTTCCAAAACATATGTCCACGGAGACACATTCTTTTTAACTCTAAACGGTGGTTTTCTGAAATATATGCTCTCAAAGTGGTCTTCATTATTTGGTTGATCTGCTCGGCCGGATTGGCCTGCGGATGATAGTATTCAGTGTACCGCATCTGCACACCATAAGACGCACATAAGCTCTGCAGCTCCTGGCTGAGAAACTGTGGCATTTCGCAACGGAAACAACAATGGGAATTTGGTGAAGTAGTCAACCACCGTTAAAATATAACAAAATCGCCGACTAGACTTCACCACGGGTCCCACCAGATCTACGCAGATCATTTCCCAAGGTTCTAACTTCTTTGTCCTCTCTACCATATATCCAGCTGGCTTATTGTTGTCAGGTTTCACCCTATGGCAAACCTGACAACCTTTAATATATCTAGCTATATCTGCCTTAATTTTCGGCCAATAATATTTCTCAATTACCCTAGCGTATGTTTTCCTAACGCCCATGTGCCCCGATAATGGATTATCGTGACACTCGAATAAAATACTGCGCCTATCACTCCTGCCCACAACTCTCTTCCACTCGTACCCAGCGCTAAACAAACTATTTGTCCCTGCCTTTATGTGTTTATATAACACCCCATTTTCAATTCTCCAAGCCGGGTAATCGAGTGGTTTATCCTCCACTTTCCGAACCATGCTCTCAAGCCATGGATATTCTACACGCCCATCTACCTCCCCTACGACTGGGACACTTCTGGAAAGCATGTCAGGCACAACATGATCTTTCCCCTTACGATGTATGATTTCATAATCGTATTGCTGGAGCATTAAAGCCCACCTAGCCAACCTACCGCAAGGATCTTTCAAATTGTTGAGCCATACCAACGAATAATGGTCACCGCTGTGAACCTAACCCCTTCGATGTATGGCCTCAACTTCTCAACTGCCCACAAAACAGCCAAACACTCCTTCTCGGTAGTGGAATAATTCCTCTCGCACCTACTCAACGACCTGCTCAAATATGAAATGACCTTCTCCCCTTCATCAAACTGCTGTGTCAAAACGGCACCTATTCCAAAATCGGAAGCATCAGTTTGAACAAAGAAAGGTCGTTCGAAATCGGGACAGCTCAGGACCGGCGCTGTCACTAGACGCTCCTTGGCCTTCAAAAAGCTGTCCTCACACTCCTGCGACCATCTAAACCTGTTCTTCCTCTTTAGAAGATCAGTTACAGGCTTAACCAAATCTGCGAAATTCGAAACAAACCTACGATACCAAGAAATGGTGCCAACAAACGACCGGATTTCCCTGGAATTTTCAGCATTGCCTCCACTTTTTCGGGGTCAACATGCAAGCCCAGTCGATCAACAACATAACCTAGATACCGTAGCGACGAAAGACAAAAATCACATTTTTCCCTATTCAATCTAAGCCCTGCCGAACAAATCCTCCTCATGACCTCCTTCAGAACCTCAAAATGCTTATCAAATGTATTTGCAACAATAATAATATCGTCGAAATACACGAAAACATGGGGTTCCAAGTCAGCCCCAACGACCTCATCTATAAATCTCTGCCAAGTTGCAGGCGCATAATGCATGCGCTTGCCCGGAACTGTAATTGCCGTGCAGGCCCTAGACTCCTTCTCTACTGGGATCTGCCAATAAGCGGATTTTAAATCCAAACTAGAGAGATATTTGGCGTCCTTTAGCTTATCTAAAGTAGCCGAAATATAAGGGAGGGGGTAACTATCACGATCCGAATTTTTATTTAATGTCCTATAGTCAACGCAAAACCTATAATTTTCATCTTTTTTCCTAATCATCACAACCGGTAATGCCCAAGGGCTGTGAGAAATTTCAATCACAACATATTTTCTATTTCTTCATCTATGCGCCTCTGAATAGCGGGCGATACCGGATAGTATCGCTGCTTGACTGGTTCCACATTTGGCTTTATACGAATCCGATGTTCGACCAAATGTGTACAACCAAGTCCCTCAGGCATAGCTCTAAAAACTTCAACGACTAACTCTTAAAGAACCGGTTTTTCCCTAGTTGACAACGAAAACCTATCAACTGACGAGACCTCGACTTGGTCGGAAAACCACCATTGATTCTTGGCCAAATCTGGCACTACACCGGCCTTAGACCAAAAGTCTACTCCAAGAATCAATGATTGGGGCAAATCCGGTATTACGAGGCATTCAACGAGGATCGACTTGCCCTCTAACTCGAAAGGGACCGAAACTACCCCCCTAACCGGAACTTGTTCACCATCAGCAAGCGCAGCATTGCTGACCGCAGACGCTACCAAACTCAACCCTCAGGACTTCAACGTGTCCCAGCCCGGCCTACCAAGAATCGTCCTGGTGGCCCCAGAATCTAAAAGCCCTAACATACGCACTCCAAAAATTTGAACACCTAAATATGGCCTATTATCTAATTCTTTTCCCGAAAGAGAAAAACTCAAACCAATTTCGGACGGACGTTGCCTCTGAGGCCTATCACTATTTACCCTAGCCAGCCGGTTTTTCGCAGGCAACCTATCTACTACTAGCGAGCTACCTGCCCTGCCTCCACAGGTGCTCGCTGCATATTTCCCGACTCTGCCCTACTTATCGGAGCCGCTCCAGGGACATCGATAAAATCAATGTCCAACAACCACTTGGCTCAGATGCGGGACGACACAAACAAAAAAAAGGAATAAGGAAGAGGGGGAAACGGCCAAATAAATTCCAAGCAAACTACTTGAAATTCCCAGGACGGAAACATTAAATGGCCGACTGCCACAAATAAAATAAAGCAAAAAAACACTAGCTGGCAAAGCTAAACCAGCGCGCAAAAATACTCCCTTTGGAACACTTGTCCTCCAGCCACAATCCAACGATGGCAACCGCTCCACTTCAGCACTCAAAAATACAATTTAAAGAACAAGAAAGAAAATTATTAAAAATTTTTCAAACAAATTATTCAAAATCAAATTAAACTAAAAATCTAAAACTTTAGCACTTTTCTTCTTCCCTGCTCAAAAAGAACTCAAGAACCTGTCTATATGAACGCATATATGTCGCTCACTTTCCATTTCTCCATCATCTCAAACCCCCCACACATGCGCGCGACCTACGCAGAAGCCAGTATTCGCAGTCGGGGCTTTACCCACACCTATATGTGAATGATCTTCTCAGATTTTTCTAGAGTGTGTTTGGCAAATTTACATATACACCCCCGAACCCACCAAAATAAAAGTACTCACTTTGGCGGCACTCATGTCTGTATAGGCGAAATCATAAATGTCGACAGGTTCCCCTCCCTCAAAAATGTTCAAAGAGTACAAAACCTCTAGTTCACCCCTGGCAATACCTTCATCGGATCGCAGCTGCTCACTTAGCTAACTTAAAGAAAGTAAAAGCGAAAGAAAGGAAAGGAAAACAATTAACTTTGACAGCTCAAACAAAATATTCAGTTGTCTTCTTCCCCGCGCCGGTCGCATTCCACCCTCGAGTGGCGAATTTGTTTTGCTTAACAAATTAAGCAAAACAAATATATTTATAAAAAATAACAATCAATAAAATTGTGCAGTGCGTTCCTTCGGTCAGAGCGTGTGTGATTCTGTTCCTACGATTTTGTTCGCCCGTCGCCCCGAACAAAAGGGAAACATACAAAAAAACAAAACAAAATAAAAATAGAGTAAAATACTAGTTTTTTAAAATATAACCCTTTAACCGACTAAAAAGCAGAAAATGAATTTCCTTTTAATTAATTTCAGCAATTTCGATTTAAAATTAAGGGTTTTTGGGTACTTTCCTCCGAATATCATTGCAGATTTTGCGGTTAATTTTGGGGTCCATCAGAGGCGTAGGGGGCCGTGGGGGGACTCAAACCTATTTTTCTAAAACATGGCATAACTTCCGATTCCTTCGAGAATGATGAAAATTGGTAGGTGGGTTCTTATTGACAAAATAAAATGTTACACCCTTTGATGGGGGGTGTGGGGAAAAATGGGAGGGGGATGGAGCCTTTTTAAAGTTCGGGATGGACTTACGATCGTATTTTTTAAGCTACAGGACTAACATTTTGTACTTAGGCTCGCATTCGGGAAAAAAATAAAAAAAGGGAGAAAAAGGGGGGGGGGGTTAAAAAAGGGGTAAACCATTTTTAAAAAAAAGAGGAAAATTAAAAAAGAGTAAAAAACAATTTTTTTAAAATATAACCCTTTAACCGACTAAAAAGCAGAAAAAAAATTCCCTTTAAATTAATTTCCCCAATTTCGATTTAAAATTAAGGGTTTTTTGGCCACTTCAAAATCTGACATTAGGAACAAACCAACCCAAAACCCTTAATTTTAATTAAAAATTTGGGGAAATTAATTTAAAGGGAATTTATTTTCTGCTTTTTAGTCGGTTAAAGGGGTATATTTTAAAAAACTTGTTTTGTTCTCTTTTTTTTATTATTAAGTTCTTCTTTCCATTCAGTTAAAACCATATGACACCCTCAGATTGAAAAAACCCTGAACAAAATGTGTTTGCGAAAAAGCCATGGAAAAAATTTTGCGTGAAGAAGCCGTGCAAAGTGAACGAGAACGAATTTTGGTGCAAGAAAGCTTAGTATGAAAAACTGATGTAGCGGCCATCAGACTTTTACGCCAAAAAGCTTTTTATTAATTTTCTGTGCAAAATTTTGTTATGCAGATTTTTTTTCAAAAATCACTTTTCATAAAAATTTTGTATAAAACATTATTTTGAAGAAATTTTGAGCTAAATATTTGTTTATAATTTTACAGCTTAATTTTATTTCGAAGCATATTTAAAATTTAGATATATTAATATTATCGCTTTTGTGAAAAATTAAAACGCAAGATTGTTAGCTGCAAGTCTTTTTGTATTGTTCGCAGTGAATTTGGGTACAAATTTTCAAATTTTGGTTTTTGTTTTTTTTTAGGTTGTAGGAGTTTGTAATTTGTGCAATGTTCGTTATTTATGTACACTAGGTGACAAAATTCAAAAACAAAAATTCTTTCAATAAAAATTTAATTTAAAAAAATTTGTGTTCTTCAATAAAATTTGTTAAATAATTTTCGTAAAAATTTAATTTAAAAAAATTAATTAATAATTTTTTTTGGTTTTTTACGTAAAATACAGAAGCTTTTTGGTTTTTTATTTTTTTTGGAACATAGCATGTGTGTTTTAAGGTGTCGCGTGCGTTCGTAGACGACCTGTTTGCATATAGAACAGACAAGTGGGCTCCGATTTTCTTGCTGCGTGGGAATTTGCGTGTGTGTTTTGTTGTCTAAGAAATTCTTTCTTTGCGATAATTTTTAAGTTTTTTTGGGTTAGTGGCCAATATGCAGTAATTTCCTTTTTTTTAATGAAATTTTTTCCAAAAAATTTTGTTCTTTAAAAGTCAAATTTAGTTGAACAACACAAACTTTTTTTTTAAATCAAAATTGTTGGGGATTCACATGATTATGTGCTGCAATGCGCATGTCGATGTGGCAACGCTCTAAGAGCTGTCATTGTTATTTTTGCTTTTGTAACTTTTTCCTTTTATATTATTCTTTCGATTCTTATTCTCTTTCTAACCTTTTTACATTGAACATGTGTTAAACTTGAATTACTCTGAAATAAAGTTATATATCAATAACGAATATTGTCTCTTTAATCTGAATAAATAACCGACATCCTCAACAAAAATTTTATTGACAGAATTTTTGTTCTTAAATTTCGTCACCTTGTGTACATAAATAACGAACATAGCACAAATTACAAACTCCTACTTACTAAAAAAACCACAAATTAAAAAATGTTTACCCAAATTCACTGCGAACAATACAAAACAAATTGCATTTCCATTTTTCACAGACGCGATAATATAAATATATCTAAATTTTAAATATGCTTCGAAATAAAAATAAGCCGTAAAATATTAAGCTCAAAATTTCTTCAAAATAATGTTTTGTACGAAATTCTTATGAAACGTGCTTTTTGAAAAAAAATCTGCGTAATAAAATTTTTCACAGAAAATTAATAAAAAGCTTTTTAGCGTAAAAGTCTGATGGCCGCTCCATCAGTTTTTCATACTAAGCTTTCTTGCACCAAGATTCGTTCTCGTTCACTTTGCACGGCTTCTTCATGCAAAATTTTGTCCATGGCTATTTCGCAAACACATTTTGTTCAGGGTTTTTTTCAATCTGAGGGTGTCATATTCAATGCAGTTTCGTAAGAGTGCTTATTCTTAAATCCTGACTGTTGGGGTATCAGTAACTTAATATTTTCTAAATATTGCACTAATTGGTTTTTTTATCACAGTTTCTAATATTTTTTTCATCACAGGGCACAGTATTTATTGGTCGCAGTTCTTTCGCTTTTAAAGTGTTCTTAACTTTTTTAATTGGGACTATAATTGACATTTTCCACATATTTGGAACTATTCCACTGCTTACACTTTCATTTACAATTTTCGCGTAAAAAAAACTAAATATGGTGTAAAATCTTATACAACTCCTTCTAAAAATATTTTTGCCCCCCCTTTTTGTCTTTGAACTTATTAACTATATATTCAATGTCATTCATTGTTACTTCGCTAAATTTAAAATAATTATTTGTTTTACTAGATGTATAAATGTCCCTATTCACTAAATCTATGGTACTGCTAATATCTACAATGCTATCTATAAAATATTTATTTAAATTATTCGCCATTTCAGACTCGTTTTCAAATATTTGATTGTCTATTATCAATCTTTTAATATATGATTTTTCTGTTACCATACTTATTGCTTGATTCAGATACTTCCACAACATTTTACTGTCATGGCTATTGCTATTAATCTTATATTCCATTTGCTTTACTTTTTTAGTTTTCACTAGATGTTTATAATAGGGGTTTTCACGTGGCCCTGTTTAACGGAGTTAAAGAGTAAAGTGTAAAATTAAAAAAATTTCTGACAACAAAATGCTTTGAAAAAAGAAATTCAAAATTTTACACTTTACTTTTTTACTCCGTTACACAGGGCCTCGTGAAAACCCCTAAAGTTTTTTTTTTTTTTTGTATACTTTCCAGTCTTTCGATATTTGGGACAGTTTATACAGTTCGAATTTATCTTTGTTCAGATTGGCTAGCTTGGAATCATACCATTTGTTCATGATTTTTAATTTAACATATTTTTCATACGTCAATTTTCGCATAACATTCAGAACAGTAGCTACTATTAATCAAAAGCACCTTGCTTTCCAAATCAATTGTATTAAAATTAACAATACAAACATCAGACCAAAGTGAATATACCCATACCTCATGACGTGTAGGGTTGATTTAGCCCTATCCGTCCTTCGCGAGGATTATCCACCTTGTCGTGGTGTGGGGGCTGAGTAGGGTCAATGATTCTCGGAAGTATCCCAGAAGAGTCCTGAAACCAAGAGATAATCATGGGCTGGATCAAGGTGTCATACGACCCGTGCCGATGATCAACCAGGCTGGGGGCCCATTTAAATAGCTCAGTCGTTAACGGAGTATCCGAATACCAGGCGCCCTTCGGATTAGCCAGCCTTGCCCGCACAATGCGGATCTCTGTGCGGGTGTACCCTTCCCTTCTCCGCAACTCGTGGGATCCAATATGAGTGCCCCAAATTTTTCCAAAAAATTTAAAGAGACCGGCATTCTCAAAAAGCCGGCAGGAAACACGGTTTCCAAAAAGGACGGTGGTCGCTCTCCGGCCGCTTTGTGTGGTAGGACG
Source organism: Heteromyza rotundicornis (assembly GCA_951394025.1). NCBI lineage: Eukaryota > Metazoa > Arthropoda > Insecta > Diptera > Heleomyzidae > Heteromyza > Heteromyza rotundicornis. The sequence goes on from OX596010.1 coordinate 41,738,563, forward strand.
GACAGTGGGGGGGGGGGGCCCGTGCGTGTCGTGGGTGGATCCTCATCTGCAGCTTTGTGTGACAAGGCTGTCGGTGGGGCTTCCGCATCTTCAGTTTTGTGTGACAAGACTGTTGGGCGGTTGGACGAGGAGCCCAGACCTAGCACCTCAAGGGCCCGGGGGCAACGGGCTTCGACCAAAAAAGTGTTGCCCCTTCAAAGTTGGCGTATCAACACCGCCGCTCTGCTGCCAAAGTTTTGGCCAGCGTCGGAGAGGCTCCTGAAGATACGCTGACCGCGAAGCTTCTCTTCTCTGGGCTAAAGAAATTCTGACCCAGGATAGGGTTCCTGTCAAGGGCGACCTTACCTCCAAAAGGCAGCGGTCAGTGGAGGAGTCGCCCAAGATGGCCAAAAGGACGAAAACGCACAACACTTATGTGCGGTCCTACAGCGAGGTAGCAAAGGGCAGTCTCGTTATGGCCGTCATTGACAGGAGCAATGACGATGGGGGATACTCTGTGGAGAAATGGAGATGGATTGAGTCCGGCCTTTCTGGAGTCTTCATGAAGGTTCTGAGTGACAATCCTGGACCGATTCCCAGTTTCGAGGACGCCAGCTGGTTCCAGGGTCGCATTAAGCTCTTTGCGTGTGCAGATGAGCGAGCCGTGACCCTGCTCAAAGCCGCCGCTGCGATGCTGGGTGAGGTTTGGCCTGGGGCGCGTATCGAAGCCGTGGATAAGGACATGATCCCTTCACGGCCGAGGGCCCGCGTCTGGTTGCCCGTGGACCCTCCTGATGCCGAGGGAATTCTGACCATTTTGAAAGTCACGAACCCAAATCTTCTCACAATTTGAAGATAGGAAGGCTGGAAGATCCCAAGGGACCACGTAGATAGGCCGTTTTGGTGCTGAACGCGGAGTCTCTTTGTCCCCTATCGGCATCTAGGGGGGTAGTCAACTATGGCTTCACTAATGTAGTCCTCAAAGTATACAAGAAGGACGAGGCTACAGAGGACAAGTGTGCTCCAACCAAATCCACGACTGCAGTCGGTGTTGCTGATGTGGTCATGGAGGAGGGGAATTGCACTTCGACGGTACCCGACGGTCTTAACGGTGGCGAGGAATCTTCTGATTCAGACTTGTTGGGGGAGATGTTTGGCCTTTATCAGGAGGAAGAGTTACTGGCTTCCTCTGATACTGAAGACGAGGCCAATAATACTGTGGTGGAGAAGTCTGCTTATTTTGAGGATGCTCAGAATATTGCAGATTAATCTTCACCACTCCAAACTAGCTTCGGCCTCACTTCTTCTATGCCTGGCTACGGGAGGAGAGGATATTGTCCTTATCCAAGAACCGTGGGTCTGTGGGGACCGTATACTTGGACTAAGGGCAAGCAACTACAGACTGCATGCTTCACTGGATACAGGTAATCCAAGATCCTGTATCCTATCGAAGAGCAGTCTTAATATTTTTATGCTCTCTAATTACAGCGATCGAGACATCGTCGTGGCAAACCTGGAGCTGGCTTCAACCAGCTACTGAGTCACCTCGGCGTATCTGGTCCTAGACCATCGAGGGACCCTACTGGGAGGTTGATCGATGAAGCGAGCCGACTTGGGCGCGGCTTCATACTGGGATGTGATGCCAACGCACACCACACTGTCTTTGGTAGCACGGACATTAACGAAAGGGGTGAGTCACTTTTTGATTACATTATATGCACTAACCTACTCATCTGTAATAAGAGTAACGAAGCAACCTTTATTACTTCCAATAGACAGGCGGTTTTGGACATAACCCTTGTCTCTGACTTCCTGTTTGATAGGGTTACGGATTGGAAGGTGTCCAACGAGCACTCCTTTTCTGATCATCGATATCTGCAATTCGGTTTAAACGACCTCCCCTCAGTCCAAACACCTTTTAGGAGTCTTAGAAGAACGGACTGGGAAACATATAAATTAATAGTCGCGGAAATGCTGCCTCCCTCTCCACCTATTGAGGAACTGACTAAATCAAATCTTGATAGTATGGTGGATACCTTAACATCGGTCTTAAACAAAGCCCTACATAAATCCTGCCCTGCAGGTAAAACCAGGGGCAAGATCAGACCACCATGGTGGTCTGAGGATGTCAAAGCTTTTAGGAGTCAGTGTAGGAAGCTCTTAAACAAGGCAAAGAAGTCAAGAGCTGCTTGTGACTGGGACCTTTATAAGAATAGTCTCAGGATTTTTAAAAAAAGTAGTAAGGAAAGCTCAGTGCGACTCTTGGAGACTCTTCGTTGGCTGCATCGAAGACACATCTGAGGCGTCTAGGCTTCGGAAAGTTCTTGCTTCGAATCCGTGCCTCACGGGCTATCTGAAAAGGTCAGATGGTTCTTGGACTAGCTCTAGTGAGGAATCTCTCGACATATTGTTAGACACTCACTTCCCAGGATGCTCTAGATCAGATCTGAGGAGCATTCCTGATACCCGTATATCGGGTATCTCTAGTGAATTAATATCTGAAACCAAAATAAATTGGGCAATTAGTAGCTTCAAGCCCTTCAAATCGCCGGGCCCAGATGGGGTTATTCCTGCGGAAATGCAGAACGCCTTGGAGATCATCATGCCCTGGCTTAAGGTGATCCTCTGTGGCTGCATTGAACTCTCCTACATTCCTTTGAAATGGCAGGAGGTAAAGGTTGTTTTTATCCCGAAGGCGGGTAAAATATCTCATATTGGATAGGAAACTTAGCTGGAAACCTAACATTATCGAACGAGCTAGGAAAGCCACAGTTGCCCACTACTCATGCAAGAAAGCTATTGGGAAAACGTGGGGTATGTCACCTCCGGTAGTTCAGTGGCTCTATACGGCCATTGTCAGGCCTATCTTACTACATGGAATTCTTGTATGGTGGCCAGCTTCGGACAAAGTCATATATCGAAAGTTGTTGACGAAAGTCCAGCGTATGGCCTCCATATCTAGCAGTGGGGCGTTGAGATCCACTCCCTCAGACGCATTAGATATTTTATTACATCTGATACCCTTAGATCTTCTTGCCAAACAGATGGCTGCGATGGCGGCGGTCAGGCTTAGATCCACAAATCAATGGGGGCACTCCTCAATTCTAGTTGGTAATAAATCCATTCCTAAAAGACAACCGACTACATTCTTCCCGAAATCTCCTTCACAAGAGACTTCCGCACCACTATTCCGTCTCGGTCCGACTGGGAGGAGCAGTGGCCACGGAAGAGGGATCAAATTCACTTCTATAGGGACGGCTCCAAGCTCGACAACAAAGTTGGTGGAGAAGTCTTCTCTGACGAACTTAATGTAGGTCTCTCATTTCGTCTTCGCGACCACTTCAGTGTATTCCAAGCAGAGGTGATGGCTATAAAAGAAGTTATGAACTGGCTGCGGCGGAACGTAATATCTGCTCAGGATATTACGATTTTCACAGACAGTCAGGCCGTAATCAAATCCTTGGAATCTGTCCTCCTAACATCAACGAGAACACATCTATTAACGATATGGCTAAGCAGTTGAACATCCACCTCGTCTGGGATTCCAGGGAACTGCAAAGCTGATGAACTCGCAAGGCAGGGTACCACAATACAGCTCCTACCAGATAAGGTAAAGCTAGGTATCCCGCTCAGCACGTGCAAGCTACTGCTTCGTCTTGACTCTATCGCCAAGACTAACAATAGATGGGCCTCTGGAACCACTTGTAACACAACAAGACAGATCTGGCCGATGCTGGATCAGAAGCGTTCTAAGAGCCTAGGGCCAGCATCTCGAAGGTGGTAGGTGTGATCACTGGTCACTGTTTGGTTGGGTGCCATGCGGTAAGGCTTGGGGTCTTCGCTAATGACTTCTGTAGGAGTTGTATGGATGAGGAGGAAGATGAGACTGTAATGCATCTTCTCTGCTCCTGCCCAGCACTGTCTCGAGCAAGGAGGACCCAGTTGGGGTCATTCTTCCTGGACAGTCTAGGTGATCTTTCTACGGCTAGCATATCAGGCCTTCATAGGTTCATCTTGAACTCCAAATGGTTTGGGGCATAGGGGAAGGGAATATGGATCCTGTGGTATCACAATGGACCGCTTTTGGTCTAAGTGTATCGTGTTTTTACCGTAATATTATTATTTCATCAAAACAGTATGAATTTTGTGGTCGCTGATTTCGAATTTGATGTCGCATTTTCAAAATTCAAGATGGCGGATCGAATATGGCCCTGTAGGTGTAGGGTATATATAAGTCAGCATGCCCGACTGAAACTTACCCACTTGTTTTATTGCTGTTTTCGATTAAAAATGTGTTGAAATGGATTTTCGACATGGTCCGAGACTCCAAAACCACATATAAATGGGGTCAAAATGGGGTCTTGAGACCAAATTTTTTTTTGTGGATTTTATTTGAAATTTTTAGAAACGGATTTTGGACGTGGTCCAAAGCTCAAATTCAAAATTAAAAATTTTCTTGCGCGACTAAGTGACCGCTGACTTTTGAATTTTCTTTTGCATTTTCGCAATCGATTCTATTTCTTCTATTAAATTTCGTTGCACAGCTATAGTGACCGCTGCCTTTTTCAAATTTATTTTTTGTTTTTTTTTTATAAGTGAATCATTTATGAAAAGTTTTTGAAGTGATAAGTGATACCAAAAATTACAAAACGCCTTTTGACGACCGCATAAGTCTGCGACAAATTCGGTCATATCATTGAAAAAGATTCTGGTGGGAATCGACTTCGATGCCGTGTGGGCAGAAGTCAAACTATATATAGATGCAAAAATGTAAAGTTGCATTACATGCCTTTTTCAAATTTATTTTTTGTTATTTTTTTTATGAGTGAATCATTTATGAAAAGTTTTTGAAGTGATAAGAGATACCAAAAATTACAAAACGCCTTTTGACGACCGCATAAGTCTGCGACAAATTCGGTCATATCATTGAAAAAGATTCTGGTGGGAATCGACTTCGATGCCGTGTGGGCAGAAGTCAAACTATATATAGATGCAAAAATGTAAAGTTGCATTACATGTTGAATGTTTTTCCAAATATCATAACTAAATGATACAAATAAATTAAATTTTGCAATAAAAAGTCCTACGTACATTCAAAGTACTTTATAGCATTTTTATATTCTACACCTTCAGGGGTACGGATATACATAACTGTTCACTTTGGTCGAAAGTTTGTAACCTACTATAATCTTCCACTTCCCCCAAATGCCCCCCTATGTCCCCTCTATAGCCCGCTATGTCACCCTTACGACCGCTATATGTCCACTATATGTATTCCTCATGTTCCTCTTGCCCGCTTTTGTCCACATAGTTCTCCCTATACGTACCTAAAAAGCCCCTATGTCCCGCCCATGACCATCCTATCTTCGCTCGACGGTCTAACTATATCATCCCATGCCCTTCCATGAGCCCCTTATGTCCCCGGTCAATATCATACCCAATAAAAATTTTCAATATAATCGTCATACAAAGTACCATTTTACATATGTAAATTTAGACCCCATATCTGACCAATGATGCGTTTGCGCAACAGCCTGGTACTCCGGAACCGGAAATCAAAAAAATTTTAAATTTTGCGTGGAGTATTTTTTGACCAAAATAAGCAATCTCACCAAAAATCTCGAAAAAATTCGAAATTTTTTTGCCCTGGACGGAAGTTTACAATTATATTGCAATATTGAAATGAATGTTTTTTCCTGGAAAAAACGAACATTTTGCACAATTTTTAAAATCATAAAATCTTAAGTAGTAAATCATTATAACATAGTCAGAATTGTATTTTAAAAATTGTTTTCGAAATATCAAAAATGTAAAATGTAAACATTTTTGACGCCATTTTCTAGTAGTGCTGCGAATATTCGATTTCTTTGTATTCGATACAACCCGGTACTTTCCTGTGAATACTTAATACTTTTTACGATAATTTTCATACAATTTTGATTTGAAGTAAAATCTCTGAGTAAAGTAAATGCACGTAGCAATTGCTCTAAATTGCGTTTTTATTATTACGACCCAATAATTTTCATACAAACTTCCCTAAAATGCTACTAATAGTATCGCATACTAATGGCAGCAAGAACTTGATGAGTAATTCGAAGCCAAGTGTCGAATATAAGTTATTCATATATTATGCAGCACTTGTTGCTTAAACGAGACAGCCATATTTAATAATTTTTCTCTCTTGTATTAAATGTCATGCTGTTTTAGAATTATGAAATATTGGCATTTCGGCATCGAGCTATGACATTGCGAATCACATCATTGGTTGCCGAAATACGACCATGCTGCCAATATCCAATATAGCAACCAAATTCAGTTGAGTTGCGAACCGTCGTTGAAATTATTTTTGTTGGTGAACCTGAGATTGTAGTTAAAAATTAATTGTAATTGTTGTTTGAGTTTTCCATATAAAATAAGAAATAGTTTTTTTACCACGTTTTTTAGTTAGATTAAAGTTATCCGTAATATAGAGGTGAGAATTCAGCGCCCATTGCAGTGGTTTATGTGCTTATTGCACTTCAATGAGCTACCATTCATACACTTATTTGCATACTTGGACGGAGAGACGACAGGACCAGCCTCATTCTCTGGAAAAATAGGCCAACAACTACCAGATTGTGAAAAATTGTCCGTTATAAATTTCTAAGCAATTGAATCAGATGAAATTAATGTAAGTATAACAGACAGGACAATGCGCTCCAGATCTGGCGGTTAGAGATCCAGGACCTCTCAGTCACTTGCATGTGGGTCTTACGGTTGTTTATTTCCCAGAGAAGTCCTACAAACGAACTCCAAATGCTTGTTAATTACATTGTTAAGACATGCGCTCCCGCCTGGTTCGCCATTAAGAGATATCAGTCAGTGAAATATGGTCCTAAGCATATCTTTAAGATTGTTCAAACAACGAGACATTTGCCAGAAGTCATTAAAAGAATCATCGATCCTGTGATTGAGAGAAACGCATTCTTCTGTCATCCAGAAAATATGTTGTTGGCGATGATAGGTGATGAGAGGCAACACATACGAGAATTGGGTTACAGGAGGATACTAAAGGCAAGAACTGAAAATCCGAAAGGGAAGGCTGTTAAAACTTTTACGACTCCCTCAATAAATTTTGATGCAACGGACTATAGTGAGTTAATACATTGGACAGAATGTAAATTGTTGTCGCCTCCAATTATAGATTGCTTGACAACAGAGATTATTTCGTCAGCTCTGCAAGGTAAAACTCAGCTGGCATTGCATTTTTTGGATTTCCCATGCCACACCCAAGCTGTTGAAAGATGCGTCAAACTTGTCACAGAATCATCAGAAAAAGTTTGTGGGAAAACAAATAGAGATGGTTATATTAGAGCCACTATACTTTCAAGATCCACAATGCCAAAGTTTGATAAAAAAACAACACCTTTGCTCTAATCTACATAATTTTAGACACCCTGTTTGGGTGGTTGGTTGGGTAGCAGAGTGAGCTGAGCTTTGTGTCATTTCATAAAAAAAAATGTGAAATTTGCGAAGAGCTGCAAAATGGTGAACTCTCCGCAAAACAAAATCAATGATATTAACGAATTATTGAGAAAGATGGATTGTGGTATGTTATTACATATGACCCGGTGACATTGAGTTCTTCATGGTCAATTGAAACTATGCCTTCTGGTACTTTTTTTTTTTTAACTAGATAAAATTTATTTATTGAATTTTCTAAAATAAAAATTAGAACTAACAATAACTTTGAACAAAATAATTAGACATTACATAACAGATTTAACATAGTACTAGTTAACCTTATCCACTGATTTGGACAACTTAAAGTATATATCAAGGCGATGTAGGCGTTGACTGGATGTCGCCATCTACAGGATGTCGGCATATACGAACGGCTGCATCGACGAGGGTGTCCCTGAACTATCTATTCAAAGGCAATAGAATAATTTCGTTTCAGACGTAAGGGTCGGGATGGTTTTATTAAGGTTCGAGCTAGAATATTAGGGTGCAATTTTAGCTTATCTGCATACTTTGTATTACGTTTCGGTATCTCATCAGATATTTTCGATATTTGAAAATCTCTGTGGATGTGTTCATTTTTTATAAACCATGGCGCTCCAAGTATTTGTCGCAGAATTTTTGACTGCATCCTTTGCAGTTTCTCAACATTTGATGGAGATGCTGTTCCCCAGAGCTCGATCCCATAAGACCATATGGGTTTAATTATACTTTTGTATAAAAGGATTTTATATGTGTTGTTGAGTTTTGATTGTTTCGAGAGGCTCCAATTTAATTCGAGTTTTTTTATCGATCGAGATGCATACCAAGATATTTGGTTTCAGTACATTGTGGTATTTCACTATTATTTATTGTAAGCATGGAGCAAGTGTCTTTCCTTAGGGTGAAGGTTATATGTGCACTCTTACACTCGTTGACTCTAATTATCCACTTTGATAGCCAATTCTGTAAAGTGTTCAAATGTTGTTGCACGTGTTGTGATGCCATTTTAGGGTCTGAGTGCGAGCACAATATTGCGGTGTCGTCGGCAAATGTTGCGATGAGGGTCTGATCATAAATGGGCATATCAGCTGTATAGAGTATATACAGGAGGGGTCCGAGGACGCTGCCTTGGGGTACACCGGCAAGAATATCAAATCTACGGGAAACGAAACTTTTATGTTTAACTTAAAATTTTCTATGGGTCAAGTAGTTGTCAAGCAAAATGTGCATGCTTGCGGGTAATAGTTTCAGTAGTTTGGATATCAATCCTCTATGCCATACCTTATCAAAGGCTTGGGTGATATCGAGGAATACTGCTGAGCAGTATTGCTTTTTTTCGAATGTTTTTTGATCAATTCAACAATGCGATGAACCTGTTCAATTGTGGCGTGCTTTTCTCTAAATCCGAATTGGTGATTGGGTATTTCATCTTTAGCGAGTATTGTGGGTAACATCATTTTTATCAGAATTTTCTCAAAAAGTTTTGATAGGGTAGAGAGTAAGCTTATTGGACGATATGAACTCACGTTTGTGGGGTCTTTTCCCGGTTTCGGGATCATCGTGATCTGCGACAGCTTCCAGTCAGTTGGGTAGTGACTTATTCTTAATATAGCATTGTATATGTGCAGTAAGTGAGTAACAGCAATTGATCGTAGCTCTTTCGCCATTTTAACCGTTATTAAGTCATGACCTGGAGCTTTTTTTGGGTTCAAATTGGCAATATCATCAATTTGGCAATTTCCTTCTGATGAGTAGTGGGTTATAGTTTGGCCTGATTGCGAGCTGGGGTAACGGGTAATTTGCAGTTGGGGGGCTAGGAGTAAATACATTTTGTAGGTGACTTGCAAAAGCAGTGCCTTTTTCGGCATCACTTCTCGCCCAGTCTCCGTTGGGTAAACGAATTGGCGATTCTGCAATTATGGGTCGTTTCAAATTTTTTGTGGCACGCCAAAGAGAGTAATTTGTTGAGCTCGTCGGTGTAAGCTTTTCCATGAATTGATGCAGATCATTCTCGTTTTTCGCCCTCACTTCATTTTGTAGTTTTCGTGTAATGAGGGTCAGCTTTTCTTTCAGATAGGGTGATCTGAACTTTTGCCAATCACGCCTTATTGATCTCTTTTCTGTTAAGAGCGCAGCTATATTTTGTGGCACAAATTCCTTTTTTTGGGTAGTGTTATTTATTTTTGTGGTAGCTGCCAGTGCGTTTGTAAGCAGAAGGGTAAAGTTACGCACTGCCACTTTCAGTTGCTCCTCAGTTTTCAGTGACACATGTAGGGTAATGTGTGAACTTATATATTTTCTGAATTTAAGCCAATTCGTATGGATACTGGTGAGTTTGTCGGGTGGGTTGACTTCTGAATTTGTCGCATATTTTACTGTGATAATAGTGGGTGTGTGATCAGAGTTCCACTGAAGACTCAATGGTTAGTTGAGTTCGTTTAAGGTTCTTGATTACTGCAAAATCAATAACATCTGGAATTTTGCGTCGGTCTGATGGCCAATATGTTGGCGTGCCTGACGAAACCACATCAAGGCCGAGTTTGCTGGTAGTATTCCATAGTAGTCTTCCTTTGGGCGAAATAAGACGAGAGCCCCAATAAGTGTGTTTGGCATTAAAATCTCCAGCTACGAGAAATTTTGGGCCAAGGGTTGCAAAAAATGTATGAAATTGCTGTTCAGTTATTTTGGAGCTGGGTGGACAGTAAATTGCAGATATTGTCAATCCTTTTATGTACTCAGCAAGACAAATACTGGTGGCTTGCAAGTACTCGGTGCAAAATTCCTGTAAAACATAGTGTTTGATTCTGCCCTTAATTAGAATCGCTGATCCACCTCGTGCTCTACCACCTGGGTGTTTAGTGTCATACAACTTGTATCCGGGTATATTAAAAGTGTTTTTGGGTCAAATGAGTCTCTGAAATTAGCATTACATCTATACAGAATGAATTGAGGAATTGAATGAGTTCCAATTAATGTTGGCATAAGCCGTTCGCGTTCCAGAAGGATATTTTTATCGCATTCATGGCTTATTTTTTAAAAGGGTCTGGATTACATGTCGTTCATAAACTGCGACATGTTTTGCATAAACATCTGGAGTGTTTGTTCAAGGCCAATGTTCTGTTGGGCGGGTTGAATAACTGGAGGGTCTTGGGTATTGCCTTTGAGTACATTTGCGTATGAAAATTGTTGTTGTTGTGATGCGGCGTTAGCACCATTTCCTTGGGGTGGTGGGTATGATTTCATCTGCGCAAAATTGGCTGGAATAGGGTTTGACCTCTTTGTAGCTGTTGCGCTTAAGGGCTTCGGTTCGGTAAAAACCTTATTTTTAAGGGTTTTGTAGACTGAACACCCTCTGTAGTTGGCAGTGTGATTTCCTTCGCAGTTACTACAATGTCTAACATTTACGTCTTCTCTCGATTTTGGGCACAATTGGGTCTGGTGAAGGTCACCACAAATAACACAAACACTGGGAAGTGTACAATATTTTTTCGAATGACCAAATTCTTGGCAGTTTTGGCATTGTATTGGGCCTCGACGTTTATGCGGCTCCTGAACACTGACTCTACGGTGTAGTAAATGTCGCAAATTGTATATAGGGTGGGTTTCACTTTTTTGCAGGGTCTTAGGGTCAAATTCCAGTTCATTGCGGAAAAGTGGTTGGGGTAATTTTTCCTTGTTTAGAATGTTAGACACAGATCTAACTTGGAATTTTAATGCAATTAATGTCTCTTTTACATCGACATCATTCGACAAAAGAGTCTACACCTCTTAGAACAACCGATAGGCCTTTGCTACTTTTGAGCTGATATGTGTAATAGCTCTTTTTACACTTATCGAAATGGTCCACAATTTTGCGAAAATCTGCCTTATTCAACCCGCCCAACAGAACATTGGCCTTGAACAAACACTCCAGATGTTATGCAAAACATGTCGCAGTTTATGAACGTCATGTAAACTATGATGCAGGAAATGATACGCAATCAAAACCTGCTAATCCAGACCCTTTTAGAAAATAAGCCATGAATGCGATAAAAATATCCTTCTGGAACGCGAACGGCTTATGCCAACATAAAATGGAACTCATTCAATTCCTCAATTCATTCTGTATAGATGTAATGCTAATTTCAGAGACTCATTTGACCCAAAAACACTTTTAATATACCCGGATACAAGTTGTATGACACTAAACACCCAGGTGGTAAAGCACGAGGTGGATCAGCGATTCTAATTAAGGGCAGAATCAAACACCATGTTTTACAGGAATTTTGCACCGAGTACTTGCAAGCCACCAGTATTTGTCTTGATGAGTACATAAAAGGATTGACAATATCTGCAATTTACTGTCCACCCAGCTCCAAAATAACTGAACAGCAATTTCATACATTTTTTGCAACCCTTGGCCCAAAATTTCTCGTAGCTGGAGATTTTAATGCCAAACACACTTATTGGGGCTCTCGTCTTATTTCGCCCAAAGGAAGACTACTATGGAATACTACCAGCAAACTCAGCCTTGATGTGGTTTCGTCAGGCACGCCAACATACTGGCCATCAGACCGACGCAAAATTCCAGATGTTATTGATTTTGCAGTAATCAAGGCCCCTAAACGAACTCAACTAACCATTGAGTCTTCAGTGGAACTCTCGTCTGATCACACACCCACTATTATCACAGTAAAATATGATTAAAACGCGTCCGTTCGATATAATCTCACGATATTGGTCGGAAATGGTTTAACCCATTTCCGACCACAGTTGCGTTTGGGCAACATAGCTGTTCAGTCAAACTCCGGCACTTGAACCAGAATTTGACGTTTTTATTTGATTTGCAAAATGTTCAATTAAATTCTGGCACTTCAACCAGAATTTGATGTTTTAAATGGCTTTTTCCTTGAAATTCCGGCACTTAACCCAGAATTGGAGCTTATCCGCGTCGATATTGATAACACTTCGAATAATAAATAATAACTGGTTTTTTTATTATTCTAATTTCCCTATTTATAGCAGATTTTACCTTTACAGAAATGCAGCGAAGTCACTAGCAAAGCAAGGCACAAAATGCTTATTGCCTTCAAGTGCACTGACACTTTGTATCACTTGAACTGCAAAAAACGCCTAAAGCCAGGCAGCCATCCTGCCAGGCGTTGAGCGGTTTCGTTCAACCTTCTCTGTCATACACCGTGATCTTGGACAAGTCTTGGGTGGCGTCGATATCGGCTTCGTCGTCTTTGTAATTTGGTTGTTGGTGTCCATAGTGCGAAGCGGTCTTACAAGTGAAGATGCGATGTTTCCAAGCCAGTACTGCAATGATGCAGATCACTACCACCAAACAGGTGTAACCCAGAGAATGATGAATGTCGTACGGTCGAATTTTATTCGGAAGGTTGATCTTTAATGTTGAAAGCTGTTGTTGGACCCTTTCTGGTTCTTCATGGTAAGATACATATTTTGATGCATACAGTTCTGCTGAGGACGTCTTTTCAGTTGGTGTGACCAGCTTGCTTATATCAACTGCTGGGATGTATGATCTTTTAATTGTGCTCTCTTGTTTTCTGTGACCTTGAATTGTAAGAAGTGGTTGCCTGATGATGCAATTGTCGCCCAGCTTTAACAGTCCGGAGGTTTTCAAATGCAGCTCTTGAAGGTTCGGTCCACATACTGCATTGATTCTTAGTTCACCAGCAACGGAATAGATCCATGTATTGGTGTCATGAAGTTGAATCCAATGAGGTCCCTGTCCGGCTGCTTCAATCGAACATGCGGTTGTTGGTTTGTGATGGAGCAGATTCAACTCACATGAGCTTATTGTTGAACCTTGTTTATACAGTGGATGATTAAGATGACACAAATGGCGATCTCCTTCTGTCAGCATACAAGTCCTCAGCTCGTCTTCATTCAGCGGATAGTAGGTGTCGCGACGTAGATTAATCATCAGAAATGGATACGCTGGTCGGATTCTAAAGAATGTTCCGGTTTATTGCCATGGTGTGGCTGTGAGTTTCAATAGCTCGAAGTCGTCGATGTCAATTAGCGGAAGGTTAATTTTGAAGATGAGGTAATTTTCCGTCAGCCTTCCTTGAATTGTCATTAAGTTGTAATACTTCAGCAACTCCATTAACGAGACCGGTAGTTTCAGATGACTTGGTAGATCCGCCTTGATGTTGAGCAATTCACCTTGTAATTGTTGAGTGTCTGTCAATATGTCAAGGAGCGAATCCTGTGCGTGTTGTAGATGCAGCAATTGAAGTGTCGCTTGAATAGCTAATTCACTGAAGATCTGTGTTGCCCTTTCCTTGTTGAGCTGTTGCTGGAGGCTATATTCAGATTTAACTTGTGCAGATTTTTTTCAGTTTTTTGAAAGGCTCCTTCAATATCCCGTGGATTTTTCTTCATTATGTTTATAGTGCTGTCTAAATATGTGGTTTGGTTGTGGATTAGAGTGACCAGATGATCCTCATTTTGCCGAATCCGAGTCAATCCGAGTCAAGAACTCAAAAAAAAATGTGTGGGCGACGTTACCTACCAAGTTGAATGCTCCTCTTTTAGTTCTTGAAACGTGGGTGACGGTAAGAAGCTGGTTCTTCAGGTTGACTTCATTCACAAATCGGTCGATGAGCATCACTGTTGCGGAACAATGTGTTGAAGCGTGAATTGCTTCACATGATGTGTTCAGGAGGGTTAAGTATCCCTTGACAATTTCAATTTCCTGCCAATACGCTTGCATTTCGATGTATGTGATTACTGACCAGTCACTGGTGATAACTTCCGCAACACCGAGATTCTCAAAATAAATGCCGGGATTGGTGTTAAATGGTTGTACTTCGACAGAGGATGGTGAGCAGGACGGAAATATAGGCAGGCTAGTAATAATGTAACTAAAGTTGATGTTGTGTGTAGGCGTGTCTTCTTTGAAGGAAGGGAGGGTTCATGGTCAGTCCGTAAACAGCCTTGGTTGCTTGTTGATGGTTTGCTACTTGCTTGTGGACAGGCATTTAGAGTAGGTTCGTCACGTTGGCATTCCTCGTCGACTGGTAATGGCGCTAATTTGTGTATTGGTCTACGTAGTACGTTCGCTGTACGAACATCTGCGACACGAACGCGCCCATATTCACCACGAAACACTTCCACTATGCGTCCCAAAGACCATTTTAAAGGTGGTAGGTTGTCGTCCTTTCTAACCACCGTCATACCTGGTTTAGCGTTGTGACATTCCTGTTTCCACTTATGGCGATGCTGCAAACTGTTGAGATATTCAGAGGACCATCTCTTCCAGAATTCCTCCCTCATTTGTGTGACCAGCTTCCACCTTGTAAGATTGTTAGCAGTGTTCCGTCCGGCCACTGGATCTACTGTTGAAGTGAGTGGTTCTCCTATTAGCAAATGTCCTGGAGTTAGAGCTTGGAAGTCATTTGGATCAGCTGTCAATGGCGTAATTGGTCGAGAATTCATTATGGCCTCTGCTTGGATCACCATCGTTTCCATTTCTTCATAAGTTAACGAAGCAGCTGCTAATGTGTGTTGCAGCAGGTGTTTGGCTGATTTGACTGCTGCTTCCCAAAGTCCACCAAAGTGTGGAGCGCGGGGTGGAATAAATGAGAATTCCATGCACTTCTTTTTGCATTCGCAGGTGATTTTTTCGCCTCGTTATTATGAATAGCCTTCTACAGCTCTTCAAGATAGATTTTGGCGCCAACAAAGTTTGTTGCGTTATCGCAGTATAACTTCTTACAGTATCCACGACGCGCTGTAAATCGTTTTATAGCTCCAATGAAAGCTTCAGTTGAGAGATCTGTCACTAGCTCGAGATGTACAGCTTTTGTGGCGAAGCAACAAAATACTGCGACGTATGACTTTGCCGCGAATTTTAAAATGCGTCCAGACGGGTCCAAAAGAAATCGACTCCGGAGATGACAAAAGGTCTTGCTGGTTGCACCCTATCTGCTGGCAGATTTCCCAATAGCTATTGAAATAGCTTTGATCTAGCTCTGTTGCATCAAACGTGCCTTGAGCGATTGAGCGGGCAAGAGATTTTACCTTGATTGGCCAGAAACGTTGTCTTACGATAGATATATGTGTTTGGAGACCCGCATGAAGATGTTCCTCATGCAGCTCTTCTAATAATTGTTTCGTACTTGGGTTGCGATACGGCATAAGTATGGGGTGTTTTGCATCGTAGCTCAATGTGGAAGCGTTTATTCGTCCTCCTACTCTCAAGATTCCTTTTTCGTCGATAAACGGAGTCAAGCTGCTAATGGAACTGTTGTTTTTTACGCAAGAATGGCGTGCTATTTGGCCCCGTTCATCAGCAAAATCTTGAAGCTGTATGCTCTATGATGTAAATTAAGGCGTCCTCCATTTCGTCTGCCCTTGGTATTGTTGACTCGTTTCGTTTTGTAGTCGGACTCCGAGAATGTTTTATAAATCGAAGTACATATGAAACGACCCTCTGCAGACGACGGAAAGAGTTCATGTGATTGATGGTCTCAAATATGGCTGTTGTCATTGTAGCTTGTGTCACAGTTGCTGACACTATCTTCTGTCTGAGTTCCGAACAGTTCTTCTCAAGCGGTGGTTGCAACGGCCCATCGGTATGTCGCTGAGTATTTTGCATGAACATATTTTCACAACGTCTTTCAGCAACAGTGAAATTGTTTTGTCGTGTCTCTTCCAAACGCCGGAATTTCTCCAGAGGTTGGGATAGAGTATCGTCCTCGGTGCTGACTCCACATGTTAGGGGTGTAAGGATGTTGTTCTGATTATTGTATTCGCCACCTACTATAAATCCAAAAAGCGTGTTTTGCAGTGTTGGTAATCCATGTCCCAATGTTATTTGCCCAGCACAAAGTGATGAGTAGAAAAGGCCAATTAAAATGTCGATGCTTCGAGATCTGTGGAAACCAACTGTAAATTTGTTGGAATATTCCAGTTGCTCGTGTTGATGTTACTTGCCGGCTGGCTGGAAACGATTTTAGGTATGACGTGGACTTCAATTCGATTGCTGAAACCTGTTGCACTTGATAGTAGTTGCAGATTGATTCTTTCGGATATACGATTTTGACTTTGTCCAATTCCATCGATTCCAATGGCACATGGAGATTTTTGTAGTCCAAGTTTTAATGCCAGTGACTTTGTTATAAAATTAGCCTGTGATCCGTTGTCCAAGAGTGCGCGACAATGAATATGTTTTCCCCATTTATCAGTTGCGGTAACACACACAGTGCTAAGTAGTGTCGTCGATGACTGACTTCGTATGGCAGCAAACGATGCGGGTTTCTCAGAGAATTTTTGTGAATTTTGCGTTGTGGCCATCTTTAAGACAGTTGACACAGTGTTTGGCCTTCGCATTGCAGTTCAAACGATTTGGTGTCATCTCAAGAAAAGTCTGACACATGAAGAGAGCATGGTTGTGTTTGCATACAATGCAATTTGTTCTGGATGAAAATACAGCGCTGAGTGCGCGATATGATCCATGCTTTCCTTGTTCCATGGTGCCCTTGGTTGCCTTTGGTCCAAGTGCTTCGAGAGATTGAAATCGTAAATTGAGGATTTTCAAAAACTCTTTTAGCGTCGGCAACTGCTTCGGCTCAGTAAGTGATTGTTCCCATAATGCATGCGTCGACCTACTTAGTTGTTGAATCAGGATATATATTAATATTGCATCCCAGTTATCGGTATTTATTCCCAAATTTTGCAGGCTGAGAATGCATTCTTGGGTGGTGTCATGGAGCGCCTTCACTGACGAAGCGCTTTCACCATTAGCTGGTGGTTGTGACAACAAATTTGCCAATTTAGCATTCACCAGACATCGGGTGTTTTCGTACCGATCGTTGACTACCTTTCATGCTGCATTATAGTTTGATGCAGTTGTAGTGAAATATTTTATGAGGTTTCCAGCTTCGCCAGTGAGACTTGTTTGCAGATACCACATTTTCTGGCACTCTGGAATCGGTTGATTGTTGATTAGTTCCACAAAAAGGTCATGGAACTGTCGCCACTTTAGATAGCTGCCATCAAATTTAGGCAACTCTATACGAGGCAACTTTAGAGTTGAAGTTGTTACTTCAGCACCTTGTTGTGTGCTGATGCCTGATAGTGCCGGTCTCACCAGTGCCATATCATGGAGTCGCAGTAGGTCATTGTTTATGTCATAGGTAGGTCATATGTTTCATCACTTAACAGTTTTTTCAACGACCGCATTACTGTTTCGATGATTTTACGTTGCTTCTGGATTCCATCTAATATTGATGGTGCTGTTAGGTCTGACACCGCTGCTCCAGAAGCTGCCATCGCGGTTGCTGCTTCACTTGTTGATGCCGTGACTTTCGCTTTTTCAGTTGTCGTTGCTTTGACTTGGTCTGCCTTCACTGCTGTGATTGGGGGAGCCTTCGTCAATAGATTTTCGAATTCTTCCCGCGCATCGCTGTATAACTGGCCGACCGTACGATGAATGTCCTTGACGAAGTACATGTGCGACACCTCTGCGCCGTGCCATTGCCGAATTGTTTGTCGAGCTGGTTGAACACTGCCCACAGTTCATCGAGTTCCTTTGCCTTGGCCTTGTGGAACTCGATGGTCCTCCGGTCCAGCGGCGCCTTCCTGAGGTTGGTAACAAACTTCTGAATCTTCACCGCATTCTCGTCCTGTTGTCGTACTAAATCCTCCATCTCCATGATAGATGCAGATGTCCAATTGTCGGGGTCACCAAAATGTTCAATCAAATTCCGGCACTTGAACCAGAATTCAATGTTTTAATTTGCTTATTCTTTTAAATTCCAAATTCCGGCACATAAACCAGAATTGGAGCTTATCCGCGTCGATATTGATCATACTTTGAATTATATTTAATAACTGTTTTTTTATTATTCTAATTTCCCAATTTATAACAGATTTTACCTTTACCGAAATGCAGCGAAGTCACTAGCAAAGCAAGGCACAAAATGCTTAGTTGCATATTTCCTTCAAGTGCACTGACACTTTGTATCACCTTGAGTGGTGGTATCATGTGTCCGTCACTTGAACTGCAAAAAACGTCTAAAGCCAGGCAGCCAGAAGGTTTAGCTGCAATTCGGTGTTTTGAGAAAATATAAAAAACTCAACAAAAGATATAAATGAAATCAGGGACTCCCAAACAATAACGGTGAAAAAAGATTATAATTGGGCGCAGGCCTTGTTCCTCTGAATTAGGAATTAGACGGTGACACAAGTCCTTCACGATGAAGTAGCGAGTTATGACGCCACTTGCAGCTGATGCACTTGTAATTGCTGGAGCAGTCCTTCACCTCGTGAGAATGTGATAAACAGTTTAAGCACTGGTGTTACTGTTGACAACCTGTCGCTAACATTAAGGTGATATAGTTTCTCAACTGAAGTTAGCCCCGAATTTTGAATATAAATTGCCGTGAACATGTCACGAAAAGTGGGCCATGAGATATAATCTCCATAAAAAATCTCAGTGTCACACGTTTTTTCATGTTTGAAGATTAAGAAATATTTCCGAATGAAGTCTAAATTTGCTCTTTTTTCTGTTTTTTAATCATTTTATCCATTTTCCGCTTGATCCGATTGTGGGAAATTGTCTTAAATGGACCAAAATCGACGAAAATGATAGCTAAACAAATGAATAAATTAAAACAATGGATGTTCAGTTTGTTGTGATAAAATCATTACTACTTCCGTATTTTGTTCCTGGGTTTGCTCGTTTATAGCTTGTTGGAAAGGTAACGGAATTCTCCAACTGCATATACATTTTTTAAACTTATTAATTTGTTTAGCGATCTCTTTAATATTAATTTGACACTGTCGTTTTTGGTTCTAAAATATTCATTTAAAGTTATACACATCCAGTAGCATAGCTCTAGGAGTTGGTTCGAAGCCATTAAATTGAACCATTGTCAGTCTAGTGATGACCACGCTGCTTCGTATGGCATTCGAATGAGTAAAGCCCAAAATGCCGTAGGCAAACCCAAGATCGCCATACTTGAAAGCAGATTCCGCCACAGACAACAGCGCACCCTACATATACAAATGTGTATAAGACAGGGCAGTAGCCAGGAATTTATTTGGTGGTTATCCAAAAAGAAAAACGAACGAATTTCAAAAAATAATACTTCCTGACAGTTAAAATAAATTAAGTTAACCAACACTATTCTTATGTAAAATGATTCAAAAAAAAGTATTCAACAACATTTCTTTCTTGGCAGGTGAGGTGGTCGCCCAAAACTGTTCATATAACCTATTCAAAAAGTCCACTGTCCCCTTTTCTAAAATAAATCTTTTGGAAAACGAGTTAAAATTAATAATTAATATATAAATTATGAAAAGCTCGATAAAAATCTAAATTTTTAACTAAATAAACATATGGAGGGTACGCCAATCAAAACAAAAACAATTTTGTTTTTGTATTTTCTGGCAAGTGAATTGTTGTGTGTGTATCAGAGCGCACACAATGTAAAAATTAATTTGAAGAAATTCTTCAGCCAGTCATTCGCAGTAGGTGGCTTTAATACAACAACAAGCAAAAATTCAGTTTGAAGCATTTTACCATTCGCTGCTTCAGTGAGTTGGTGTGATGCAAAGGAGAAGCAATTCTCTTGTGCGTCATAGTAATGCTTACTTATAACGTCGGTTGGATTTAATAAAATGCATAAAGAGTGCTGACAAGGATCCGTGGCTGGATCCGAAACTGTACACTCTGCCAGACTGAGTTTTTGCTTGGTTGTTGTGTTCCCTTTTTCCAAAATGAATTTTTTTGGAAAATGAGCTAAAACTTATAATTATTATAAAAAAATAAATTTTATGGAAAAAACGAATAGGAAAACAACAAAATAAACAAACTTTGAAAGATCGACATGGCCGATCTTCGTGGAGCTTGGCAGCCCTGTCATTTCGAAAACTAAAAAGCGGTCAAGGCCTTTATTGCGATTAAGTGCATTTAGAAGAAAAATTTTTGTTTTATCAAGTGAATCAGACAGGTTAAGGACAAAATATAAGCTATTAAAATCGCCGCAAATACAACGGAAAGGTTCATTCGGCGCGTGACCCGTACATCCCCCTCCCTAAATACGGCCTTCGTATAAGGTTGCGTTCAGGTTTACGCGGTTGACGTGAACAATAGTAATTTTCTACATAAAAGACCACGCTGAATCCGAATATGAAGTAAAAAATTAAGAATTACAGTTTTGGAGATATTGCACTATTTGAATATATGGCATTTTGAAAAACATTTATTGAATTCACAAGGGTCTCGTATCGGTCGTATTGTTGTATTGTCGTGAAAAAATACAATAGTTGTGAAAATGTTGTTGCTGTTTTCCATACAAAAAAAAATACGATAATACAACTTTGCAACCTGTGTTTCTATGACTCTCGTATTGATTCTTGTTCTTATTTGAAAAGTAATTGGAGGAAATTGTTAAAATATCTTTTATGGACTGTTTTTAAGGCATAAAACGTGCACAACTTGCCGAAAATATTGCAACAAAGAACGTTGAGACCTCCAAAACTCTTGCGACCATCACCTTTGGACAGATGGCCACTTGCACTTACGGGCAGACGAATGCCGAGCCCAGGGGTTTCCGAAAGCATTTTGAATGCATTAAACGTGCGCTACTTGTTGAAAATATTGAATCAAAGCACAGGTGAACCGCAATATTTCTTCCGATCCTTGATGCATGCCACCATCGCATCAGCACCTCCGCGAATGGTTGCACGCATCCCGTGGCGAACGAATTTAGGTTAGGTTGAACATTTGCAATATAATTTTGTTCACTCTCTTTTTTTCTGCAATTGGAGTGCTCACATCCATAAAAATAACGAAAATCGGTATTTTATCGATAATTTTTCGAGATTTTATGGATATTTTAAATCCAATTTAAATCCATTTGATCCAATTGCATTCCCATTTCGTTCTCTACATCATTTCCAATCAAATACAAGATAATAATAAAGGAAAATAACGAAATTTTACTGCTATTTTGTAAGGGAGGTATGATGACTTTTCGACATTTTATCAACAATTTTTCGAATTTTTATCGATATTTTATCGATATTTTTTCAATATTTATCGATAATTTGCATTTCCCGATCCATTTCAAAATTTTGTTCCAATTCCATTTCGTTCCGGTCCAATTCTCTTTCGATCCAGTTTCATTCCCATTTCGATCCCGACATCAGTTCCAACCCAATGCAGAAAACCGCGTCAAAATCGGTTCAGGCAAAACATCGTATCCAACAAAAAACAAATTGTTCATAGCTGGTTAATATCATAGCTGGTTAATATCATAGTAACAATGAGGCGATTCATTTCAAGTGACAAACCCCTCGGACTCCGTGCAGTTGTGCAGATGTGCAGTCAAAATATGAATTTGGAAATATTAGCGAGTAGCTCCTGTTTTTTACCCTAATTTAGCAAATTGTGTGTAGTAGACCTTAATTGACCTTGGTATTGGTCAATTATCCATAAATTAGGGTGGGTCAAAAAAAAATGTTTTTTTTTACTTTTAAAGTGGCTTATTTTAACATCCTGGGGAGAGCAGGTGGGACCACTACTAATTCTTATTGTAATTTTTTTGTTCTTGTTACAAAAAATGTTTATATATATGAGGTAATTAAGTTGAATTGTCCCTTTCCGTCTGTCCGTCCTTCTTATTGGTAAGATCGGTCCATACTTTGGATTCATATTTTTATATCTTAGAAGGAGTTGGTATTGCAAATGAAATTGATCTACTACCTCGCCTAGCTGCAAGTGAAAAATCATGTTTTGTCACATAAATAATATTTATAACATATTATGTTACCCAATTTCATTGAAATCGTACCAAACTAGGTATATGGGAGTTTTCGTCGTTGATTTCGAATTTCGGAAATGGCGGATTGGCTTTAATCGACTGAAACTTTTTTATTTTGTTTTTATTTTTTTTAATTGGGAAGCGACGGTCAAACGTTGACCGACCTACATTTTTTTTCCATATATTCTGCTAGATGTATGATTTCCGTACTATTACATTTTGATCAGCGAAAATTTTTGTTTTTCGGCCCACCCTAGTATCTATAGATACACCTCCTAGTGTACTTTAAGAGTACATGAACTATATTAATTCCCACAAGTAAGAAAACACGTGGTCTTAGGGTCAAACTTAGCATTTTCATCAATTTCAAAAATTTATCGTAACCAACATTTTCACATTTGTAGTTTCGATAAAAATGTTTTTTTGCATTTTTGACGACTAAATGCAATAATTTTATAAACCGGGTTTGCAGATACATGGCGGAGCATATTAGGATGACAAAAATGAGATAAAACCATTTTCGGAAAAACTGTTGGTTACGATGTTTTGCCTGTAAGGTATCGATATTATTCCCTGTATCATCTGTATAATCTCTGTAATCATTCTCTTTGTCACCCCAACCATCAATGATCGCTACAATTATAATATTATTCTTACAAAAAAGCTATGATCTCTGCGATCATTCTCCAACCTGCGTGTACCATTTGCAATAAAATGGTAAAAATCGTGAAAAAAAGTACAAATTTGATTTCTGGTTTTTTACTCCAATGCTTACCGAATTAATAAGTAAATAATTATTTTCTTTCAACATCCTAGAAAAAAACAGGGCCTTAAAATTGTGTTCTCCATAAAATTAACGGCAATAGCAGAATTTGTACACACTAGTGTCCAAGGAAGTGACGAACCCAGGATTTTTTTTCGGGGGAATTTTCAAAAATTGTGAAATTTAGAAAATTATCATATTGATATTCTAACTAAATTTATTAACTATTTTTGTTGAATTGGATAAGTTAGTAGCTAGTGAGTATAGATACCAGCTACAGAATGTAATCCCGAAACGTTTTGGCAATCCTGGGCTTTCTTGCTTGCAATCCCGTCCTCAGGATTTAAAAATTTGTTATACCTCCACACTCACTGTGGCAGGGTATACTCACTTTGTCACAACGTGTGTAACGCCCATAAGGAGGCGTGTCCGGTATGGAAAAGTATATATATTCTTGATCAGCATCACCGCCGGAGTCAATTTAGCGATGTCCGTCTGTCTGTCCGTCTGTCCGTCCGCACGATAGCGGTCGCAGTTTTTGAGATATCGACTTGAAACTTTGGGTACATGTTTTTCTCGTGAATAATGAGATCAAGTTCGTGAATCAGCCAAATCGGATAAAAACTGGGCGTGGCTCCCATACACCGAAAAAAAAGATAACATTTTTCAAGTCTTTTTTATGGTTGTATTCGATTGGAAATGTTTAGAAACGTATTTTTGACATGGTCCGAGGTTCCGAAACCACATATATAAGGGTCAAAATGGGGTCTTGAGACCAATTTTTTTTTCGGTGGATTTGATTGGAAATGTTTAGAAATGGATTTTGGACATGGTCCGGTCTCCAAAACCACCTATAATTGGCTCAAAATAGGGTCTTGAGACCACCTTTTTTTTATGTTCGAGGTACTTCTTCCTACTGTGTGGGGGTATTTCAGCTTCGGTATAGCCGAAGATAGTCCACTCTCTAGTTTTTTCTAACGACGAATGCCCACGGTCCCAGTTACCCGCCCAAACGACCGAGTGGCACATCCGCATGACGCACTGATTTGGTGACCGAACAACCGTAATCCGGATTACGCTGTGCAACCGATCGCGAGTAAACATATCTTGAAATTCGTTTCAGCTACAGATTAAAATCATCAGCTG
Organism: Heteromyza rotundicornis; assembly: GCA_951394025.1. NCBI lineage: Eukaryota > Metazoa > Arthropoda > Insecta > Diptera > Heleomyzidae > Heteromyza > Heteromyza rotundicornis. The sequence continues at coordinate 41,762,716 of OX596010.1, forward strand.
ATGAAACGCATATTAATAAAACACGAATTAGGTTATGAATGCAAGAGAGAATTCTTCCAAACATAACATAATATAAGATTAACGTGATAATAAACAATAGAATTAAAAGAAAATATTATGAAGCATCAGAATTCATGCGACAAATATGAATTTGTTCAAATATAATTTTTCTCTACTTCCCGATATTAGACTTCACAAAAATACAAATACACAACAATCAAAAAAGTTAATTTACGCGACAAAGATTACAAATATTAATTTAAGTATTTTATTTTTTTATACGAAATATAAAAAATCAAATACAAATAGAACAGTTAAGTAAACAGTAACGGAACGAATGTGAATTCAGCTAAAAATGTTGTTTTATTTGTATACAATATAAGTAAAAAACAAAATTCTGCTGAAATATAAATACAAAATACAACAAAAATACAACACTTTCAAAAATCGACAATCTTCGTGGAGTTCGGCAACCCTGTCATTTCGTTAGACCCTAAACTCAAAGAGCAACAAAGGCCTTAAGTGTGATCAAGTGCATTTAAAATAAAAGTTTTAGTTTTATTAAGTGAATCTGACAGGTCAAAGACAGAATACAGGCTATTAAAATCGCTACAAATACAACGAAAAGGTTCATTCTGCGCGTAATTAGAGCGGCACATACTTAATATCAAAGGAATGAAAGATCTGGAAGCAAAGGTAGGCCATTTATAAAAAGATTAAACAGAGTAGGACCTAAGTGACTTCCTTGACGAACTCCAGAGGTGACATCTATAGTTTTTGATGTTGATGATTCGAATAACACCTGTTGCTTCCGATTTCTCAGATACGATTCTACCCATTTTAAAAGAAAATCTGGGAATCCATATCTTCTAAGCTTTTCAATCAACAGATAATGGTTCACTTTATCAGAATCTTTCCTAAAATCAGTATATATGACATCTGTTTGAAGATTCTTTGAAAATCCCTTTATTGTTAATGTAGAAAATTCCAATAAATTTGTAGATGTTGATCTACCTCTCAGAAAATCATGCTGTAAAGGAGATATTAATGTTGTGACAGAGTGAACCAATTGCTTTGTGACAACTTCTTCAAATAACTTTGGTATTGTGCTAAGTTTAGCAAAACCTTTATAGTTAGATTTGGTTCCACTTTTATAAAGAGGAATAATGTACGACTCTTTCCATGAATTCGGAAAATAACCTCTTTCAATAGAGGCATTGAATATATTTGAAAGTGGAAAGTATAAATTTTCTGCACAAACTTTCAAAATACGGCTAGGAATATTATCTGGACCAGTACTATATGAATATTTTTAGGTGTTGTAAGACATCTTCAGATTCTATAACAGGATTGAAAATGGAATTATAATTGGGGATTTGATGTGTTGCCATAAGTATTATCAGAATATGTCGATTTGAAGAAGTCAGCAATCATATTTGAAATCTCAGTAGGATTGTTGGACTCATGATCATTCCATTTCATCGTAGTTGGAAAACCAGTGTTTTTCCTTTTTGAATTTACAAAGTTATAAAAAGTTTTAGAATCGTATTTCATTTTGAATTTCAAATCGTTCAAATATTCATCATAGCATTTTTTATTAAGTACTTGATATTTACGTCTCCGAAGCGAATATTTAGAATACTCTTGAAGGTTTAAAGTTGGTTCATTATACCCCCACACTCACTGTGGCAGGGTATACAAACTTTGTCACAACGTTTGTAACGCCCATAAGGAGGCGTGTCCGGTATGGAAAAGTATATATATTCTTGATCAGCATCACCGCCGGAGTCAATTTAGCGATGTCCGTCTGTCCGTCCGCACGATAGCGGTCGCAGTTTTGGAGATATTGACTTGAAACTTTGGGTACATGTTTTTCTCGTGAATCAGACAAATCGGATACAAACTGGGCTCCCATACGCATTTTTCAAGTCTTTTTTATGGTTGTATTCGATTGGAAATGTTTAGAAACGTATTTTTAACATGGTCCGAGGTTCCGTAGCCACATATATAAGGGTCTAACTGGGTCTTGAGACCAATTTTTTTTTTTTGGTGGATTTGATTGGAAATTTTTAGAAATGGATTTTGGACATGGTCCGGGCTCCAAAACCACCTATAATTGGCTCAAAATAGGGTCTTGAGACCACATATTATGTTCGAGGTACTTCTTCCTACTGTGTGGGGGTATTTCAGCTTCGGTATAGCCGAAGATAGTCCACTCTCTAGTTTTAACAAAATTTGTATTCTTGAAGCAAAAAAATGACTTCAACGGTGTAGAAACTGGTTCTAAGTTGTTTTGAACAAATTCGAAAGATAATTCAAGGGTAGGGTGATGGTTATCTTCTGGACATGCAAAATGATCACAGCGTTGCACTGAAAACTTCGAAGAGTCGTCAATATAAATTAAATCCAAAAGTCTACTATTCTTATTTTCAATCCCGTTTACTTGTTGTAAACTCATATCTGAAAATAAATCCAGAAAGTCATTCAAACAGTCACGAGAAGATGCCGGAAGAAACTGGTTTGAATCGCTACAAAAATTCCAAGATATATTCGGTAAATTAAAGTTTCCAACAACAACAATGGAATCGGCAGGTTTAACATTTGAGTAAACCAATGATATAAGCGACTCATGTCTTAGATAAACCGTAATATCGGAATTCGGTGGGATATACGAGCAAGTTACGAAAATATCGATACTAAAAACTAGAATTCGTACACAAATAAATTCCAAGTGAGAGACATCTGAAAGTATGATTTCCTCAGATGAAAAAAGGGATTTTTACTGCAATGAAGGCTCCACCACCAGTCTCGCATTTACGATCGCTTCGAATAATTTGATACCCACACAGAATTTCTGAATCAAAAATATTTGGTTTAAGCCAAGTTTCGGAAAATACCAAGACATTATGAGTACAATCGAAACTTTTAATATAAATATCATTCAACTTTGTATTTAGCATTCGAAGATTTTGGTACTGAAGACAAACAACATTATTCGGGATTTTATTTAGTTTTTTTTTATTACAATTTAATTTTCTTTGCGGAAGTTGAACCGGATTTAGATTTTTTAGGTTACACATCAACAAGCCTTTTTGGGGTTCTCGCTTCTTGTACTTCGCGCAAAACAATCCTTTGGAGAAAAAATATTTATGGAAGGACAAACATTTTTATCAATATTTGAGATTCCATTCATATTTTTCTCAGGAGCGTCATCTACCCTCGTTTCCAAAACCGCAGGATCAGGAGAATAAAATGTAACTGGTGAAGCAAACATATCGGAAAAGGATGGAGTAGTTGGAGTTGAAATTGGCTTTGGGGCAGGTGGTAAAAGCCCAACAGCAGTATTTTGTTTCGGAGCTGTTTCATCCAAACATTTATACTTCTGAAAGTTTATTTCATACTCCTTCAGTTTAGACTGGGCAGCTGCTAAGTCCTTTGATACATCATTAAATCCCCTTCGGGCTTGACGTACCAATTTACAGATGTCCAGCTCTGTATTGCGGCAATCTTCGCAGGACCAACGAAGTCCTTTTTTACACTCGATCAGATCGACTACTCTACAAGTAAGGGATGAACATTTGACGTGATAAAAACCATCGCATAGCCAAAAAGAGACCATGCGTTCGTTATCGACTTTAATGGCACACTTACGGAAAGAGCAAATCATATTTAAATGCGAAATTTATAAAAAATAAAATAAAAGTGTAAAAAAAGTATGAATTGTAACGAGACAAAATGTTAACTGGGAAAAGGCACTTTCAAATTATATTAAAACAAGTGCCTGAAGATATGCTCTGAAATGAATGTGGAATCTATATAAAGTTTGTGAGACAAGAAATGTCACAGTGGACAGTATAGGCAAAAAAAAAAATTTGCAATTTTTGTTGTTATGATACTTAGCTGCCAGGAATTCACGGAAATATCGCACAAAACTTTGTTTTTTGCACAAAACTTGTTGCACTTAGCCAGAATTTAATCTATTTAATTTATTTAAAAAGATCTTCAAAATATAAAACACAATTTAAAAATATTTATTCAAATCGCAGCAAAAAATTCACTTAGAAACAAGTTGAAAAGGGTTGCCAAACTACGAAGGATTTTTGTGCGTAAATAACGAGACTATTGGTCTATGCTCAGTTACTACTGTAAATTTTCTACCGAATAGGTATGGTTTAAAAAAATGTATCCCCCAGTGAATGGCTAACAGTTCCTTTTCAATGAGTTATTAATTTTTCTTTTAGTGTATTGAAAGCTTGTTGTCTTTCTTCAGTCCAAACAAATTCAAAAGATTTTTTTGATAGTGCGTTTAGGCAATGTCTGCAAAATTTGGAATAAATTTTCTTTAGTAGTTGCAAAATGCAACAAATCTTCTAACTTCGTCCGCATTTTTCGGAACAGGGTAATTTTTTATAGTGTCATATTTGGCAGGGTAATTTTTGACACCATCACCAATGATCAAGTGTCCTAAGTATACTACTTCTGAACGCAAAAAGCAACCTTTCGCTGCATTCAGTTTTACATTATAACGTTGCAACCTGTCTAAGACTTTGATCAAATTTTCTTTGTGGTGATTTATGCTACAACCATGGATGATTATGTCATCCACGTAAAGAAATGCATTTGAGTCTAAACCTGCAAGTGCAAGTGTTACCATACCTTGGAAACTATTTGATGAGATTTTCAGTGCGAAAGGTAATCTGTTAAATTTCGAGAATTTTGTCAAGTTTGATTTGATGAAATGAACTGGTCATATCAAGTGTTGAGAATCATTTTGCTCTTCCTAACTTGTCTAGAATGTCTTCCAGTCAAATTAGAGGAAATCGTTTTTTTTTTTTTTTTTTAATAGTAATTTTATTCAATTGAATCACCTAATAATAACTTAGGTCTAACAATGATTTTTCAAAAATTCAGAAATTCAGCTTATTTTTATAATATTCAGATTACAACTATTTGCCCTATATCCATTGATTTAGGCAATGTAGAGTTATCGTAACTAATATATGGGGAATATATTAGTTTCGTTTGAGACGTGAGGGATTCAGAGGTCTCAGTAAATTTCTAGCTAGAATGTTTGGGTGAAACATGAGCTTCTGCTTGTACTTCGAGGTAAATTTCGGAATTTCGTCTTTTACTGCAGGTATATTCACGTCTCTGTGGATGTTAGTATTTTTTATATACCAAGGGGCTCTGGCAATTTGTCTCAGGATTTAGATTGGACTCTCTGGAGTTTTTCCACGTTCGAGGGAGAGGCAGTGCCCCAGAGTTCAATTCCATATGTCCATATGGGTTTTATTATACTTTTGTATATTTGGACTTTGTATGTGAGATTTAGCTTTGATGCCCTTGAGATTAGCCAATTTAGTTCCAATTGCTTTAATTTGATCTGAGTGATTTTGGATTCAATATGTTTATGCCATGTGAGTCGGCGATCGAGATGCATTCCAAGATACTTGGTTTCGGAACTTTCAGGGACGACTTGGCCGTTTATCTTCAGAGCAGGACACGTGCCCCTTCTTAGAGTGAAGGTTAAGTGACAGCTTTTGGATTCATTGACCTTGATTTTCCATCGATGTAGCCAATTACTTAGAGTGTCCAAGTGTTTTTGCACGTATAGAGATGCCATGTCTGGGTTTGAGTGAGAGCACATGATAGCAGTGTCATCAGCAAAAGTCGATATGAGAGTTCTATCACTTTTGGGCATATCTGCAGTATAGAGAATATATAGCAGGGGCGCGAGGACACTGCCTTGTGGTACTCCGGCCAGTATTTCGTATTTTCGGGAGACAAAGCTTTTGTATTTTACTACAAATTTTCTATTCGTGAGGTAGTTTTTGAGTAGACAGTGCATATTAGCGGGAAGAATATGCTGTAGTTTGTAAATAAGTCCTTCGTGCCAGACTTTATCGAAGGCCTGGGTGATATCGAGGAAAACAGCGGAGCAATACTGTTTATTTTCGAAAGTGCCTTTTATTGAGTCAACAATGCGGTGCACTTGCTCAATAGTGCCATGCTTTTCGCGGAAGCCAAACTGGTGATCGGGAATCACTTGTTTTTCTAGAATTTTCGGTAGAATCAATTTTATTAAAAGTTTTTCGAAGAGTTTCGATATTACAGAGAGCAAACTTATAGGCCGGTATGACGTCATATTACTGGGATCTTTTCCAGGTTTGGGAATCATTGTAACTTGAGATAGTTTCCAATCATCTGGGTAGTGACATGTTCTGAGAATCGCGTTAAATATGTGCAATCATTGTTGGCGTTATCAAATCCGGTCCTGGTGCTTTTTTCGGGTCCAAGCTTTTGTTTATTGCCTCCATAAGTTCGTTTTTTTAATCGCGATTGTACAAGAGGTATTATGTGGGATTAATGTTGGTATTGGGATATCACCAGCTGTAGTGTTCGGGGTGAACACGGTTTTTAGGTGGTTGGCAAAAGCTGCACCCTTTTCTGCATCGCTTCTGGCCCAGTTTCCATTTGGCAGCCTTAGAGGCGGCTCTGTCAGTATTGGTTTTTTCATATTTTTTGCAGCTCGCCAGAGCGAGTAGTTTGTTGATTTTGTGGGTGCGAGATGTTCAACAAATAGCTGGAATTCTCTTTCGGATTTCCTCTCAAGCTGCTTTTTTAGAATTCGAGAGACATCATTAAGCTGTTTTTTCAGATTTGGGGATCTGTTGTTTTGCCAATCGCGACGTATTTTCCTTTTATTTTTTATTAACTGCTCTATGTCCTTTGGAGTACACTTTGCATAGCTGCGAGTTGAGCTTTTTGGGATTTGGGCGGGAGTGGCCGCTGCAGCTGCTTGGGAAAGCAAGAGTGTGAAATTACTAACAGCTGTGTGTATTTCAACTTTCGTTTTTAGTGACACATTAGGGATAATGTGGGAGCTTATATACCTTCGATATTTGAGCCAGTTTGTGAGTTTGCTGGTCAGTTTATCTGGTGGATTGGCCACAGAACTTGGCGCATACTTTATTGTGATAATAGTAGGCGTATGATCTGATGAGAGATCTAGAGAGGATTCAATAAACAATTGGCTCCTTTTTACAGTTTTGAAGACTGCAAAGTCAATGACATCGGGGGTTTTGCGACTGTCAGTTGGCCAGTAAGTTGGCGTGCCAGAAGAGATCACGTCAAGACCGAGTCTGTTGACAGTGTTCAACAGAAGCCTGCCCTTTGGCGATATAAGGCGAGAACCCCAATATGTATGTTTGGTGTTGAAATCGCCGGCAACGAGATACTTTTGTCCAAGAGAATGGAAAAAAGTCTGGAATTGTTGCTCAGATATTTTGTGTCTGGGCGGGCAGTATATAGCTGTTAATGTTAGGCCTTTTAAGTATTCATCGAGAGAAATACTAGTCGCTTGGATATATTCTGTGCAATAATTCTGGAGAGCGTAATGTTTTATACGACTTTTAATGAGAATGGCGGTTCCACCTCTAGCGTTCCCGCTTGGATGCTTTGTGTCATGGAGTCTGTATCCTGGTAAATTGAAAAAGTGTTTTTCAGTGAAGTGTGTTTCAGAAATTAGCATAACGTCTATGCTGGACTCTTTCAAGAACTCGAGAAGTTCTAGTTTGTGATGACACAGGCCGTTTGCATTCCAGAATGATATTTTTAAACCATTCATGGCTTAGACATGAGATTATGTAGTAAAAGACTTTGATTCTTTATCATTTCTTGCATCATATTTTGCATACCAGACATAAATTGAGACATATTTTGCATGAATATTTGTAGAGTTTGTTCAAGGCTACTACTAGGAGGAGCAGGTTGCGCGTGCACAGTGGCAGAGTGACCGCTTTTTAAGGCACTGGCGTAGGAAACGCCTTGTTTTGTAAGTGGGTTTGCGAAGGATTGTGCAGCGGATAGCGGAGGAAATTTTTGGGTTTTCCATGTTTCATGTTTTTGCGTCACATTTTCCGTCTTTTTTATGAAGCTTTGATAGACTGCACAGGCTCTATAGTTAGCAGTGTGATTGCCACCGCAATTACTACATTTTTTAATAGTGGAATCCTCTTTTGTTTTTGTGCACGGACCTGTTTCGTGCAGGTCTCCACAAATTACGCACACGCTGGGAAGAGTGCAGTAAGACTTTGTGTGGCCGTATTCTTGGCAGTTATGACACTGAATCGGTCCACTGCGCTTGTGAGGCACTTCAATTGTGATTTTGCGATGTAGCAGATATCTGAGCGAGTATATCGGGTGGGGTTCACCTTTTTTGAGCAATTTTGAGTCGAACTCTAGTTCCACACGAAAAAGCTGTTGTGGGATTTTTTTTCGATTCTGCACAGAAAAAAAAAAGATAGGTTAATCTAACCAAAAAACGTTGTAAAAAAACAATTTTTTATTTTATATGGAAAACACAAACAACAATTACAATTGTTGTGGTTAATCTAATCGTCAAAAAATTGTTAAATGATTTGCCAGCATGGTCGTATTTCGGCATATGATTCGCAATGTCATCGCTCGATGCAGAAATGCAACCATGCCGCAAATATTTCATAATTCTGAAACAGCATGACATTTAATACAAGAGAGAAAAATTATTATATATGGCTGTCTCGTTTTCGCTCTCAAAGCAACAAGTGCTGCATAATATATGAATAATTTATATTCGACACTTGACTCATGAAGTACTTGGTTCCATTAGTATGCGATACTATTATTGGTATTTTAGGGAAGTTTGTATGAAAATTGTTGGGTCGTAATAATAAAAACGTCTTAGAGCAATTGCTACGTGCATTTACTTTACTCAGAGATTTTATTTCAAATCAAAATTGAATGAAAATTATCGTAAAAATTATTAAGTATTCACAAGAAAGTATCCGGTTGTATCGAATACAAAAAAATCGAATTTTCGCAGCACTAGAAGATGGCGTCCAATTTGTTTACATTTTACATTTTTGATATTTCGAAAAGAATTTTTAAAATCAAATTATGACTATGTTATAATTAATTATTAACAAATATTGTGATTTTACGATTTTATAAATTGTGCAGAATGTTTTTCAAATCGTTTTTTCCCGGGAAAACATTAATTTCAATATTACAATATTATTGTAAACTTAATGAAATATTAAAATATTGCGTTTTGTGGAAGCGCGTTAGTTATAAGTAATGAATATTATATATATTCGCAGTAGAAATGATGTTGCCCGACAAATTTGTGTACGAAATGTAAATTATCGCGTTTTTAAAGTCTTGGGCTTACATTAAATTAATTTAAGCTTCATAAATATATTTCAATACAACACATCTACAGAAATACCAAACACATCAGCTATCTTTTTTTTGCATTCTTTTGCTAATATGTATCTATTTATTTTTTCGCTCAATTGGATAATTGCTTTCTCTGTCTTCCATAAAGTAATATACGAACAATTTTTAATTGTACGCCAACAAAATTTGATTGTACGCCAACAACTTTGAGTCGGTTCCATTTACAACGTTTCTTGGTTGCTGCATTTTTAATCGTCTTTTTTGGTTAGATTTACCTACTTTTTTTTTTGTGTGTGGATATTGAATACGGACTTTATTTGGAAGCCTTCATCGCTTAGTACAGTTTTGATTTCGTCGCATTCTACGAAAGGCTCGATACCTTTCAGTACGACTGAGAGGCCTTTGGAACTTTTGAGCTGGTAGGTGTAGTAGCTCTTTTTGAGTTTATCAAAGAGATTGACAATTTTTCTATAATTCGATTCGCTGTAAATTTGGATTTTTGTTTCGTGTACTTGTCGCCTGAGAATAGAAATCACGTGGAAATCATTAACCATTTTATCATTCAGTTTTCTGTAATCCACAACAAGTCTCCACTTTTTTTGTCATTAACGTTCTTTTTAGGAACTAAAAGGAGTGGGGCGTTGTAAGGACTAACTGATGGTTCGATAATATCGTCCACAAGCATTTTCTTGATCTGCTCATTTATTATCTATAATCTATATATTTTAATGTACACCGGTATGTTGTCTATTGTCGTTATGTTTTGGTTGTAGAAGTTATTTGGAAAATGAGCTAAAACCCATAATTAATACATAAAGTATGAAAAGCTCAATAAAAATCTGAATTTTTTACTAAATAAACATATGGAGGGTTCGACAATCAAACCAAAAACAATTTTGTTTTTGTATTTTCTGGCAAGTGAATCGTTGTGTGTGTATCAGAGCACACACAATGTAAAAATTCATTTGCCATGCAACTTGCTGGCTGGGACTTTGAGGAAATTCTTCAACCAGGCATAGTAGTAGGTTGCTATACAACAACAAGTAAAAATTCAGTTTGCTGCATTTTACCATTCGCTGCTTCAGTGAGTTGGCTTGTGATGCAAAGGAGAAGATGCAAAGAGAAAAATAAAGAGTGCTGACGAGGATCCGTGGCTGGATCCGAAACAACACTCTGCCAGACTGAGTTGTTATACTCCCTTTCCAAAATTATCTTTTTGGAAAATGAACTAAAACCCATAATTAATACAGAAGTTATTTGTAGTCAAAGGTTCGTTATGCCAATGGAATATGTCCTGGTATTTGTTGAAAATGTTCGTCAAATCGTGTTTAATTTTTGTATTATTACATTGTATGTTTAATGTTTCTAAAATTTTATTTTGACGCTTTTGTGAGTGTAAAGGTTTTATATTGTCGTAGTTTAAAATGTCATAATTGTTTAAAGAATCAGTTGCCAACTGAATTCCATTTAAAGTTACTTCCTTATCAGTTGTATTTAAAATTTTTATGTGCGTCATGCCGTTTTTTGGTGTTATCGAATTACTGAGAAAAATACCTTCTTGAATTTCTGTATTTAAAATTACTTTATCTTCCGTTAAATTTAATCGATTTGTTTGGAGAATTTCTGTGACTCGTTTATCAACACTTAAATTGTAAAAGTTTCTAAAATATTTTGCAAAGAAATTTCTTCAAAAAGTCTCTACCTAATATACCATCAGTTTCAATTGGAAATTTCTGACCAGTTGAAACTCATGTTTGCTGGATTCCTCCCCAAAATTAAGTGTTAGGCTTATGCTACCTAGTGAAAAAATTTCCTCGTTTGTAATGCCAGTTAATTTGAATTTTTCATCGGGATTATAAAAATCGTTATCTACATGTTTGAAATGTCTGCGCCAGTGTCAATTAAAAAAGTCATTAAGTTGTTCTTAAGTATTAAGTCATTAAGTAGTCTAAATTTTGTATTTATATCTTCTATAAGATTAAGTTTAGTTATTGAAGTTTCCTCTGTATATGGCCTTCCTGATGGTTTGCTGAGGTTGGAAAAAAGCGTTTCTAATTTATTTAATTGTTCTTCCATGTGTAAAAATATGGGTTTTGTTATAGGGTTTTTTTTTAAATTTTTTTTTTATACGTTGGTCTTTTAGGGTTTTTAGCGGTGTGCTTGTCCACATACATTTTGAAATATTTAGATATTTTATGGAATACAATAAGCAAAATAATTATAATACTTATAATAATTGTAATAATTATGTCCTGGGAAATCGACGGGATAATTACTGTCTCGTTGATGGCGTTGTTGCTGACGGTCGTTTGTTGTTGTTGTGGCTTGCTCTGTGCCTTGCCCATTCTTACTTCCTTTTGCCTTAGTAGCTCTATTGATTGTCTTTTGTTATGCATGAATGGCGCACAAATTGGTGTCCGAAAATAGATTGATTAAATAGGTCTCTGAAATTTCATGAAGAGTGCCAATGGTGACCGTCTGGTAGCGAAGGATTGGAGAAGCCACAATATTTGGGCAATGACGATGGGTTTCATCATGCAACCGGTGCTGATTTGAACGATAGTTGTCTAATTTATCAAATTGAAAGTTGTGCTTAGCAGACTCAAGTTGTAAGCGATCATTGTCGATACTCGAAATCAGTTCCTTGGAGGAAATGTATTTGAGCGTCTTACGCTGTAATTATTGGTGGCGCTCAGAGCTGCAATGTTTAGAGATATGAAAATAACCTTCACATTCAATCTGATTTATTTGTGGCGATCGCGGCTCTTTTATATATTTTCTTATAGCTGTTATACTATATTAATTAATAAACACAAAAAAAAAGTCGGTAGATTTAACCGAAAAAGACGGTTAAAAACGCTCCAACCCTTCTTCGTCGGTTAATCGAACCGATGAGAAGTGGTTGGTGTACTTCATTGTAGGTATAACTACAAAAATTTTTCGTAATTTAACCGATGATGGAGGTAAGCTTACCTTAATAATTTGTTGGTTTACAATTTTAATTGTAAACTTACAGCAAAAGTTTGTTACGCTACAAATTATTTAGTTAGAAAACCATAAAACTTGATTTGTTACATTTGTTTTTTTCCATTGAAAACCAAAAAAAAATATCAAACACAAAAATAAATTTGAAAAATGCAAGATGGCTTTTTAAAAAAAAATAAATATTAGATTGAGCGCATAACTGACACAAGCTCTTATTTTCCAAAATTAGTTTTACAAATGCAGTATTACAAGCAAAAAAACTATGTTTGGCTCTGCTCAAGCTGCCTCTATAAGGCAAAACATTATATCACGATTGAGAATTCTTCTTTCCTTGAATCCCAACGATTCAACCGAAGATGCGCGAATAGTAAATTGCACATGTTGATGAAAATTCAAATTTAACCAATAATTGCGGTAAAAGAACATACCATTTCTGTAAAACAAAAATTTCTTCGGTTATTACAACTATTTGTTTTTACCATTTTTTGTCAGTAAAATCAACTGTACTCTTTTAAAGAGTACAGTACTCTTTTAAAGAGAGTACTGTACTCTTTAAAAGAGTACGAAAGTAGTAGAAATTTCTGTCTTCAAAAAAAGAGTACTGTACTCTTTTAAAGAGTAAGAAATGGTAATGAAACTGGAACGAAATGGTATTGAGCCGGAACAAAATGGAATTGGAACAAAATGTTTAAATGGATCGGGTAATGGAAACTATTGATAAGTATTGAAAAATTATAGAGAAAATATTGATAAATTATCGAAAAAAAACCGATAAATTTTCGAAATTGTTTTTATAAATCATATAGCAATATCCCAACGAGCAAAAATAGTATTTTTAATAAACTTATTAACTTATTTCCAAAGATAATTGTACGAACTGATGTTCGCATCGTTTGAGTATTTGTAAGGTACTGATTTTATTTTAATAAAGCACCTAAATATATAGGCACAAAAATGCACTTAAAACTAGACAGAATTAGAATATTATCAGCAGAGGCACGATAAGCGTCCCCGCATAGGCTATAAACTATTTATTACTTGTGTGTGTACTTTTCTAAATAGCGATAATAATAGAATACATTAGAATTGTAAATGGCCACACAGCCTCAACTCAAACTGAGTGTTACTAAACATAGATTATGATGTGTGAGAAACATCTTCTGTTTGACATTTTTTTATTACTAGCGATAATTATAGATAATATTAGAAATGTAAATTACCACATGTACAAGTGTCATATTTGGACATTCTGCCGGGGGGCAGAAAAGACGATAGATGGAATCGATCTCTTGACAATAATTTTTCTTACGATAAAAATAGCTAATATAATAATAAGCAAAACTACCAGAATCAAAGAAGTATGGCCGCTGAGGTTATGGAAGTTTAGACCTTTGAGATGTAGATTATCCGCATGCAGTTGGGAAATTTGCTTCTTGAGTTGATCAATTTCCTTGGTGTGATTGATGACAACCGATCCTAGAGGTTTCATGGAATGCTCGGATAAGTTTTCAATTTCCTTCGTCAAAGATGTGGAAAATGTGTTGTTAATACCCGAAAAGACATTATGGGGTGCGATTAGCGTGGCTCCTGGAATGCGCACAGTACATCCTGCTTCCAGAGTTAAAATTCCTTGATTCGGTAATTCGATGATTTTCTGATGGGCAGAACTACACTGTATTTGTGCTGCAGTTCTTTTAAAGTTCTTAAACAGCCATTTGTTTTTGCTGTGAAGCTGTTTCCAGAATGGCGATGTTTTCATTTCTATAAATGTGCAGTCGTACGGGTTAAGCGGCTTTAAAGGTGATATCTCGCAGGAATTGTCGTTAGCCTAAATCCATGCCCAGCTGTTTTTGCAGACGAGATGTTGGTCCGAAAATTTGTTACATTGATTGATAGTGACTTCCGACATTAAATGATATGAGTCTATTTAAAAATTGTAGGTTATGAATTCAGCTCGTATAGCAGAGATCATTCTCTCACCAACTCTCTCAATCGGCATTGGAATAATTTTGTATAGTTGCTACGAATAACTGTTAAGCAGCGGTATCGTAACTCTGATTACCAATTTATCTCCTATTAGCGCCCCTCTTGCTTTCAACAATTTATAGATAGCTTGAAGCTCGTTCGATTGTCTTCCAGGTAATTTCAGTTTTTCTGGAAGATGTTCTCTTATTTTTTGGATCTCTGATTTCAGCTGCGGAGGTGTGATCAAGTCTGGGTTTAGTTTTCCGTGATTGACGTCAATTAAAAGTTCGATAACTTCTGACTGAATTGTTTCGCTCTCTTCGACTATGTTGCTCAGCTGTTTGGTCATCATAAAGAACTTAACAGATTCTTGGTATACGTAGTAGTTCTCTTCCATGTTTGAAGTGATATTGTCTACTCTCATCTGTAACTCCTTAAGATGCAGATTTACTTCGTCCGTAGTGCGTTTAAGAATATTAACTGTTGAATCGACAACAGAAGTTTGGCTCTTTATCAAATGCTGCAGATCATGTTGGTTGTCTAACAAGTTATTCATATTGCTTTCCATATATTCACGGTCATCCGCATCCATCATTCCGAAAAGAATATGGGACATAGATCCAACAAATTCCAATGGGGCTCTCCTTCTCCTTTTATCCTTTCGTACAAACAGATATTTATTTGTATCCTTTACCTTGTTTATTTTGATTTCAATATTGTCGATGACTGTGTTGCATTGCTCTTCAAACGCTTGCAATTTGTCACAACTTTTTCTAATTTTCTTTGAAAACGTGTCAGCATGATCCACTACTTTGAAGAATGCGTGCATGTCGTAATAAATCATCAAATTCCAAGATGAAGCTACGACCTCCATTATCCCGATATGATCCAAATATATCGCTGTATTATTTTTCAACTCTAGAACCGATCCACCAGAAGCATCCTGTTCACCTAACGGTTGTGTACAAACTCCCTTTCTTGCTAGCAGCAGCATCAGAAGCTCAGAACTTTTCGTCTCTTTGGCATAACTGAGCATAGTTAAATAGCTTTTGCTTCGTTCCACTGGAGTTTTCGTATCTTCTTCTTTTGTTTCCAATGGACAAACTTTATGAATTGGGCGTTTTAAGATTCCATCCTGTATCTTCATTGTGACTACTCGCACCCTCCCGTCAGATCCTGGATGAGTTTCTATAATTCGACCAAGGGGCCATCTTGCCGGATGCGTATCTTCATTTTTGATAATGACAATTTGGCCTTCAGCCAGATTTAGCTGCGGTTTCTGCCATTTATATCGCTGTTGCAAAGTTGAAAGATATTCCTCCTTCCATCTTTTCCAAAAGTCTTTCTTCATTTTTTGTATTAATTTCCAACGATCCAAAGATCCAATTGAACGGTCATCTACCGCTTCTGCTGTTCCAATAATCGGCTGGCCAATCAGAAAATGTCCTGGTGTTAACGTGTCAACTTCGTCTGTATTATTGCCAATCGCATGAAGTGGCCTTGAATTGAGAACCGCTTCAATCTGAGCTAAAAGAGTACTCAGTTCCTCGTATGTTAGTTTAGTTTCTCCAATCACCCTTTTTAGATGGTGCTTCATCGACTTCACGCTAGCCTTCCAAATCCCTCCAAAGTGAGGGCCTGCCGGGGGAATAAAATGCCATTGAACTTTATCTGCTTCCAAAACAGCAATCACTTCCGAATTATTTTTAATTGCTTGCTTAAAATCGGCATCCAACTTTCTCGCTGCTCCTACGAAGTTTGTTCCATTATCTGAATATATATGTTGACTTTTGCCTCTTCTTGCGAAAAACCGTCGCAATGCTGCTAAGAATGAATCCGTCGTTAGATCACTTACTGCTTCTAAATGAATAGCTTTACAGCTATATATCCTTTATATGACTTTTGTCTCCTTCCTTTAGAACATCTTATTTGAATAGGACCAGCATAATCGACGGCAGTATGTGTAAATGGGTGATTAATAGATGTACGGCTCTCAGGTAAATTCCCCATGATTTGCTTAGCCGTATCATTCCTGTATCGAATGCATTTTACATATGCACGCACGCGTTGCTTAATCATGTGTTTTAGTCCAATAATCCAGTACTTTCTTCTAATCGAGCTCAGACGATTTCCGCCATGTAACGTGATGACGTGAATGTCTTGAATTATTAAAGTCGTCAACCTGGATTTGCCAAGAATTATAGGATGTTTTTGATAGTAAGGAATATGCGAATTTTCCAGTCGAACTCCAACTCTTAAAATCCCTTTGCTATCAAGCAGTGGATTCAAATTCGCTATTTAACTTTTTTGATCCACAGGTTTGTTGTTCTTCAATAATCGCTTGAAAACTCTGCAAGTTGCTGATTTTTTATTAACATTGTTTCGGCTGCTCGCAGTTCGTCTGCCGTTAAATATGCCGGAAACTTTTCTCCTTTCAATGCTCCTTTAAACCTCAGAATATAAGCTGCAACTCTTTCCAATTTTCTTAATGATGAGCACCTTTCTTGCAACTGAAGCAGTATATTTGGCTGCTCTGTCAGTGTTGTAGTTGCTACTAATACACTCTTTTCTGCAACTGCTTCTTTTGGCCAATCATATTCATCTTGCACCAACCATGTCGGACCTCTCCACCATAAAATATTTTGTTCTAACTTAGATGGTGAAATCCCTCTTGATGCGATGTCAGCTGGGTTCTCCTTTGTACTGACATGATTCCATTTAGCTGTGGGAATCAAAGCGCTAATTTCCGTTGTCCTTGTTCTCACGAATTTATCCTTACTTCTTTTATTTCTAATCCAGCCCAATGTTATCATCGAATCGCTCCAAGCGTAAATTTGGCAGTCTCGTTTGATGATGTCTGTGACTTTGTTCAACAACCTTGCCAACAAATGAGCCGCACACAGTTCTAATTTTGGCAGCGTCTTTTTATTTTTTACTGGATTGACTTTACTTTTTGCTGCTACAATTTCTACCGAGGAACCTGCCTTCACATAAACCACCGCTGCATATGCTTTCTCCGATGCGTCTGCAAATCCGTGTAGCTGGAACGTTGCATTCTTCGTCAGGAACATCCATCGAGAAATTCTAATCGTTTTTATTGCTGGCAAATGTTGTATGAAGTTATTCCATTCCTTCGTCAATACGTCGTATAACTTGTCATCCCACTCTGTTTTAATTTTCCACAAGTTTTGTATGAACAACTTGGCAACGATTGTTATAGGTGCCAACCAGCCCAATGGATCAAATATTCGAGCAAGATATGACAATGCTTGCCGTTTTGTCACCGTTCTTCCTTCGGTAGTAGCTATGCTAAACATAAACTCGTCGGTTTTTGGACTCCATTGTAAACCCAGAGTTTTTATCGTCTCGTCCTCTTGAATCTGCAGAACTTCATTTTCACTGGTATTAGGAATGTCAGCGATAATGTCTTTGGTATTAGAACTCCATTTTCTCAAATGGAATCCAAATTTATCCAATTGATGTGATATTTTACCACGAATTCGCCTGCACTCTTCGATGGTATCTGCTCCAGTCATCAGATCGTCCATATAAAAATCTTCCTTGATGATTTTAGCTATGTCTGCATCGTCGCATTGATTTGCTATCTCGTGCAATGTTCTAATGGCAAGGAATGGTGCTGAAGTTGTTCCATATGTGACCGTTGTTAGTTCATACTGCTTTATCGGTTCCGCCTTATTCTCTCTCCAGAGTATGTATTGGTAACTCTGGTCTTCTTTCGCGATTTTTACCTGACGATACATTTTGTCTACGTCTGCCATCATTATATTTTTCCAAACTCGCCACTTCACCATGATATCAAATATATCTTTCTGTAGTCTTGGCCCCACATGTAACACATCGTTGAGGCTTTTGCCATTTGATGTTTTCGCCGAAGCATCAAAAACAACTCTAACCTTAGTCGTAATACTGCTCTCACGAACCACCGCTTGATGAGGAAGATAATATTTTCCACGCTGATTGTCGTTAACTTCTTCCATATGACCGAGGTGTTGGTACTCCCGCATGAATTTAACATATTCCGTTTTTAATGCATTATTTGCTTGTAACTTTTTCTCTAAATTCAGGAATCTCGCCATTGCTTGCTTTCGAGAATCTCCGAGGGCGTTATCTTCTTTAAACGGCAAGTTAACAATGAATCTGCCATCTCTATCTGGTTTCGTTGTAGCTTTGTATTGCCGTAGACATAAATCATCATCATCTGAAGGAATAACCGAATCATTTATCTCCTCCAACTCCCAAAATCGCTCCAACCCAGTTGTCACGGCTGCTGTTAATTGCTTACTCCTACTTTCTACGTTGAGTACTCCGGATAATATCCACCCAAGCTTTGTTGATTGACCCAGGATTTTATCCAATTTCAATATGCCTTCCTCTAAGATCTCTGGATACAAGTCGCCGCCGATTACTATATCAATTCGGTCTGATTTGTTAAAATTAGGATCGGCCAACGTATGATTTTTCAACTGATTGATATCATACTTAAATGATGTGTCCGGATGCGCCTTGGCCAGCTTTGGCAATACTAATGCCTCAATTACGAACAATTCGTCGCTCATAAACCTTGGTCGGATTTCCAACTTTACTTTCGACTTTGCTACTCCAACCGCCGTGCTTCCAAGACCAACTAGTTCTAAATTCACTTTCTTCTTTGGTAAATTCAATATTTGCGCAGCTTCTTCTGACAATGCGGTTTTTTGTGACCCTTTGCATTTGGAGGCTCCATTGCTGCATTTCTTGTCCATCTTATGGTATAGACATACATAACACGCGTTGCTTTTCTTTGCCCAGCTGTGTCGATCTGCCACTGATAGCGCAAGGAATTTCCTGCAATTGTTCACACTATGTCCTACTGTGTTACAATATGCGCAGCTTAGTTGTCCCGTATAAAATGAATTTATAGATTGCTGATTGCTTCGTTGCCTACTGCTTCCACTATTTCCAATCAGCTTCTTTCCTTTTACAGCTTCTAACGCTTGATATTGCAGCTCCAAAAACTGCATCACATCGCTCAGAGTTTGTATCTCCCTAGTTTTCTTCACGTTCTGCTCATATAACCGCAGCCCGTCTCTGTCCAGCTTTCTTATGATGATACGAGCAATTAGTGGCTCCGCATCATCCAATTTGATATTCATCCCTTTCAGAGCATGAACACATTCATTTGTTGTATCGAGAAGCTGTTTTATACTCGATGCTGCCTCGCTGTTGACTTCAGGCTGGTCCAACATTTTGTCCACCAACTTTGTAAACAGCAACCGCCGGTTAGCGTACCGATGTGTTAACATTTCCCACGCTGCATCATAACTTGCATCAACAACATTGAAATGTTGAATTAGCCTTCCAGCTTCTCCCTTTACTAATGACTTCAATCGGTACATTTTCTCAACATTTGAATAATGGCTGACCTCATGTACCAATTTTTTGAAAATATCGTAAAAAGAGGACCATTCGTTTATATCACCAAAAAATGTTGGGATTTTGATATCCTCCAGTTTAAGAGTTGATGGCCTTTTCACTATCTCCAGTGACTGCATCTTCTTTGCTAAGTCCATTGAAGCATCGTTATACGACCTGTCCACTTGGTCTTTTTGTTCTTCTACATCGTCATCGTCTTCTCCCATATCAAATGTCAATTTTGTATAAATTGCATTTATGAGTTGCATTTTCTGCTCCCAACAAGATTTTCTGCATTCCAATTCCGCTCTGCCGGCATCATCTTCTATGCCTTCATCTAACAATAATTTCATGTTGTTCACTTGACGGAAAAATTTTCTTATCAGAATGTCTGCCGGCTTGCCTTCCAGATGTTCCCTCTTGTGCCCTTCTTGCTGCTGTCCTTCACTAGACCCAGCTGCCTCAGTTGCCTGCTTCGGCATAGTAAGGTCGACATCTGCATTTTTTATGTGTGTACGAATTTCGTACACTATTTTCTCAATCTCTTCGAAATATCTGCTCTCAAAATAACTTTCATCTGTTATTCCCATCGACAGCAGTTTCAAGTTGATCCTCTGGAACTCATACCAGATTTTTTCCAAGTGGGAAGTTGTCTCATCCAACGTAGTTTGACGCAGCTTTTTCTGCTGCATCTTATCATTCATGACGATGATCATCTCGGCAATCTCATTTTGGCGTTTCAACAATTTTCGCTTTTCATTCGACATTTTGAATTCGAAAATAAAAACTTGTATTAGTTAACTGTATACAACCGCTGTTTAAGCCTCGGTTACGCTTGTCTCACTGTTTAGGCCGTGAGAAACGCCACTTATTTAAAATTTTAAAATTTCGTTCGCACTTTAGAGAGTTACACAATTTAAAAAATTTTACAACGACTGTGTTTCCAATTGCACTAGCTCGTTTCCTCGAAGGACCAATGCACGAATATATTTCAACTCGCTTTGGCCTTTCTATACCACTATACCATTCTATACTTCTGAGATACTCTCGAATTAAGTATTTGTATGATACTCGAAGGTTCGAAGGACCAATGTACGAACTGATGTTCGCATCGTTTGAGTATTTGTAAGGTACTGATTTTATTTTAATAAAGCACCTAAATATATAGGCACAAAAATGCACTTAAAACTAGACAGAATTAGAATATTATCAGCAGAGGCACGATAAGCGTCCCCGCATAGGCTATAAACTATTTATTACTTGTGTGTGTACTTTTCTAAATAGCGATAATAATAGAATACATTAGAATTGTAAATGGCCACACAGCCTCAACTCAAACTGAGTGTTACTAAACATAGATTATGATGTGTGAGAAACATCTTCTGTTTGACATTTTTTATTACTAGCGATAACTATAGATGTGTGAGAGACATCTTCTGTTTGACATTTTTTTATTACTAGCGATAATTATAGATAATATTAGAAATGTAAATTACCACATGTACAAGTGTCATATTTGGTCAATAATTGTTAAAGTTCGCAAAATATGTTTATTAAAACCTTTTTTTTTCAAAAATTTTAAATACAACGAAAAGTTTTCTTAGAAAGCTTTGATATTTTTTGATCAGTTTTCTTCATATCTATTCATACATAAAACTAGAGAGTGGAATATCTTCGGCTATACCGAAGCCACATAGGGTTACCAGATTCTATTGAGTAAAAAAGAGTACAGAGTTGCAGGGGGTCCCAAACTCCACAAAAAAGAATTCACAAAAAATTTCTTTAAAAAAGTTCTAAAATCATACTTTTGGTAAAATTTAGAATAAAACTATTTTTTTTTTTTTATTAAAAAACAGTTTTTAGTATTTATGTAAGTAACGAAGTACAAAGATTTAAGCACAAAGTTTTTCTTTTGTAATACTAAAAAAATTAATTTAAAATTTTGTGAAACTCACTAAGTAATCACGTATATGGGAGGTTGGTGTGGCAGTCGACCGATTTCGCTCATTTGCAATACCAACTCCTTCTAGTGCCTAAAAAGGATAAATCCAAAATTTGGGATCCCTAGCATTCTTCTAGCTCCTGCAATCGTGTTTACAAGAAAAGAGGACGGACAGACGGATAGGGCTAAATCAACTGAGGAGGGGACGCTCAGGAGGGGACGATTGCAAATCGTTTTTATACGAATTGCTCCAATTTTTGATTGAGGACTGCCGGGCTTCGGCTCTGAGTGGACCTCCTAGAATACATTGCACCGACTAGAATACATTGCGTGCCCATACCAGCTTAGTTGCACTGACTTAAGTGGCGTGCCCATACCAGCTTAGTTGCGCTGACTTAAGTGTCGTGTACTACTGCGCTGACTTAAGTGTCGTGCCCTACCAATTGCGCTGACTTAAGTGTCGTGTACTACTGCGCTGACCTAAGTGTCTTGCCCTACCAACTTTGCGCTGACTTAAGTGTCGTGGCCTACCAACTTTGCGCTGACTTAAGTGTTGCGTACTACTGCGCTGACTTAAGTGTCGTGCCCTACCCATTGCACTGACTTAAGTGTCGTGTACTACTGCGCTGACTTAAGTGTCGTGCCCTACCTATTCTAAATATTACAGTAACCGAATATCGTCAGCCGGTAGCAGAAAGACGAATATAGCCAACCGAAGGCAGAAAACCGACAGCAGATGAATATCGTCAGCCGATAGCAAAAAGACGAATATTGTCAACTAATCGAAACCATTAAATCGAATACTTTATCCCCGAGGCTAGAACGCCGAAGAAACCCTAAACCGCCGAAGCTCATCTACGAATACTTTATCCCCGAGGCTATAACGCCGAAGCTAATCCACGAATACCTTACCCACCAGGCTAAAACGCCGAAGAAATCCGAAATCACTGAAGCTATAACCGCCAAAGTAAATCTACGAATATTACACTCCCCGAGGCCGAAACACCGAAAGCACCCGTCATCGTCGAAGCTACCATCGCCGGATACTTCATTTCCCGACGCTAAAACGCCGAAAGCACTCGCAATCGCCAAAGCTACTATCGCCGAAGCAAAATCAACGAATCCATTCACTAAGTAAACACCGATACGAAGAACAACCGCACTTCCCTGACGCAATGATCGTACCACCGAATAATCCTCCGAGCAAAGCCGAAGTCATATATAAGATATTTAGAGCTAGTTAGTGTAAGGAAAAGAATATTGAATAAAGATATATACACATTATATGAAAACGAAACTCCCATTCTTTTCCTGCCGAAGTTATTTGGATCTTCGGTAAACCCTGGATTGCCCTGAGTTCTTACCTCAGCCTTCGATAAAACCGAAACCTAGATGTTTTCATCCGAAGACGATATCGCAATGGCGCCCGAGCAGGGACCTGCCTCCGAGCCGAACTGTGCAAAAACAAAAGACAGCACCAACGATGCCGGATCGGGTACAACACACACTAGCCCAAACCTCACTACTGACTCACTCGGATGGGTATATTCGCTATGAAAAGATCAACTAATAAAAGAATGACAAAATCAAGATTTAGTTGTAAGCGGACGCACAGAGAGGAATTGCGGAGTGAAAACTAAACTTAATCGGAAATCAACCGAGAATATTCTTAAAGAACTGGAGAATGAAATACGAGGAGAAGAGAAAGCCATCATTGTGGGAGCCACTCCAGAAAATGGAACCACTACAGCACACCCGACACGGCATCGAAGTGATAAAAACCGTCAGGCATTGGAATATGCACTACGATGGCGGTGAAAATCTTATTGACTTTTGCCGAGTGCTACCACTTAACTCATGACCGACTAATACCAACATTGCTGGAGACATTGCAAGGCTGCATTGCTGCATTGGTATCGCATCAAACGAAGTACGATCACCTCATGGTCTACATTCCGAGCCGAAGCCGAACGACATTTCTCCCGAAGCGACATCTCTCCCAGTTAGAAGAAGCCATTCATCATAGAAAGCAGATGGCAAGAGAAAAGGCAAAGGACAACGCAATAGCGGTGCAAACACTAATTCAGCAGCATCCGCGCCTCAAAATACTAGATCATACTGACATGATCTACGATGGGCTCTGCGTAGAATACACTGTGCAACACATATTCATATAGAGTAGCAAAACCCTCAATGGATTTTTCAAAGTTAGTTTTCTTTCAAAAGATATAGTCGTTTAAAGTTTTCTTGCTTTACTGTATTTTTCAAATCAACATTTTTTGTTATATTTTTCAGCAGAATTGTCGGTAATGTACAGATAAACAGATTATGTTAACAAATTATACAAAACAAATTATAACGTGTTAGCTATTTGGTGACCAAAGTTGAAAAAAAAGAGTAAAAAACAAGTTTTTTAAAATATAACCCTTTAACCGACTAAAAAGCTGAAAATAAATTTCCTTGAAATTAATTTCAGCAATTTCGATTTAAAATTAAGGGTTTTTGGCTACTTTATTCCTAATATCATTGCAGATTTTAAAGTCGCCAAAAACCCTTAATTTTAAATCGAAATTGCTGAAATTAATTTCAAGGAAATTTATTTTCAGCTTTTTAGTCGGTTAAAGGGTTTTATTTTAAAAAACTTGTTTTTTACTCTTTTTTATTTTCCTTTTTTTTTTTTTTAAATTTTTTTATCGCCCCCCTTTTTTCCCCATTTTCACTCTTTTTCCCAAATGCGAACCTAAGTAAAAAATTTCAGCCTTGTAGCTTACAAAATACGAGAGTTCGAACTTTAAATTGGCTCCATCCCGCTCCCCTTTGCCCCCACATCCCCCTTTCCAAAGGGTACAAAATTTCATTTTGTCAATAAGAACTCACCTACCAAATTTCATCAATGTAGCTTGAAGGAATTGGAAGTTATGGCATGTTTAAAAAAAAAAGGTTCGAGTCCCCCCACGGCTCCCTACGCCTCTGATGGACCCCAAAATTTAATAGAATGCATTGTCACCGGAGTTATATCAGTGTTCCAGCTCTCTAGCTCATGTGGAAGTGTATGAAAAAGCTCGCCGCAGATTTGAGGATATATATATATATATATAGTCCGCCCAAAGCAAGTTAATATAAGGGTTATAAAAACTGAATTTTTTTATTTTTTTCACCCAAAGATTTTTTGTTTGATTTTAAGTTTTGTTCTATAAAATAGCATTGCAATTGTCAAAACAAAATATGTTAGCGGCAACAGCGGCTTTAAAACAACCCTTTTTGATGCAGTTGGGAGCTCAATACCGTTATCACTTATAAAAGTTGCAAGTTGTGGCCAAACAATTAATTTGAAAAATACACAACATGCAAACTTTAAACCGCTATATCTTTGGAAAGGAAACTAACTTTGCAAAACCCATTGAGGAAATTGATACTCTATATGAATACTTTCGACCCATCTTGACCGATACCAGGTCGGATTCCATAACCTTGAAATTGTCGCTATTGATATCGACACTACATCCGTCGATCAGATTTCAAAACTGTGGATGAAATGATGGAGATGGCCGATGAATTCGAATTATTGAAAAGGGACGAAGCTCGGAACGTTCGTGCTACAAATCGTTGCTTGGCAAGGGCAGGTCCGCCGTCGTATCACCGAACCACTCACTATTGGAGATGCAAAGAATTTGGGCATAAAAATTAGAGATACAATAAACGACACAGGTTGTTCTGTTCCCGGTGTGGCCGAGACGGACGGTTCTCTAGAGACTGCCAGTGTGGTAATGCACCACCACCATCTGCCGAGTCTAATGTAAGATATTATATAAAAGTTTCCGTAAATGACTATAAAGTGCGAGCACTGGTCGATACCGGAGCCACTCTAACCTATATTTATTTATTGATTTATTTATAAGATCCCAACATAATAAGAACTAAATCTTAATTGCTAAACATTGCTCACTACATTGTTACAATTACAATAAGTTTAAACATTAATACAAATTTTACTAAACATAAATGTATGATTTTTGATTTAATTTAATTTATATAAGTTTTATTTTTATTTTTATTTTTTTTTATTTCTTTATTTTCTTTTATATTTATTAATTACTTCAATCAAATTTTAATTCTAGTTGCAGAAATTTAAACATTTACCATTTATAACGATAAATAATTTGAAAGTTTGGTTCGGAAATGCGTTGTTTTAATAATACATTTTATATCATTGGGAAGGGAATTCCAAAGACGGATAGCATATATGAAAAACTGCCGTTCAGAGGTTAAACAACTGTGCCTTATTTGAATTAAGTTATTTGCCCTGTTTGAGCGCGAAAACCTAATTTGCTTAAGTAAATCAATCTTTTGTAGTCTAAAAAATTATTAAAAGTCATATTGTAGACCGGTTTTACATGTTGTGAAGTGTGGTCATATCTTTTTAAACAAAAAATTTATCTAGTGATGTTGTTGAAAAGAACGTTAAGTTTGCGTTTGCCAACACTATCACAGTTTGCGAAAATCTCACAACCGCATAGAAGGGTTGGCATTAAATTTGCTTCGTCCAAAGTGTACGAAGCCTTCCATACACCTTACCAACGGCAATATTAATATGCTTGTTCCAGGTGAGAGTCGTGTTGAATGTTACACCCAAATTGTTTGCATTGTCTACATACTCTATATCGGTACCATTTAGCTGAATTCTTGGCAAATCTGTAAGATTTAGAGGGTTTAGAGAGTTTATGTATTATCATGCATTTAGATTTCGCAGGGTTTAGACATAAACCGTTTTTTAACGCCTATCCGTAAACTTCGAACAAATCATTGTTGACGTTTCCAATACAATTGGCAAGGGAATTTAAAGAACTGCTTGAGTACAACTGCACGTCATCCGCGTAGAGATGTTTTTTTGTATGTCTTAAAACATTTGGAAGATCGTTCGGGATGGTCACTTTAAAATGTCTAAATTTGTACTCTTATGCAACTCAGAAATCTTATGTATTCTTTTTTTTTGTAATGTCAGCTTAAGTGCGGCTAACTTCATTCGCTACCGGTTTTTTCTTACCATTGTATACGCATCGTTTATGTTCAATTAGCAAAAATCTACTTGTGAATTATACGATATTTTAATAAACCGTAATATTTTAATAAACACAACAATCAATATAGAATATATAGTTTCGTCATTTGGTCCTTCGGAATCGGTAGAAGTAGAATCCAAATCTTTCGGGTGTTGGACATAACCTCGTGGACAATCAGCATTCTGCCAACTATATCTCAACGGCCATGCAGGCGCTAATGGAGCACCAGACCACAATGGGTGCGCTATTCGAGCGTATTAGCAGCTCTCAAAACACATCAATCGTGAGACGAATACTTCTACTCCGCACCAAGCTCAAGTTCAACATGAATTACGATTACCACAAATACAAATTCCAGAATTTGATGGCCTTTGTACAGACTGGATAAGGTTCCGCGATCTATTCGAGACTTTGGTACACAACCGAGCAAATCTTTCTAACATAGAAAAACTTGAATATTTACAAACGAAAATTAAAGGTGACGCGCTGTCACTTATAAAGCATTTGAAACCTACTAACTATAACTACGAAATCGCTTGGCAATTATGGAAGAGGAAGTACGATAGGTTGGATAAGGTGAAGAAGGCGTATTTTGTGCTATTGTTCGATCAAATTCCAATGAAGTCGGCGTCTGTTAATGAAGCAAAGCGCGTTTACAACACTACCAACGAGAGCTTTAATGCATTGAAGGTACTGAACGAACCCGTGCAGCACTGGGATTCAATATTGCTGTTCAACCTGGAGAAAAAGCTTGACGCAGAAAGCCTTGTACTGTGGTACAGGGAGAAGAAATCTGATAAGGAGTAGACATTTCAACAATTTTTGGAATTCATGGAGCGACGAGTATTTGAATTAGAGAACACTCAAAAGGGTTTAAACCAAAGCGTCAATCAAAACAGCAACTAAAAGCGCAATCAGTAGCGCACATACACAACGGTGTTGCAGTCATGTCCCGCGTGCTCAAAGGAGCATTTCTTATTCAACTACAATCATTTCAAAGAAATTAACTTCTAAGAACGGCGTAAACCAGGGACCCAAAATAACTATTATTCAATTTTTTTTTAAACGAAAAAGTTGCCCTGATTTAAGGAATATTTTTAAAAGTTGCCGCATAACTATTACGTCGCAATTTATATTTTTCCCATTGCCGATAACTGTTATGGTTTTAAAATATTTGTTTACGTTGCCACATAACTATTATGAGCGAGAAATATTTTTCCCATTGCCGATAACTGTTATGGTTTGAAAATAATTTTTAAAGTTACGGCATAACTATTATCGCTTGAAAATATTTTTTTCATTGCTCGTGACTTTTATTTTTCGAAAATATTTTTAAAAGTTACGGCATAACTATTTGAAAATATTTCTTTTACGTTGCCACAATATTTATTGTGTTCCTTCGGTGGTGGTGGTGACAGTCCCGCGTGCTCAAAGGAACATTTCTTATTCAACTACAATCATTTCAAAGAAATGAACTTCTAAGAACGGCGTAAACCAGGGACCCAAAATAACTATTATTCAAATTTTTTTAAACGAAAAAGTTGCCCTGATTTAAGGAATATTTTTAAAAGTTGCCGCATAACTATTACGTCGCAATTTATATTTTTCCCATTGCCGATAACTGTTATGGTTTGAAAATATTTTTTTACGTTGCCACATAACTATTATGAGCGAGAAATATTTTTCCCATTGCCGATAACTGTTATGGTTTGAAAATATTTTTTAAAGTTACGGCATAACTATTATTGCTTGAAAATATTTTTTCCATTGCTCGTGACTTTTATTTTTCGAAAATATTTTTAAAAGTTACGGCATAACTATTTGAAAATATTTTTTTTACGTTGCCACAACATTTATTGTGTTCCTTCGGTGGTGGTGGTGACAGTGTAGCCTGGTTTTGAAGTGATTCATGTCATTTGGGATTAGAGCAGTGTCGGGCACACCAATACATAAAAATGCATACTTGTGTGTGTGTCTGAGAGAGCGCACACACCCGAGCCAATAATTTGATCGTTAAAGAGCTCGTAAACGAATATTTTTTCGATCGAAAAGCGGATAAAACAATCGTAGGCGACACACGATAACGATACGTATACGAGTCCGACTTCGTTCTTAATTTTGCATCGAAACGAGTTATCGTTATCGAATAAAAAAGAGCTTGTTAACGTATTCGTTAACGATCTCGTAAACGATCATCATTACGAAATTTTTAACAAATCTTTTTAAACTTGGAATTTTTTTTACTTTATTTTTATTTGTCGACTTTTCTTTAGAATAATTTGTAATAACTTTTTCACAGAGGCGGACCCGGGATTGAACTCACGTCCTCCGGATTTTAAAGTATGTGCCGAGCGCTTAACACATTCGCCTAACTCAGCCAATATTGAACAAGCGCTTAAAAGTATAACTTAACAAACATTTTAAAATTGTTTTCCTAACAGTTTTAAAAACACTGATTCTAAAAATAGAAATTATCTTGCTCTTTTTTCTAACAGTTTGAAAACCATTGGATCTAAAAATAGCTTTTCAAAACGATAATTTCGTTCGTTAATTTACTCGTAAACGAAGTCGTTAAAGAATTCTTTAACTAAGTCGTTAACGATTTCGATTACGAAGTCGTAAACGATATTTTATCGATGAAATTACGACTATCGTTTTATCGAGAAAAGTTCGTAAAATACGATCTTCGTAAAAAGTTGGTTCAATTATTGGCTGGGACGTTTCGCGCAGTTGACGAAGATGCTTATCGTGTACGTGTGAAAGCATTGCTTTGGCAGCGAATTGAAGCCTATGTTCGCGAACATAGGAAACTCGAAAATTGCCCGGCACTTTTTTAAGACAACTGGTCAGTTTTCTTAAACGTTATAAACTCCTGCTTTTATTTAAATAAAAAAGTTTACAAGATGTTCAGGGAAAGGAATTCATGCAAGTACTGAAATGTAAGTTCAAAAATATGTTATTCAACTACAACGTATTTTCTTCTCTCTCAAAAGTACATTGGTTTAATTTAATGAACATTATAAGCTTAAGTTTTTCCTAAGACAAATTACATCTTTGGTCGCCCAATATTAGCCGTAACGCTGAAAATGCCTTTTCTACAGTCACCTGTGTAGCTGGTACGGCATGGACTGTTTGGGCAAGTGGATCTAGAAACCTAGCAGCATGCAATACATCAACATTCAACAATACCGCCTCCCTGTTTTCAATGAAACTATGAAGTATTGCAGCTGTCGAAGAGCCTAATTTTAACGTAAGCCATGTCTTATAAAAATCGCCCATCGGAAGCTGCTCTTTTTGAAGATTAAGCGTCGTTTCATATACGGGTCTCAATACTTCCACAAAATCATCAACGTCGCTCCATTCATCCGGGGTCAGTGGATCTTTCAGATGTTGAGAGCAAAAATCTTTGAATTTCAAAAGAGATGCCAGCATAAGGAACGTTGAGTTCCATCTTGTGGACACATCCAAAATGGGCTTACCTAGGCCTAACATCTCCAGTGATAGCCTAAAAATAGCAACATTAAGTTTTTCATTAACATTAACCCGAATTGATCCAGAACTTAAATGCAATTTTTACACTATCATGCGTATGACGAAAAATCTAAGAAAAAGCTAATAAGAACTGCGAAATTTAGCTCCGAAAATCCATACAAAAAACGTAAAAGTTGGCAATTCCATGCCATTTCGGCATGGCCAGGCCAGTGTAAATTCTAAAAACGGCATTCCCATGCGGCATGGGCATGATAGTGTAAATATGCTCATTGAAATTTTACGTTGTTGTTAATGGACAAATGATGATGCATATTGTTAAATTCATAGTACCTACCTCATATTGGGCGTTCGTAAGGTTTTAACAATCGGGCGTGCTCGACCCAATAGCTCTTGGTTTTGTGTTTCAAAGAAATCATTTACTGCTAGTTGTAGCGTGTGCAGCACATTTAATGGAAGCGATTGTCGTTCCTTCTAAGATTCCAGAAGCTAAAATTTCATCATCCTCCTCGTCCTCACTTAGTTCATGTTCGACCTCGCTTGAAATCGCCATCAAGTCTGCAGCTTTCAACATGTTGCGTCCATTATCGGTGGTAATGGTGTATACTTGATTTTGTGATATTTCAAATTCTTCAAGAACATTGTTTAATACTTCTTTAAGATTTTGGGCCGTTTGCCTGCAGTGCAGCTCGCTCATTGAAAGGGTGTATACTTGCTTTTTGTTTTTCAGTATAATTTGAAGGTTTATGCCTAGAACGGATCTGTTGTGGCGGGTTGCGGAATCCATTTTTATTGATACCATCCGTCCCTTTATACATTTGACAATATAGTTCTTAATTTCCATATACTGCACATTTAGGAGTTCACAAATATTCCCGGATGTAATGGGATTCATATTTAACCCTCGGAAAATATGCTGCGAAAAGGTCTTGACGGCGTTAGTATCGAAAAATGACAGAGGTAGTGATTGTTTTGTAATGAAGTCAATGCAGGCATTAACAACCTCTACTTTACTTATCTTCACCGAAAATTTTATTTTTAAGTTGGCCTTTTGATTTTTTGTTTATCTGCTAAGTCCTACCCTTCTTGTTTAAATAGGTCGAAATGCTTGTTCACCATGTGTCTTCTGAGATTTGTCTCGTTTTCTCCCAAAAAATGGAAACCACACACTTTGCAAGTACTTAACTAAATGCAAAAAATTCGCGTACAAAAATATTTCGCTTCCGTCCCATGTTTATGGTTGAAGAAATTTTTCCGAACTGAATAAGTTCACCTCATGGCAAAAGAAAGAAGGTAGTGCCGCTGTCACTTCTTAGCAGCCATCTTAGCCATCTGACTTTTAAGCCGATTATGACATTTCGGGCTACTGGATTGTTGCGAAGAAATCCCAAATTTCAAAATTGACTTTTTGCCAAAATTGAAATGGCATATGCCTATAATCCATTCCAAAAATAAGTTTTGATGATAGTTTTGAAGATTCAGAAGCGACAAAGAAGACATAGCACCAATTTTTTTTTGAAAAACGTTAAAAGAGAAACTTTAAAACTTATTTTTTTGAAATAATTTGTATGTTACTACAGCCTACATCCATTAAACCTTTCAATTGTAAAGACATTTAAAATTTTATCCACAAGATTTTAAGAAATTTTTTAATTCCGAAAAATATTTCAAATGTTTTTTAGCGGGTGGCAAAGATGTTTGATTTGTTTCAAACAAACATACCTAAAAATAATCGGCATTTTAATCAAAGTAAGTGACAGCGGCACTACCTTCTTTCTTTTGCCATGGTTCACCTGATTTGGAATTTGGTTTAAATTTCAACGCATACTTGCCACAATTTTTAAAAGCAAAACATTTTGAAAAAAAAGTTGAAAAAGTTTCTTCCATTGCTTTTCAATAAATATTTGAAATTTGAATTTACTTGGCACACTTCGAAAAATAAGAGTTACGAGCAATGGAAAAAATATTTTCAAGTAATAATAGTTATGCCGTAACTTTTAAAAATATTTAAAAAAAATAAAAGTTACGAGCAATGGAAAAAATTTGTCTCGCTCATAATAGTTACGCGGCAACGTAAAAAAATATTTTCAAACCATAACAGTTATCGGCAATGCGAAAAATATAAATTGCGACGTAATAGTTATGCGGCAACTTTTTTGCGATAAAACTTATAATAGTTATGTCCCTGGCGTAAACTAGTACAACGCAGTAATGCCAGCTATAATTGTTTACAACCAAATCATAGAGCATCATCGAGCATCAAAGCATAAAAGGTCATCGTGCAGAAAATGCAATGCTAAGCATAACACGTTGCTACATCTAGCAGAATCAACAAATGAACAACGTCAACAAGACGAAAGAAAGGTTTCAGTACACAATGAAACAAGTTGCGGTAGTGTGAACAATTCACAGCAAGTTTCTCGATGTCTCACATTGCTGCCCACTACAATAGTGATGATTTACGATACGTTCAACAAGCTACAGCCATGTCGAGCCTTACTGGATTCCGGGTCTCAAGGCACATTAGTCTCAGAGGCATGCGTGCAGCGCTTCAATTGAAACGCAGATTCGACAATACTGTGTTATATTGAATTGTTGATCGGCGAATCAGCTCAGAACAAAGCAACATTGTTATTAACACCGAAGCACTTTGTTTGTCCAAGTTAACTCAGAATTTGCCCGCATACGAAGTGACAGATCAAAAGTTGGAGTTCTTCAAAAATATGACGTTCGCAGATCAATTTTACTACAAGCCTGCCAAAATTGACACTATATTAGGGGTAGATGTTTTTAGCGAGTGCATTCTACCAGAGAAGTTGCCACATCCTACGGGCGCCCCAACAGCTATTAATACAATTTTCGGATGGGTACTGTTGGGAAAAATATCCGCCACACCTGAACAGCATCTTTTGACATCGCACGTGTTGTGAGTTAAAATCGAGTCCCACCATTTTCGCCACATTCACTGATCCAAAAAATGCCATCTAGGCACAAATTATGTCCCACGATTTGAAACGTGCACAATCGTTGTTTTCTTTGTACACACATCAACAAAACAAACACCGTTCCGAACATTATACGGGTTTGACTTCGAAATGCCAAACAACCTGAAAACAAATGTGCACCCTTGTACAACATAGATGATCCTAAAAAAGTATTAAAATACCAGTTACAGAGAACTTATGAGATAGTTCGACAAAATCAAGAGAAAGCCAAAGAGCTCTCGAAGAAGACATATGATACCGCATTAAATCCCGTAGAATTTAAAGCAGGTGACAAGGTTCTCATGAAAAACCAAAATAGGAAAAATAAATTTTCTCCAATTTGGATTGGACCATTTGAGGTAATCTCCGCAAACAGTATAGTAACCACAATACTTTCGATTAAGAATAACCAAAAAACTATACACAATAACTTGTTAAAATTGTATAACTAAAATTATTGTCGCTTATATTTAACAATATAAACATTTATAGGTTTAAACATTTAACATTTAAAAGATATTCCTTAGCATTCCCAAAATTAATATTTAGTTCTCTTATATAATTGAGTTTTTCACTTCGTACTGTGCGGACATGTTTCTTTTAAGCTCTGTGTTGAAAGTTTGTAACTTATATTTCTATTCGACAGTTAACGTCTCGTTTCGATCGTTATACTTGGACACTTCTCTGCCATAATACCGTGTGTTTGTGGTCTAAAGGTTGACCGTAGCCAATCAAAAATACAGTGTTCCAAATGCAATGACTTTTTCCATTTGGACTGCGTAAACATTTTGCCAGTGGATCCAGAATTTTTGCAAAAATCAAATAATTGCTTTCACTGCAAAGTCTGTGCGACTGCACGCCGAAGCTCTATTCGTTCAACCCCCCCCCCCCCCATGCTCTTCCCGAAAAAGTAGCTATTAATAAAATTAACAACTCAGTCGCTTTGATCTCTTCCAACGACTCTCAATCAACGCAACAAGTGCAGTGTGCTACCGGCACTATGCAAAAACAACAACATCAACAACCAAAACCGGTTTTAACTCATCAACAAACGAGTGATAATAAAGAGATCACATTGCAAATTGTGTTCGACGAAATTGTTGCTCTTCGCTCTGAAAATGCCCGTGCGCACTCCTTAATCAGTTTTCTGCAAAATGATAACAAACTCTTGCTTAATAAAATTGAAGACCTGCAATCAGATCTACATGCTGTGCAGAGTAATCTATGTAACGCTAACATTCCTTCTGCAATCTCTTCTTTAACTGACGATGTCAAAGCTCTACGAAGTGATCTCCGTTATCATGCTGATAAAAGTGCTATCATCACATCGAATGACAAGCATCTTCTACTCCCGCCGTCACGCGCTTTTAGCCCGCGCTCAGATGGTACTACTCCTACAATCGCATCTACATCGCTGCTGCTGCCGCCGCTGCTATCTCTCCTCAGTTTCCCAATGCAAAATCGCCGTCTCTGTCTTTACAGCGCAACGAGAATAAAAACAAAAACAAAATAACAAAAGAGCTACCTCAGTTAATGATAACCATGTTCAGCTCTCACATAATTTTCAATCGCACGTTCTTAGCCCGCACTCTCTCGGCGCTACTGCAATTTCGCCGATGTCGTCACAACCCAACTCAGAATGGACCAGTGTGAAGAGCAACAATAGAAGAAAACAACCACTTGTTGTTGGTTCTAATGCTAACTCTGAACTTGATGTCGCTGTCCGAATGAAGTGGCTACACTTATCGTCATTTTCGTCTACTGTTACTTCTGATAATATTATCGAATACATTTCCAATCATGATGGTATCGAAAAGCAGCTCCTCACATGCTACATACTGGTAAAGAAGGGCGTTTCGCTAGATTCATTGAAGAAAGTCAATTTTAAATTGGGAGTAGCCGACTCTTATTATGAGAAGTTGCTTGTTCCCGATTTATGAACAACAAATGTTAATGTGGGCCCGTTTCGATTTTTTCCAAAAGCTGGGGAACAGCAACTAATCCATTGAGTGCGGTACCTCTCCCCGCACGATCAATAACAACAACAATAACAAACAACTGCAAATTTACTTCCAAAATATATCAGGAATGAGAACTAAATCGCATACTGTACGCGCTGTGAGTTCGCGGCTGGGTTACGACATTTTCGTTTTCGTTGAGACATGGCTAAACTCCGATTTCTTTGATTACGAGTATTTTGACGCTAATCTATATGATGTTTTCCGTAAAGACAGAGATGCTGCTAAAACCGGATGTTCCAGAGGTGGCGGTGTTCTTATTGCCGTCCAACGACGACTTCGTTCGTCTCTTTTTGAGCTTGAAAATACTGACTCTCTCATCGACCAGTTGTGCGTTCGTGTTCAAGGCTGCTCGGGTTCCTTTTTCATTGTTGCTTCATACATTCCACCGAACGCTGCCGAAACCCTTTATAAAGCGCATGTCGACAATGTAGTTTCGTTAACGCTGAACAAACTTGGTGATAATCACCTTTGTGTATTAGGTGATTTTAATTTATGCATGTTATGTTTCTTGGCCTTATAATGATAATATTTATGCACTTACACCTGCAAATGTTAATAGTTCCAACGAAATGTATTTAGTTGATTGCTTTCTAAGTATTGAATTATCTCAAATTAATAAATTTCTTAAACAAGCTTGATAGAGTATTGGATCTAATTTTCATTAGTAATAATATAAATTTTAATTTATCAGAATGTTTCTTTCCTATTTCTTTGACTGATATGCATCATGTGCCCTTGGCTCTACAAATTGAATTTTATGAATTTCCTAATTTAGAAAATTGTAGTCTGCACAATTCTTTTAATTATAGTTTATGTGATTTTACTAGCTTAAATAATTTAATTCTTAAGTTTGATTAGGATCAGTTATTTTTGGATTTTGATACTGCAATTTGTTTTAATATTTTCAAAACTAAAATTTCCGAAATTTGCTTATACAATGTTGCACTTATTAAGAAAAAGCCTTATAAGCTGCCTTGGCACACTAAAGAACTAAAAAAATTTAAAAACTTACGAAATAAGTTTCACTCAAAATTTAGAAAAACCGCTAATTCGCTTTATTTCCATAAATACCAACTTTATACAAAAGAATATAATTGTCTCGATAAATTTGTACATAGAAATCATATTTTGAATTACGAAGCCAACATTAAAACGAATCCGAAAGCCTTCTGGCGCTTTATTAAGTCCAAGAAATCTTGTTCAAGTTTTCCGTCCGCGTTATTTTTTAATGATAAATCTGCCCAGTCTGCCTCTGAGGCAGCTTATCTCTTCGCTGAGTTCTTTTGCTCCAATTTTATCACTGATGATGTTGATGATCCTAATGTAACGTTTAATTTAGATTCCGCCTTGGATTTTGGGTCTCTGACTTTAACTTCTGAAGATGTCTCAAATGGACTTCTCAAACTTAAATCTTCTTCTTTAACAGATGTCGATGGCCTCCCAGCAATTTTGCTCAAAAAATGTCCATCTCTCAACCTTTGAAAAAAATTTTTAATAAATCTCTATCATCTGGTATTTTCATTGATGAGTGGAAAATTGCATTCATTACTCCTATCCTTAAAAGTGGGAATAAGAACAACGTCTCTAATTATAGGCCTATTTCTAAGCTATCGACAGTATCGAAACTTTTCGAATGCATTATCAAAGTGCAGATCGACAGTCTCCAACCTTGCCGTGTTTGCACAAGATTGTATCATTGCGTTTCAAAATGGTTTTCAGATTGACTCAATCTACACCGATTTTTCGAAAGCTTTCGACAAAGTCTCTCACAACATTCTTTTAAGAAAATTATCAAACATGGGTTTTCATTCAACTTTTTTAAATTGGATAAAATCGTATTTAAGTAACCGGTGATGCGTTGTTACTGTTGATAATATACCCTCCCAGGCATTTATAGCCTCGTCTGGTGTTCCACAAGGTAGTGTTTTGGGACCTCTGTTGTTTGTGTTATTTATAAACGATATTGGCAGTTGTTTTTCAATTGCAAAATTTCTTCTTTATGCCGATGATCTCAAAATTTATTCGGTCGTGAAAAATTCGTCCAACTCATCGCTACTCCAATCAGAATTAAATAAAATAAACTCTTGGTGCAGTAAGAATCGTCTATCGTTGAATATTAATAAATGTTTTCATGTTACATTCTCAAAGACAAACAACTACTTTGTGACTTCCTACCATATCTGTGGCTCTTAAAGTCAATTGGTGAAATAAAAGATCTCGGAGTTATCTTTGACCGTAAATTAACATTTACTAGTTATATTAATTCTGTTATATCAAAATCCTATGCAATGCTCGCATTTGTCCGACGGAATAGTTCGGACTTTTCCAATCCGTATACACTTAAATTGCTATATACTTCCTTTGTTCGATCAAGACTTGAATATGCCTATTTTATCTGGAGACCTTATTATATCTCTCATATAAATCGTGATGAGCGTATCCAGAAAGTTTTCATGCGATGTGCACAGCGATCTTTGAATTTTCATGATCCTATTCCCTCCTATACTTCGCGTTGTATGCTAATTACGCTTAAATCTCTTGAGAGTAGAAGAGCAATTCTGTCCTTGTCCTTCGTTTTTGACAATATCCATGGTGCAGTTGATTGTCCGTCGCTCCTAGAGAGAATTAATTTTAACATTCCTACACGAACTCTTCGCCATTATGTTCCTTTTTATGTTGGCTTTAGTAAAACTATGTATGGCCTTAATGCCCCCCTCACAAGGGCGTTGATTCAATTTAACGTTTTTTCTCACATGATTGATGTTGATTTCTCTTATTCCAAAAATACTTTTTTGAATTTGTTGAACACTGTTTTTGGTTAATCGTTAAGTAATTTGTACCTAGTCCTTAATTAGTCTGTAAGAATGTAAAATACATAGACTTAAATAAATAAATATATATATTTTTCACTGATTTTTCATTTTACCATTTGTATAGAAAACATATGTACATAACAACTGTAGCATTACATCTTCAAAATCCAGACGAACGAGCGTTTGGTGACCATGTTCGAAGGGTTTAGTCTGGAAAAGGTCATGGAAGGTCTATATTGTCTCTTTCAGTTGTCCACGTTTACAGTTGGGGGCAACCTACTAACAGAAGCGGTCCCTTCCACGGGCGCCAGTTAAGTTTTTCCTACCAGCCCCAAAAATATTGCCTGTACATAAATTTGTATATATGTACAGAAATTTGGTTTGGAACGGAAAGCCAGTGTCCAGTGCCCACACAATGTACTCATCGGAGGTTTGCTAAACTGTGCAACGCTAAAAAAGTATCCTAGCTTGTATATATTTGTGCAATGCTAAAAGGTACCCTACCTCGTATATACTTGTTCCACGCTAAAAGTAGACGATCACTTTGGAGCCCAACGTGGGCTAAAAGCTGGGAACTTGTATATATTTGTGTAACGCTAAAAGGTACCCTACCTCGTATATACTTGTTCCACGCTAAAAGTTGACGATCACTTTGGCGCCCAACGTGGTCTAGCGCTTAGCGATACACTGAGTTTTCCCAGGTCATTGTCATAATTATTGGAGCCCACGTTCACGTTATTAATTCTATCGCAATTAAAACAGTGTTATTAATTATCGACGCGAAGTCAATTTCTGGTTCAAGTGCCAGAAGTGGAAATTTAATAAACGCATACTAGAATATAAAATTATTTTTATATTTTTTATTATGTTTCTTTTCAGTGCTTCGGGAAAACAATTTTATTTTGTTGAATATTCTAATTCTTTTCATTTTTCAGCTTTATCAGCATTCTGCAATGAGCACCGGTCGTCGTAGTTAACTAGAGCGTTAAGTATTGATAATATTCTGCATGCACGATTGTAACTCTGCACCAACGTCATTACACTCATTGTCCACGGCATTGTTCAAGTATGATCCTTCTCAGCCGGGATATCGGTTTCGGGTGTTTTACTGTTGCGCGGCATAATGCAGCCGGCGTAGGTGGCCTATTTCTATATATATAATGTTTAAACACTTATGGATTAATAAGTTTAAACATTTAACATTTACAAGAAGTTGAAATAAGTTTATTATTAGAATTTGTTAATTACTAGAGGATGGAAACGTGAATCGTCAGGATAAAAAATTCTGAATATCTGTTCCAGTCGACCGTAACATATCAGCGGTAACCAAACTATATGGTATCCAGGATATCGTATGTAGTCGCTAGGTTTTTTTTTTTTTTAACTGCATAAAATATATTTATTGAATATTCTAAAATAAAAAAATTAGAACTAACAATAACTTTGAAAAAATAATTAGACATTACATAACAGATTTAACATAGTACTAGTTGACCTTATCCACTGATTTGGACAACTTAATGTATGTATCAAGGCGATGTAGGCGTTGACTGGATGTCGGCATCTACAGGATGTCGGCATAGACGAACGGCTGCATCGACGAGGGTGTCCCTGAACTATCTATTCAAAGGCAATAGAATAATTTCGTTTTAGACGTAAGGGTCGGGTGGGTTTTATTAAGGTTCGAGCTAGAATATTAGGGTGCAATTTTAGCTTATCTGCATACTTTGTATTACGTTTCGGTATCTCATCAGATATTTTCGATATTTGTAAATCTCTGTGGATGTGTTCATTTTTTATAAACCATGGCGCTCCAAGTATTTGTCGCAGAATTTTTGACTGCATCCTTTGCAGTTTCTCAACATTTGATGGAGATGCTGTTCCGCAGAGCTCGATCCCATATGACCATATGGGTTTAATTATACTTTTGTATAACAGGATTTTATATGTGGTGTTGAGTTTTGATTGCTTTGAGAGGAGCTAATTTAATTCGAGTTTTTTTAATTTTATTTATGTAATTTTAGCTGCGATGTGCTTTTTCCATGTGAGTCTGCGATCGAGATGCATACCAAGATATTTGGTTTCAGTACATTGTGGTATTTCACTATTATTTATTGTAAGAATGGAGCAAGAGTCTTTCCTTAGGGTGAAGGTTATATGTGCACTCTTAGACTCGTTGACTCTAATTCTCCACTTTGATAGCCAATTCTGTAAAGTGTTCAAATGTTGTTGCACGTGTTGTGATGCCATTTTAGCGTCTGAGTGCGAGCACAATATTGCGGTGTCGTCGGCAAATGTTGCGATGAGGGTCTGATCATAAATGGGCATATCAGCTGTATAGAGTATATACAGGAGGGGTCCGAGGACGCTGCCTTGGGGTACACCGGCAAGAATATCAAATCTACGGGAAACGAAACTTGTATGTTTACCTACAAATTTTCTATGGGTCAAGTAGATGTCAAGCAAAATGTGCATGCTTGCGGGTAATAGTTTCTGTAGTTTGTATATCAATCCTCTATGCCATACCTTATCAAAGGCTTGGGTGATGTCGAGGAATACTGCTGAGCAGTATTGCTTTTTCTCGAATGTTTTTTTGATCAATTCAACAATGCGATGAACCTGTTCAATTGTGCCATGCTTTTCTCTAAATCCGAATTGGTGATTGGGTATTTCACCTTTAGCGAGTATTGTGGGTAACATCATTTTTATCAGAATTTTCTCAAAAAGTTTTGATAGGGTATAGAGTAAGCTTATTGGGCGATATGAACTCACGTTTGTAGGGTCTTTTCCCGGCTTTGGGATCATCGTGATCTGCGACAGCTTCCAGTCAGTTGGGTAGTGACCTATTCTTAATATAGCATTATATATATGCAATAAGTGACTAACAGCAATTGATGGCAGCTCTTTCACCATTTTAGCCGTTATTAAGTCATGTCCTGGAGCTTTTTTTGGGTTCAACTTGGCAATATCGTCCATAAGTGCTTTTCTTCTGATGAGTAGTGGGTTATAGTTTGGCCTGGTTGCGAGCTGTGGTAACGGGTAATTTGCATTTGGGCGGTTGGGAGTAAATACATTTTGTAGGTGACTTGCAAAAGCAGTACCTTTTTCGGCATCACTTCTCGCCCAGTCTCCGTTGGGTAAACGAATTGGCGATTCTGCAATAATGGGTCGTTTTAAATTTTTTGTGGCACGCCAAAAAAACGGTATTACATGTCCAACCATATAATCTGGATTGGACACTTGGTTTCTCTCAAACCATCTGAGTATTGGGGAGAATTCCGGAAAGAGTCTGGATTCTTTCGGAATTTTTCCAGATTACTCTATAAGAAATATTCCCTGGGCAATCGAGTTCACATGAAATTTTCGCACAATATTTATAGTATTTGTGGAACATCTCCATAGTACTCTCGATTGGACAGTTTGAGTGGAATTATCCACACAGTCTGTTAATATCTGCAGGATGAAAGGTTAATTATCTTTTTCGTTACAGATTGACCCAAGTAGCAGTTCATATTTCTTAAATGTCACGATTACATCGTTGTAATATTTTGTGTGACAAACAAACTTCTTCAAAGCTTGAATAAGAATCTTATATTCACCAAACCCAACACGGTTTTTAGTTGGATGTAACATGCTAAACTGGTTAAATTCACAATGGAATTTAACCAGAAAAGCATGGTAAAAGATGCAATTCAAGATGCCTGTGCAGATACGGTAATTCTACCTAAGTTCCGGAACCTTGATGTCACATCGATGGGACAACATTTTTTTTACTATTACATCTTAAGATGTATCACTATATTTTTAGTCAATATTAAATACATAGATTATATAATTTGTTATTATTATTATGTTTGGTACTCTCATACGAAGATTGTGTGTTGAAATGATTTGGGAGAGTATCGGCAAGGCGAACATCGACCAGACGAACATCGACAAGGCGATCATCAACAAGGCGAACATCGACCAGATGAGCATCGGCAAGGCAACACCGACTATCAACCATACCCAGTAGTCAATTTCGCAAGGCCTCTCCGCTAGAGACATGATTGCACGCCTGCTATGGGAAGAAATTGCACTTCCATCCTC
Source organism: Heteromyza rotundicornis (assembly GCA_951394025.1). Classification (NCBI taxonomy): domain Eukaryota; kingdom Metazoa; phylum Arthropoda; class Insecta; order Diptera; family Heleomyzidae; genus Heteromyza; species Heteromyza rotundicornis. The sequence continues at coordinate 41,804,695 of OX596010.1, forward strand.
GCTTCTAGTGGAGGCATGCCGGTATGCCTGCGCTAGAATGGAGATAGGGTGGTGTCAATGGACAACGCTACTACACAGAGGGAAAAAAAGTCAGAACTGCATGGCTATGATTTCAAACGGCTATCGTTACGAAAAGTTCAACACCGCAGAGTTCTAAAACACAACCGAAACAGTTTCACTTTTTGAAGATGGTATGAGTTACTGGAGCGTGGGTTCGAATCTCAGTCGGACCAAATTTTTTTTCGATTCAATTTTTTTTTTATAATTTTTTTTTATATATTTTTGCAAAAAAAACCGATTTGCATTTGCCGATTTTAATTTTGTTGCATTTTTGAGGAACTGAACGTAGATTTCAAGAAATCTAGAGTTAGCGCAGCAAAACAAACCCCGAATTCGTGACCAGCGACCCCTCAAAAAAAAAGAATACAAAAAGTAATGTGTTGAAAAGGAAACAAAAAATAAATTGCTCCGACTGAGATTCGAACCCACTATCCCAAAAAGTAAAACTGATTCAGTTATATTTCAGAAATGAAACCGTTTCAAATCCTAACCAAGCAGTTTCATAGTATAGTATGCAGTTAAAACATTGCAAAATACACACAGCGGTAGGCAAGCGTGCTAAGGGGACCGTTTATGAATCCGAATGGCCAGGGTTCAAATCTTGGTAAGTAAACAAAAATTTAAACCATTTCTTTATTTCGTAAATAAAATATAACAATGAAATATCAATAAATAATGTTGTTTAAAAAAATAATTTTGAGTAAAAAAAATACAAAATTAAATAAATTTGAAATTAAAATTTTGTTTAGGTAATTCTTTTGAAGTTTCCTCTCATGGAATGTGCGGGACCTGTGCGCCGAAAAAGCGCACAATCTCGCATTAGTCTTGGCACTGACTGTAAAAGGCCAAATAAATAATCAATAAACAAAATTGAAAAGTGATCAATATGATGAGAACGCCGCCACTTTATTCAATCTCACAAACCGGTTTGTCGGAAAACACTAACAATGCTGAAGCACCCGCGAAAGCGTCGCAGTTAAAAGCCTCTGCATTCTCTGAGAATGCATCGCAACTCACTCTTGTGTTTCCTGCCAACAATGCTATTCTAGCTGAAAACACTTTTTTGAAGAGTCGCTCTGCAGAGGCGCTCTTCGTAAGCTCTCTCGCATCACAATCTGTTCCTTGGCGAGAACAATTCGAAACCCCAACACCCTACATCCAGCAGAAAACGGAAATGGCAGCAGCCGCAGCATCTAAATCGACTTTGGCAAGTACAAATTCTCTTAATACCCTTACGCCAGACCCTCTTAATAAATTTACAGAGAATCAAAAGTCTGTTCATAAGCCCCAGTCAGCGAAAAAAAAGCAATAAAATTAACTCTCTCGCGCAGACTACTGCAGGTTCGGCAGTGCAGACAGGCATGCACCGCTACCTGCAAAAACCAGACCCTACCTGCAAAATCGTCAAGCGACCCCTCCAGAAAATACCAATACGCCTAAGATTTTTAAATCCAAATCAAATATCCAGCCCGTAAATCTTGGCCAAAATAGATATTCTTTATTGTATGAAGAAGAAAATTCAGACCCTAAACCCAAAACGTCGAAGCCGCCGCCAATTTATCTCAGAGAAAAAAAACTCAAATTCTCTTGTCAATCTGATAACACAGCTTGCTGGTGCCAACAGATTTCATGTGATGCCCATTCTCAAGGGCGCTATCCATGAAACTAAAATTCAAATTTATAATGAGGTAGATTTTCGAAAAGTTATTGATAATTTCGATAAGTGCAAAAGGAGCTATTACACATACCAGCTCAAAAGCAGCAAAGGCCTTATGGTTGTAATAAGAGGTAGACTCTTTCATCGAATGCGATGAACTAAAAGCCGCATTAACTGAGCAAAAATTTCAGGTCAGATCTGTATCTAACATAAAAAACCGAGATAAGTTACCCCAACCCCTCTTCCGCATTGAACTCGAATTTGACCCCAAGACTCTAAAATAAGGCGAACCCCACCCCATATATAATCTGCGGTATTTATTACACCGTAAAGTCAGTGTTGAGGAGCCACGTAAAAGCCGTGGTCCAATACAATGCCAAAATTGCCAGGAATTTGGCCACACAAAAAAATATTGTACACTTCCCAGTGTTTGTGTTATTTGTGGTGACTTGCACCAGACCCAATTATGCCCGAAATCTAGGAACGATGCAGCCGTTAGACATTGTAGTAACTGTGGTAAAAATCACACTGCAAATTATAGAGGATGTGTAGTCTATAAAACACTTAAAAATAAGGTTTCTTCCCAAACGAAGCCCTTCAGGGCAACAACTGCGACGATGGCATACCCTACTCCAGCCAATATTGCCCAGATGAAATCATACCCACCACTCCAAGGGAATAAAGCTATGACTGCACCACAACAACAGCAATTTTCATATGCAAATGTACTCAAAGGCAATAACCAAGACCCACCAGTTATTCAACCCGCTCAACAGAACATTGGCCTTGAACAAACACTCCAGATGTTTATGCAAAACATGTCGCAGTTTATGAACGGCATGCAAACTATGATGCAAGAGATGTTACGCAATCAAAACATTCTAATCCAGACCCTCATAAATAATAAACCATGAATGCGATAAAAATATCCTTCTGGAACGCGAATGGCTTATGCCAACATAAATTGGAACTTATACAATTCCTCAATTCATACTGTATAGATGTAATGCTAATTTCAGAGACCCATTTGACCCAAAAACACATTTTTAATATACCCGGATACAAGTTGTACGACACTAAACACCCAGGTGGTAAAGCTCGAGGCGGATCAGCGATTCTAATTAAAGACAGAATCAAACACTATGTTTTACATGAATTTTGCACCGAGTATTTGCAAGCCACCAGCATATGCCTTGATGAATACATAAAAGGACTAACAATATCGGCAATTTACTGTCCACCCAGCTCCAAAATAACTGAACAGCAGTTTCAGAAATTTTTTGCAACCCTTGGCCAAAAATTTCTCGTAGCTGGTGATTTTAATGCCAAACACACTTATTGGGGCTCTCGTCTGATTTCGCCCAAAGAAAGATTACTATGGAATACTACCAGCAGACTCGGCCTTGATGTGGTTTCGTCAGGCACGCCAACATACTGGCCATCAGACAGACGCAAAATTCCAGATGTTATTGATTTTGCAGTAATCAAGACCCTTAAACGAACTCAACTAACCATTGAGTCTTCAGTGGAACTCTCGTCTCACCACACACCCGCCATAATTACAGTAAAATATGTGCCAAATTCAGAAGTCTACCCACCCGACAAATTCACCAGTATCCATACGAATTGGCTTAAATTCAGAAAATATATAAGTTCACACATTACCCTACATGTGTCACTGAAAACTGAGGAGCAACAGAATGTGGCAGTGCGTAACTTTACCCTTCTGCTTACAAACGCAGCACTGGCAGCGACCCCAAAAATAAATAACACTACCCAAAAAAATTAGTTTGTGCCACAAAATATAGCTGCGCTCTTAACAGAAAAGAGATCAATAAGGCGTGATTGGCAAAAGTTCAGATCACCCTATCTGAAAAAAAAGCTGACCTTCATTACACGAAAACTCCAAAATGAACTGAAGGCGAAAAACGAGAATGATCTGCATCAATTCATGGGAAAGCTTACACCGACGAGCTCAACAAATTCCTCTCTTTGGCGTGCCACAAAAAATTTAAAACGACCCACTATCATGCAGAGAAAAAACATGGTTGACCTGATCATATTTTAAGGGGACCATATTATGATTGGCGAAATGATTGCACCAACCATGCCATGATTGCATACTAAACATTTACATGATTGCAGCTAACCATTTACATGATTGAAAATAAACATGTAATGATTGCAGCCAAAAATTAGCATGATGGTTACAATTATGTTAACCAATTTTTATTCAACTTTTAATTGAATTTCAACATCTACTTTTCAATTGTTTTAAATTATATTATTAATATTTCAATGTAATATTAGCTGATTGTTATATTATATTTAAGAAATAATAGTTCATATACATTTTTCTTTACTTACTTACGTTTGGCCGTGCCGAGATTTGAACCTGGCATACTTGAGTTGCTATCGAAGCGCGTTAGCACGTTTAGCTACTACTGCCTTGCATTTCTTTTGTTCTAAATGCATACATATACTAATCATATCGATACCTATGTCCTATGTCCATTTTTCCCAAACTGTAGAAAACGCAAAACAAGTTTTGAAATAAATTTTTCGTTATTATTACAGTTCTGTTTTCTGGGTCCAATATTTTTCTTATGTAGCTTAATCCATGTTTGGAGTGTTGAAAAAAAGTTTGAGTGAAAACTCGTCATGGTTTTAAATTAAATGGAATTCTTCTGTGACATTCAAATTTGTTTTCATACAAAATTTCATTATTTTGAGTTCTAAGAGGCCCAACTATACTATGTCCAATACAATTTTCGGGACATAGTATAACTGCGCTCTTTGAAATTGAATTTGTTTATTTATCAAAAACACAAACCAATAATAATTTATTGCTTGAAACACTAGATGGAGCTGGTGTATTTTCATATCAAACAATCAAATTTCACAGTTTGAAAATAAAAATGAAGGAATTTTAATGTGTCAAAAATCTAATACAAAAACCTTTTTTATATTTTTATGGAATAAGCAAAGACAACAACTCAAAATTCGGACATTGCAGAAAAGTACAAATCTACCCAAGTACTCCGGATCGTGAATACTCTTATTAATATTAAATATCCAATCATGTACATTATTGCCTCCAGCATGTTTTTGGCATGGTTGGAATCTAATCATAATATGTTCACTGAAATCATAATATGGTTTCTATAATCATTTAAATATAATTTACATGATAACCCCAACCAACTATGGTCTTTATAATCATAGTATTATTGTAGCAAGTATATATGATCGCTGCAATCATGCTCCAACCATATTTTTTCTCTGCGTGATTGCAGAATCGCCAATTCGTTTCCCCAACGGAGACTGGGCGAGAAGTGATGCCGAAAAAGGTACTGCTTTTGCAAGTCACCTAAAAAATGTATTACTCCAAACCCCCCAAATGCAAATTACCCGTTACCACAGCTCGCAACCAGGTCAAATTTTAACCCACTACTCATCAGAAGAAAAGCACTTATGGACGATATTGCCAAGTTGAACCCAAAAAAAGCTCCAGGACATGACTTAATAACGGCTAAAATGGTGAAACAGCTGCCATCAATTGCTGTTACTCACTTATTGCATATATGTAATGCTATATTAAGAATAGGTCACTACCCAACTGACTGGAAGCTGTCGCAGATCACGATGATCCCAAAACCGGGAAAAGACCCTACAAACGTGAGTTCATATCGCCCAATAAGCTTACTCTATACCCTATCAAAACTTTTTGAGAAAATTCTGATAAAAATGATGTTACCCACAATACTCGCTAAAGGTGAAATACCCAATCACCAATTCGGATTTAGAGAAAAGCATGGCACAATTGAACAGGTTCATCGCATTGTTGAATTGATCAAAAAAACATTCGAGAAAAAGCAATACTGCTCAGCAGTATTCCTCGACATCACCCAAGCCTTTGATAAGGTATGGCATAGAGGATTGATATACAAACTACAGAAACTATTACCCGCAAGCATGCACATTTTGCTTGACAACTACTTGACCCATATAAAATTTGTAGGTAAACATACAAGTTTAGTTTCCCGTAGATTTGATATTCTTGCCGGTGTACCCCAAGGCAGCGTCCTCGGACCCCTGCTGTATATACTCTATACAGCTGATATGAAAACTTATGATCAGACCCTCATCTCAACATTTGCCGACGACACCGCAATATTGTGCTCACACTCAGACCCCAAAATGGCATCACAACACGTGCTACAGCATTTAATCACTTTGCAAAATTGGTTAGCTCAGTGGAGAATTAAAGTCAATGAGTCTAAGAGCGTTCATCTAACCTTCACCGTAAGGAAAGATACTTGCCCCACCCTTAAAATAAATGGTAGTGTAATACCACAGTGTCGTGAAACCAAATACCTTGGTATGCATCTCGATCGCAGGCTCACTTGGAAAAGGCACATCAAAGCTAAAAATACAGAAATCAAATTAAAAAAATCGAACTAAATTGGCTCCTTTCGAAACAATCAAAACTCAACACCAAGTACAAAATCCTTTTATATAAAAGCGTAATTAAACCCATATGGACATATGGGATTGAGCTCTGGGGAACAGCATCTCCATCAAATGTTGAGAAACTACAAAGAATGCAGTCGAAAGTTCTGCGTCAAATCGTTGCAGCTCCATGGTTTATAAGAAATGCACAAATCCATCGAGATTTACAAATACCGACAATTTCCGATGAGATCCCTAAGCGTACATCAAAGTACAAAGATAAGCTTAAGCTGCACCCAAATATTCTAGGTAGAAATTTGTTTAGACCCACCCAACCCCTACGTCTAAAGCGTAACTATTATATAGCTTTTGAATAGATAGCACCGTAACCCTTAGCAACTCCAACATACCGCATATGACGCCTTGATGACGCCCCTATGAATGATAACTACATAGGTTGTCCAAATCGTTGAATTAGGTCAACTAGTAAATTATAATGTGAAATTTGTATTTAATGTGAAATTTGTACCGTTCAAAATTATTGTTAGTTCTAAGTTTTAGAAGATCCAATAAATAAAAATGAATTTATAAAAAAAAAAAAGGTAATTCAAAAAATAGGCCTTTCCAATAACCTTTTTTTGTATTTTCAATTCATGAAATCATAAACATTTCAGTAGCAAAACAAAAATTTTCAGTCTTTACACAACAACATTTACGTCTAAATTCATCAATGTGCCGTTTCAATTCATTAATGGGCAGTTTCAAAAAAATTTAAACGTTTTGTTGTCAAAATCAGAACATTCAGTTTTGGCCGTACTGTACCGGGCCGGTTTTTGTTCCAATGCAAAGCATGCATAATTTTCAGAAATCCGTTTTGGTTCGGACTAGTGTCCGTTACCTCGGCCATATAATAAGTGCGGAGGGCATACATACCGATCCACCTGACAATTTTGTGGGGGATAAGGAAAATGCGTCCATACCTGGAAGGACCATCATCGACCACCATTCACTGAAATGGTGGTCGATGGTGGTCCCCAGCACTGAACATAACTCTCTCTTCACCTGCACCCTAGGACGAAACGGCTGGTACGAAACGAAGCAAAAAGCAGTACTCCAGAAATCAGACAAAAATCCCGACTATCAAATTGTGCAGAATCGATTATTTCGACACATTCCACGGAAAAGCAAACTGTCGAACAGCCCGCAGTGGAAACTGTGTATTATGATCACGCAGCGCGAGGAAGTACTTCGTGACGTTACAAGGTGCACCAGAAGAAACCAGCCGGTTTCATGGCCACTATGCAATGTAGTCAACCATGGGCGGTGGTTTGTGCCGAATTTGTAGGCCCACTCACTCGGACATGGCAACACAGCCCTACTCGTTTTTGTTGACAAATTCAGAAAATGGGTGGAATTGGTGCCTGTTCGTAAAGCTACTGCATCAAGTGTGATAACTGCCTTGAGAGAACGTTTAATCTATAGATTCGGCAGCCCGAAAATATTTCTGACCGATAATGGCAAACAGTTCGTGAGCCGACAAAATCGAACATAAATTCACCGCACCCTACACACCGCAGGAAAATCCCACCGAGCGCACAAATCGAGTTGTCAAAACCATGATTGCACAACGTTGCGAGCACAATCACAAAATAGCATTCGCAATCAATTCGGCTACGCACGAGTCAACTGGAGTATCGGCAGCCGAACTAATTTTCGGCAGAATCCCCACCGTTCCGCATCAATTGCGGAATCAGGGCGAAACACCGACTGAAGCCACCAGTGGTGAACGCAACCTGGACGAACTGTGGGCCGAAGTGAATCTGAATAACGATCGAGCTACCCAACGTCACCGAAAACATTATAACCTTCGTCGTCGCGCATGGAAACCAGCTATTGGTGAGTTCGTGCTAAAACGAAAGCACCCGCTATCCTCGGCCATTGACAACTTCGCCCAGAAGCTAGCTCCGAAATTTGATGGCCCATACGAAGTTACTCGTTTCATTTCGCCTACGATCGTGGAGCTCTCCCGAACGATAAAAAATAAAAACCGATATTAAACGAGCTTTACAAGATTTGAAACCTGCCGGCACAGAAGAAGTACCACTTCATTAAAATAAAAACACATATGACACCCTCAGATTGAAAAAAACCCTGAACAAAATGTGTTTGCGAAAAAGCCATGGAAAAAATTTTGCATGAAGAAGCCGTGCAAAGTGAACGAGAACGAATTTTGGTGCAAGAATGCTTAGTATGAAAAACTGATGGAGCGGTCATCAGACTTTTACGCCAAAAAGCTTTTTATTAATTTTCTGTGAAAAATTGGGCTATGCAGATTTTTTTTCAAAAAGCACATTTCATAAGAATTTTGTACAAAACATTATTTTGAAGAAATTTTGAGCTAAATATTTGTTTATATTTTTACTGCTTAATTTTATTTCGAAACATATATAAAATTTAGATATATTAATATTATCGCTTTTGTGAAAAATGGAAACGCAATTTGTTTTGTATTCTTCGCAGTGAATTTGGGTACAAATTTTTAAATTTTGGTTTTTGGGTTTTTTTAGTTTGTAATTTGTGCAATGTTCGTTATTTATGTACACTAGGTGACAACATTTAAAAACAAAAATTCTTTCAATCAAATTTTAATTTAAAATAAATTTGTGTTCTTCAATAAAATTTGGTATAACAAGGTGTATCGATGTATTTATATAATTTTTAAACTTCCTGCAAATAGCATTTCATGTGATCGCAACCATTTAACAATAAATTGTGAATTATTGAAGTTTTGTGTATACATAAATGCATCCAAAAGACTTTCTTCTCTGGTTTTACTACGCGCATAGAAACCCTTTCAGTTGTGCGTATTAAAACATAAGGAAAAAACCAAATACGCGTGGTTGAAAGAAAACAACAACAATAAACGCCCAAGTGTTCATGTCACACATTCCTTCGCTTATCCCACAAAAAAAGAAATTGCTTGTTTATGGTTTACATTCCTCCAGTCGATGGTCAATGCTGGCGCAGCGAATTTCAGAAGGAAAACAATGCGCGAACTAAAAATGTGTGGAGTCTGAAAACCACCCCTATTTTTGTGCGCAATTGGAGGTACTTTCTTGCTGCGGCGCGACTTGATATCGGCGATCATGTCGCGTGGGTGCGTAGACGACCTGTTTGCATGAAGAACATACAAGTGGGCTCCAATTTTCTTGCTGCGTGGAAATTCGCGTGTGTGTTTGGTTGTCTAAGAAATTCTTTCCTTGCGATCATTTTTGAAGTTATTTTGGGTTAGTGGCGCATAAGTAAAGGAATGAAAACGAAGATCAACATTTCATTGGGATATACATTCGATGCTAAGTGCGACTTAAAGAATGCGGTGAAATTTTAAACTGTGATATATTATTAAAAATATGGGACGATAAGCTCTTAAATGTAATTTTTATTACTTATTTTCAACAAAAGAACCGATCTAAGTTTTCAAATAATGAAATTTGTAGCATAAAACATTTTTTTTTTAAATTAATTTCAAAATTAACAAATTGTTGACACCAAATTTGACGCGGTAAATGCCATCACTGGTTAAAAGGCACGATTATGCGAAGGAATGTGTAGACGACACTTGTGCGTTTGTTGTGGTTTTTGGACCACTACGAATTTCAAGGGGACGACGGAAATAAAATTGCACAATTTTGTCTATGTGTTTTTCTTTTTGTTTTGGTAACACAGAACTGAATGGGGTAAACAGACGGTGGTAAACGTAAACTAAAAAAAAATGTCGCCACTTGCATTTTCAAGGGCTTCATATAAATAAAAAATAGTACCTAATAGTTCCTTTACTGCATATGCGCTTAAAAAATCATCGCAAAGAAAGAATTTCTTAGACAACAAAACACACACGCGAATTCCCAAGCAGCAAGAAAATTGGATCCCACTTGTGTGTTCTTCATGCAAACAGGTCGTCTACGCACGCGACATGATCGCCGATATCAAGTCGCGCCGCAGCAAGAAAGTACCTCCTAATTGCGCACAAACATAAGGGTGGTTTTCAGACTCCACACATTTTTAGTTCGCGCATTGTTTTCCTTCTGAAATTCGCTGCGCCAGCATTGAACATCGACTGGAGGAATGTAAACCATAAACAAGCAATTTCTTTTTTTGTGGGATAAGCGAAGGAATGTGTGACATGAACACTTGGGCGTTTATTGTTGTTGTTTTCTTTCAGCCACGCGTATTTGGTTTTTTCCTTATGTTTTAATACGCACAACTGAAAGGGTTTCTATGCGCGTAGTAAAACCAGAGAAGAAAGTCTTTTGGATGCATTTATGTATACACAAAACTTCAATAATTCACAATTTATTGTTAAATGGTTGCGATCACATGAAATGCTATTTGCAGGAGTTTAAAAATTATATAAATACATCGATACACCTTGTTATACCAAATTTTATTGAAGAACACAAATTTATTTTAAATTAAAATTTGATTGAAAGAATTTTTGTTTTTAAATGTTGTCACCTAGTGTACATAAATAACTAACATTGCACAAATTACAAACTAAAAAAAACCCAAAAACCAAAATTTAAAAATTTTTTTATTTTTTTTTATTTTTATTATTTATTGTTAAAGGTAATTAATTACAAATAACAACTTAAAAAGAACTAAGCACTAGCAACTAAGGCCTACGGCTTTAGGTAAAAAGTATTTGCAGTTAAATTATATACAAAGATTGATATTAGATATTAAAGTAAATATTAAGGGAGCATATAAATTTTATAATAGTTTTAATATTGTTGATGTTTACATTTTGAACAAGTTCTAGTATATTTGGGTTGCTGAGTCTATTACGGAAACTGGAGATTGTTGGACAGGAAATGATGATGTGAGTTGTGGTTAAATACTCATTATTGCAGAAAAAGCAAGTCGGTTGTGATGAATTTTCAAATAAGTGCTGATGTGTTAATCTGGTGTGGCCAAGGCGGAAACGTATGTAAGCAATAGTATGCCGCCTACTTATGTTCACTGGGTAGCAAGGAGGGATTTGTTTGGGGTTGAGGGATTTGTAGGAGTGCATGTATTCAGTCCAAGTTCGGTTTTTTGTATCACAGTAGTGTTTATTTACAGCATTCTTTAAGTCCTTTTTATTACACGAATTTTGTAAAAGTAGAGGTGACTTGAGAGCAAGTTTTGCAGCAGTATCTGCCATAGTGTTTCCTTGAATCCCAATGTGGCTAGGGATCCAAATTAGTTTCATCTTTTTCTGACTTCTTATTAGAATATCCCGGATTTGTGATATGGTGGGATCGTTGTTATTTACACTTTTGATTGCAGTAAGAGTGGAAAGTGAATCGGTACATATTAAGTGCTTCTGGGTGGGTTTATCTGCTAGTAGAGTTGCTTCGAGAACGGCAGTAGCCTCGGTCGTGAAAATAGTGGAGTACCAAGGCATCAGGGCCATTTTCTGAATTTTTTTATTTTTTACTACACTGTATCCTGTTAGGTCATCACATTTTGACCCATCCGTGAATATGGTATTCCAGTTTGGATGTTTTTCGCATATTTCGAGGAAATGCTGTATGCAAACTTTCTTCGGTGTATCGACTTTTTTGAACGATGTCAGGCTGAGGTAGATTGCGTATGACGGTAAGTTCCATGGAGGTGAACTTTGACGTTTTTGTTTGATTGGTGTGAGAAGTATTCTCATGTCGGAGGCAGTACTTATAACTCGCTGTATTGTAGAAGCGTATCGGGTTTTACGTTTTCGTTTAAGCTTGTTTTTGAAGAGCTTATGAAGTTCACTTCCATCGGAGAAGATAAGCTTTGAAACCAATCGTCCTGTCATAACTGTCCGTCTGTCATTTAAGTTGGGCAGTCCGGCTTCGGTAAGGATATTAATTATTGGGGAAGTGCGGAAGGCTCCCAGTGACAATCGCGCAGCAGTGCGGCAGATCGATGATAACTTGGTCATATTTCTTTTGGATGTGTTTCCATATATCGCAAAAGCGTAGTCAATTTTTGATAGTATTGTAGCTCTGGTAATATTTATTCGAGAGTTTGTGTTTGGTTCTAGTTTTAGATTACTTAGGCATTTAATTACATTTAGTTTATTTGAAAGAGATTTACAAATATAATCTATATGAGTTGACCATAAAAAATTTTTAGAAAATATTAGACCTAGGATTTTAAGTTCTGATACATTTTCAACATTAACTGAATTTAGTACTATTTCAAAGTTTTCACAACTTCTTTTACGGCAAATATGCAAGTGTTTACATTTTTCGCACCACTGTAATTGCACCAGTGTGAGATTTCGGTAAATAGTTGGCTTAGTTTGTTTAGAAAAGTTTGTTTATCTTTAAATTTATTAAAGATGTATAAGTCGTCTGCATAAATTACATGATTAAAATATTTATTTTCGTTTATAAGAAAACTAAGTTTGTTGTACGCAATCAAGAAAAGCAGCACAGATAGTGGGGAACCTTGGGGTATCCTATTATCAAGTGGCCAGTGGTCTGAGTAGCAAAAGTTAGCTCTAACCCGAAATTTACGGTTGTAAAAGAAATTTTTTATATAATTTATTATTTTGGGGCCTATTTTCCAAGCCAGTAGTTGGTCTAGTATGGAGTGTAGACCCACACTGTCGAATGCTTTTTCTGCATCTATGGAAAGAATAGAGATGTGCTGTTTAGTAGATAGAGTGTTTGAGATGTGTTCGTCTAATACTAGCAAAGCATCGAGTGTGCCTTTCCCTGTTTTGTAGGCGGTTTGCTTGCTTGATAGGAGATTATCTTGTGAAAGTAGCCAGAAAAGTCTGCGGGCAATCATTTTTTCGAGAAGTTTGCTCAAACAAGGTAATAGGGAAATGGGTCTATAACCAGAAGTAGAGTTTTTTTGTTTATTTGGTTTATGTATTGGCTGTTTTCCACTGTTGTGGAATTACACCTGTATTTAGAATCTCATTGTATATATCGCATAGGGTATGTATGGAGGTGCCTGGGAGGTTTTTTATGATTGGATACGATAAATTATCAAATCCTGGTGTTCTTCCTTTTAAAATAGTTAGGCTAGCTTGAATTTCGAGCACAGTAACCTGCGCTTCGATTAGTTTTGCATGTGGTCGTATCGTATAGTTAATGGGCAAGTGATTTTGGGAAGTTAGCTTTTTATTTCTAAATTCAGTGGAAAATTTTGTATCCGCTGAATATTGCGACCAAGTTTGAGCGAAAGTGTTAGCAATATCTTTGGGTTGGTACAGAGTTGTTCCGTTATTGGATTTGATCGATTCGATTTTATTTATTATATTTTATCCCACATGGTTTTAGAGGTGGTCAGGGGGTTAATATCTTTTGTAAAGTTTATAAAAGATGCTCTTTTGGTAATCTTCACCTCTCGTTTAAATTTGGCATTTGCTTTTTTATATTTAATGACATTTTCGATGGTGGGGTGCCTTTTTACTATTTTCCATTTATTTTGCTTATCTTCTTGCAGAAGTTTCAGGTGTTTGTTCCACCAGCAGACTTTTTTGTGAAAATTTTTATTTGTTTTTGGGATGGATTCGTTTGCGCATCGTATAATTTCCTTTTGGAAAGACGCTACGATTTTATTTATGTTGTTGTGTTGGTTTATACCAGTAATGTGTTTTGTGGCAAGATACTGGAAATGAGACCAGTCGGCTAGGTCAGTTTTAAAGCGTATTTGTTTTTTATAAGTATCAATTTGAGTGTTATTGAAAAGAGTTATTTCAATAGGGAAATGATCGCTGCCGTGGAGAAAGTTGTCTATTGACCAGAGGGCAGAAACAAAGAGAGAGTTTGAGCATAAGGATAGATCAATATTCGTGAAAGTTGAGTGGGTAGAAAAGTGGGTTGGGGAACCATTGTTTAGTATTAAAAGATTGTTGTTTTGAATGAAATTGGTTTTAGTTCTACCTTTTTTGTTGTAATTTTTGGACCCCCATGCCGGGCTCCACGCATTGAAATCACCCACTACTAACACAGGTTTATTGAAACTTTTTAGTAAGTTGTGGAGGTCTGCGTCTGAAATAGACTCACATGGATTAATGTATATGTTGCAGATAACAAATGTAGTATAGGAATGTATCTCGACTGCAATTGCATCGATGTTGGTATTGACATTGATTATTCTGTGATCGATGTCATGAGAAATAAGCATTGCTACTCCGCCTTTTGCTGTATCATGTGGGTTGTTTCTGTTTTTATTATAGAGAGAGAAGTGTTTCGGTATTAGAGTGGTTGAAGGTTGAGTGTGCAAATGAGATTCCTGTAGTGCGATGATTTTTGGAAATTTTGTGTTTATTAGCAGGTTTAATTCATTTAAATTGTTATAATATCCATTTAGGTTCCACTGAAGGATTCTAAGGACCATAACAAAACAAATAAATTGATGCGAAAAATAGTCTTAAACAATTGTATAGAATTAATATACAAGAGAAAGTCAAGTTTCGTCATCTGAAATGAGTTCTGTCATTAAAATGTCTTTTTGTTGTGGTATGTTTTCTGGTTCATTTTTATCTTTGTTTATCGAAGTAAAGATTGTGGAACAGTTTGGGAATTGTGAATTTTTATTGAGAGGTAGATGTGGTGAGTTGGGAAAATTATTGTTGAGAGAGGATTCAGTTGTTTGTTTTGAAGTTGAATTGATGTTGGAGCTTGAGGCAAAAGAAGAAATAGAAGAAAGGGGAGAGTTTGTTGGTTTGATGTTGGAGACTGAGGCGAAAGAAGAAATGGAAGGAAGAGAAGAGTTTATGTTTGTTGTTTGTGTTTTTTCTTTTTGATTTTTTGGTGAAGATTCTAAGTTTTTTTTCTATTGAATTGTTTGTGGTTTTGTCATTTTTTTTTTGTGAAACTGAGCAGTAATATTGGCATAAGTAGAAGAGGGATCTATTATTGAAGGTAATTGGGCTTTGTGTATTTTTATTGCTTCGCGCATGGAACATTTATTAGAAATCTTAATTTTTAAGATTTCCTTTGTTGTATAAATTTTGTGCAGTCTCGGGAGGAAGAGGGATGTTCGGCTGAGCAGTTTGCACAAGAAGTACGTATGCATTGTGTGGGTTGGTGAGGGGGGAGATTACAGTTATTACAGGAGGCAGATCTTTTGCAAAATTTTGCAGTATGGCCAAGTAGTTGGCAACTTCTGCAGCGCATAGGATTAGGGGCATATTGCCTAACTATCACATTTCTCCAAGCAATATCTAGCTTTTCTGGTAGATGGTAAAGATCAAAGGTAAGAAGTATTACCCCGCTTGGTTGCATCTTACCATCCACGTTTTTTAGAAATTTGTAAATGGATGAAACACCTTGAGAGCTTAGTTCTTGTACTATTTAGTTTTCAGAAACGTTGTTTAAAAAGGGGGCATAAATTGTTCCTTTGATAAAGTTAAGATTTTCGTGATATTTGACATTGATAAGGCAGAGGCCATGCAAGTTTTTAGCACTAAAAAATTTCTCTGCTTCACTCTTATTTTTGACTAACAATAGCAAGTTTCCGTCACGGAGCTCAGAAATGATTTTGAACAGCGAAACACGAAAAGTGTGAAATAGGTTCTTTTCTCATCGAGTGATGACACTATTAAATATTTCGGATTTGATTTTGAGATATTTGGTAGATTGGGGAAAAAGTTTGTTGTCACATTTGCAAATTTTTTTCTTTTTTTGTTGGGGACATCGGCTAGCAGGGCAAACCGATTTGTCCCAAGATTAGGGGGCCCTGGGGGCATCCCGATTAAACACAAAAAATCACTATATAGACAATGTCCACGTGGTTATGTCTAGGAAGAAAGAATAATTTAGAAAAGTTCTCTGAAAATGAGAGAAATGCGATGAACAAGAAGAGGCAGAAGCACAGTCGAGAAAACGAACCAACTAATCACGAAAAGGGAAGATCTGCTCGCCACGAGTGCTAGTCGATGACTGAAATTTAAAAATTTGTACCCCAATTCACCGCGAACAATACAAAACAAATTGCGTTTCCATTTTTGACAAAAGCGATAGTATTAATATATCTAAATTTTAAATATGTTTCGAAATAAAATTAAGCCGTAAAATTATAAACAAATATTTAGCTCAAAATTTCTTCAAAATAATGTTTTGTACAAAATTCTTATGAAATGTGCTTTTTGAAAAAAAATCTGCATAGCCCAATTTTTCACAGAAAATTAATAAAAAGCTTTTTGGCGTAAAAGTCTGATGACCGCTCCATCAGTTTTTCAAACTAAGCATTCTTGCACCAAAATTCGTTCTCGTTCACTTTGCACGGCTTCTTCATGCAAAATTTTTTCCATGGCTTTCTCACAAACACATTTTGTTCAGAGTTTTTTCAATCTGAGGGTGTCATATATATCAACAGCACAGCCCAAAGAAATTTCCTATTGAATACGAAAAGGCATGCTAATGCGAAAAGGCATCCTTATGCACCATCAAACGCGGCAATCAGTCACAAGCCAGCCACGCAATGGAAAGGAAGCACACACATCCCCTGCCGCCTAGAGCAGCCATAAAACGCGCAGCGCAAACTTTCCAGGCCATCAGGAGTGTGGACTACACTCCACCACCTGAGGCCCGCACACGTCAGAGAGTGGAGATACAGGACGTAAAAATTCTCCAATCACCGACCACAGACCGCCGGCTATTAGCCAGCAACATCACTACCGGGCGACACAGAGTAGCATATAAGCCGAAAGCTGAGTCACACCAGATTCCGACTGATTTAACAGCTGTGGGAGTTCGGCCACCAGCCGCCAACACCGTTCGCCCATCATCGGCTCCACCGACAACTGCGGGCATTCGTCCACCAACTGCCAGCACCGTTCGCGCATCATCCACTGTTCAGGCACCAACAACTACCGTCGGGACACCACCGTTGGTAGGTTTGGTTCAAGCACCAGTAGTCGGCGGAGTACTGCCAGCCGTAATAGCAACAGCATTCACGGCTGCCCATACAGCGGCTGGGCAGATCGACAGACCGATGGCTCCGAAACGACGATATGGTAGTAACGTCATGCCACAGCATGCTTTCGAATCGTCATCCGAAAGCCTAATGAGCCCGCACGCCGTGAATGGCACATCATGCGTTCCGGTCGACGTGTTCTTGTCACCATTCTGGACGAAGAAAACGCCCAATTGAAATGCGACCGAGCCGTAAAAATTGTGAAAATGGTATAAATACCATTATTTCCCTTTCCCTTAATTTGTAAGCTGTGGAACAGCCCTCCATTAATTTTATTGTTCAAACACTATTAATTTAAAAAAAAAAAATAAATAAATAAAAAAAACAAAATAAGATAAGGGGATGACACATTGGCGTCAATTGACCCCGAGTGCTGTCAAAGTGTTGTTGTTTCCAAGGCAAAATTAAAAATGAACACTTTTTGAGAGAGCGAGTGAATTTTTTCTCAGGGGTTTTTTTGACGCCAGCTTCGAGCTGGGGTCATGAATCAAAAGAGTGTTGCATTTTAGCAAAATGTAGCTGTCAAATCTTTAGTAGCAAAAACAAGGTTGCAAAAGTATTAAAAAAGCATACGAAATGCAAATATTTTCAGTTTTTGTTCGTTGCAAGCAACACTTGTCAGGAATTTGTTCATCGTTACTTTATATTATCATTAAATTTGTTGAAGCAATACGAAATGTAAGTAAATAACACAATTAAACATGAATATTTGAATAAAATTCTACAATCGTAGGTTTATAAAAATATTCTGCGTGAACTGAAATGTGCATGGGTTGCACTCTTTTATCATTTAGGCACATAAGATATGAGTGATTGCAACCCTTTTGTGATATTAAGAAAAAACGGAGCAGATTGACCAGGCGTCAAATATTTTTGCGTGTGGCACGTCCAGGCGTCAAAATAGTAAAAGAGCATAAAAGAGAATAAAAATACAAATGAATAGGGGTCAAATGACGCCAGTGTGTCATGCCCTATACATATATATAAAAAAAAAAACAAAAAAAAAGAAGAAGAAAAAAAATAGTAATAACTACAAAAAAGAAAAAAAAAATTATATTTTACAAGCACAAACAAAAAAAAAGAAAAAAAATGCCTTCAATTCTTAAATATTTATTTCATATTTCAAGGCGTTTTACGCCTTGTTCATAAAAATTTCCAATTATCAAATTCCAACTTGAAAATAGGGTTATGTACTGTAATCGACAAATATCAACTTTTGGTAATGCACATGATCGGGACGGATAGATTCTGTTAGAGGGGGTTAAAAAAGAGTACTCGTGTCTCCCGAATAGTCTGGATCAATTCTTAAAACAGTTTAAGCCGTATATTTGCATGTTGCATTTTTCCCATTTGGATTCCTGGATTCCTGGGTATTTTCGGGTCTCAAAAAAAGACGATTTAATTCGATTAATACAAACATTATTTTACGAAAACTCAGTATTATAATCTGCTAACGACTAAACTTTATCTTCCAGCTACAGTGGTATTCATAAGTATCAAGTTGCTGACAACACCAATTTCTATGTTCTTCACCAAAGACAAAGAAGATGATAAAATGGAGAAGCGTCGTTGTGAAATTCAAAGTTTCTGGAAGCTTCTCCTTATTTCTTTATTAATATGGAATTGTCCAGAACCTTCTATGTAGAATCTTTATGTATATTGTAATTCACTGACTATACTATGGATGAATTGAAACTAAAGTGGAGTACGTTATATAGTATAGTAGGGTATTAACTTGCAAATAAGAGTTCCCAAAGTTTAAATATGCATTTGATAGAGGAAAACCATACCATTAAAAACATGTAAACTTTTTACGATAGGATGTAAACTCTTCACGCTAGACTAGAATTATTTGAAAAAATTCATAATATAGAGACAAAAACGCATGAGAGTTCAATTTTCTGCTAAAAAATTGGTTCATTGTAAAAAAGAATTCAATCTATAAAAATTCAGAAAATGTTAAGCTAAAAAAATTTTTTTAGAGGCAAATATTGGAGTTTGTTTTAGTCTGGCGAGATGAGTTTACATCCTATTCAATGAAAAATACAAAAATGCGATTTAAACGGTGCATTTGTTAGTGTCGAACGGTGTAATAGAATTTATAAGTTATGATTGTCTTCAGTTGCATGAAAAAGACTTACATCAACGTTATTCTTTTTATCAAAAAAAATATTTTAAAAATCCTGAGGACGGGATGCAAGAAAGAAAGCAAGGGATTGCCAAAACCTTTCGGGATTTAATTCTCTAGCTGGTACTCACTAGCTACTAACTTATCCAATTCAAAGTAGTTAATAAATTTAGTAAGAATATCAATATGATAATTTTCTAAATTTAACCATTTTTAAAAACCCACCCCGAAAAAATATCCTTGGTGCGCCATGTGTTAGTAACTTTATCGAAAATATTTATTCGGTATTTTATCGATGGTTTTTTCATATTTTATGGATATTTTATTCATAATTTTTCGATAGTTTGTCGATAATTTCCATTTCCATTTCATTCCCGATTCATTTCACAATTTTGTTTAAATTCCATTTATTCTACTTTTATTCCCATTTCGTTCCCGACATAATTTCCAATCAAACACAAGAAACGGCGTCCAAATCGGTTAAGTATTTCTCAAGATTCAGGAAAATAGTACAAATTTGGCGCCCATTTTGTATGGGAGTTATGAGGAATTATCGATATTTAATCGAAAAGTTTTCGATATTCAACGGATAATTTTTCAAAATATTTTTATAAATATTTGATTTTGCTGCGTGAAAAGCAGGCGTTGAGTTATTGCACGCTGCAAAATCAAATATTTATACCCTGCACACTAGTGTCCGAGGGTATATTGTTTTTGTCACACCGTTTGTAACGCCCATAACATTTTTTTAGAAACTTGTATACTTTGTGAGAAACCATCACGTGAGGGACCACCAAGAACCGGTTTCGTAATTATTTCGATATATTTTTAAATTAAAGAACCGGAACTGAAACTGAAACAGATTTATTTTTAAAAAAGAGACGAATCCGGAACCGATATTCCTTTCGGTTCCAGTCCCTGCCTCAAACTAAATTTTACAATGTGCTTTCTTTCATAATTTCGCAAAAAAAAAAAAATAATTTGCCTATTTTAGTTTTTAACACTAATTTGTGATCAGCGACGCCGATTTACCTTTGAGCCACTATCAACACCCCTGAATTATTCCAAAAGTGTTCATTTGTCGAACGGTGTTAGTCTTTTAAAATTGATTTTATTTTTAAATAAAATAAAAGTCTCAAGATTATTCAATTCATTTCGAATGAGTGCAAAGGAGACCTTAATCCGTTAAGTACACTTCGGTAAAAAAAGGACCTACTTTTCGAACTTGGGGCTATACAAATTTTTTGCGCATGAGTCAGTTCAAATTTTATAAAAAGAGTTAAAAAAAATTTTTTTTTTAATAAATACCTTGAAAACTATTTAACATTGTCAGAAAGTTATTTTTCGTCAGAAAGTCATCTGTATCGTATTTTTTATTAATTTTTATTTGGTGCCCCTACAAAATTTTAGACGACTTTGACTTCACTGTAACACGTCTAAAACTTATCCGATTTTCTTTAAGATGTTCTAAAGACCTAATCTCATCACATGCAGGAACGCATCTATGACGAAATTTCGGCATTTCTGCCGAAAATTTCGGCTTGATATGAAAAATGTAACAAAAAAAATAACAAAGATTACGCTGATCGACAAATCTGAACTTTTTGTGTGTTAACCCATTCATGACGAGCGTGCCCATATGGTAACGCTGATAGCGCTCTACGGTATGTGCAATTAAAAAAATATTTGAACGAATATCACTAATCCGTTTTTTGATGTTTATAAAGCATACTTTGATCTTTCTTTTGATATATAACTATAAGCAATCGCTCGTCAGTAGCGGTCGTGGCGGATAATTGAAAAGTAGTGTTTTTAAAAAGTGGGCAAAAATAACGAAAAGTCACGACCTTTCCAGTAAGAATATTTTTCATTGCCATAAAAAGTTATATATTTTGAATACTTTTTTTTTTGGCATTTGGGTAAAATATCAAAGTATTAGAAAACGTATAAAATAAAATTATTTATAACTTCTGTGTTACCTTTTTATCATTTTGAATTTCGCTGTTACCATATGGGTACGCTCGTCACAACCCTGGCAAATTTAAATTTTCTTACTGAAAATGTTTGTATGAGCTTTTTTTATGTAAAATGTAATATATTTTATTTGTATATTGATTTGAAAGTGTGTTTGTATACTTAATATAATTATTAAAAATTTTTTTTTTAATATTCAGATTTAAAATAATTTTTTGTACGTGTTTATATACATATTTGCATACAAATTTGAGAATTTTTTTTAAAATGAAGTAAATTTTATCTATATATTGGTTTGAAATATATTTTTTTTAGCTTCTTTCATATAAAATTAAATATATTTTATCAATAAATTGTCTTTAAAGTGTGGTTATGTACTTGGTATGCTTATGAAAAGTTACCAGCACCTCTTAGGTTGATTTAGCCATATCCGTATGTCTGTCCGTTATTTTGATTGGTATGGGCTATTGAAGGAGCTAAATGAAAGCTAGGCGGTCCAAACATTGAATTTATCCTTTGGAGGTCCTAGAAGGAGTTGGTGTTGCAAATGGGCGAAATCGATCAACTGCCACGCCTACCATCCATACAAGTAAAAATCGAGTTTTGTAACAAATGTTACCCAATTTCACGGGAATTGTGGTAGGAAAATTCTCCGTAAGATATATTGTCCGCTTTGCGTCGATGGTGAGTGCCTCAAAAGCTATATGAGCAATACCCCGATCATGACATGACATCATGACGCATACAAAATCCACGTCTAAGATGGCTAGGTCATGCCGGGCTGATGAACGTAAAAAAGTACTACTAAATGGAGCACATGTGAGTACCGTCGGTGGAATGAGCGGAAGATGGCGACCAGGTCTCAGATGGAAGGGTGTATGGTATATATAGGCTTACTTCGAGC
This sequence comes from Heteromyza rotundicornis, assembly GCA_951394025.1. Taxonomy (NCBI): domain Eukaryota; kingdom Metazoa; phylum Arthropoda; class Insecta; order Diptera; family Heleomyzidae; genus Heteromyza; species Heteromyza rotundicornis. The sequence goes on from OX596010.1 coordinate 41,826,835, forward strand.
GGCTAAAACTTACTCAATTGTTTTTTAAAAAATTTACATTACGATGAAGACAGGCGAGCATAATTTTATCCGGCTGGACAAGATTATTAGGAGGAAGATGAAGGAGGTACTTCCTATGGTCTTCATCGTACACCTCTTTTACAGCCATGTAAATTGTGTATGTCAAATGATGACGAGGACCTTTCCAATTTCAGTTCATATGGAGATGTTTCTTATGTTATTGAAAACCTAAGCAGTATTTTGGTGTAGGTGGAGATACATATTATATACAGTGGCGGACAGATAATTAGGCCAGCCTTTTGTAGTAATTTTGAACGACTACCAAAATTTTAAGAATATCAACTTGATTACTATTGAAAAGGTCTATTGGACCCCATTCTATGATGACTACCAGGACACTTATCAAGAAAATCCTAGTTGAAAACTGACCTACTTTTCTAACTTTTTTCCTGGGGGCCTATACAATGATGCAAAAATGTGCGTTTTTTAAAAACAAATTACTTTGCTGAAGAAACTTTTGTGATCAGAAATGCTCCTGAATTTATAGAATTTTTTTTAACAACATTTTTTTTTTTAAAAACATTTAGATTTAAAAAAATTGGTCGATAAAAATTTTTTTTACAAAATAAATCTTAAAACATTGCCAAACTTTCAAGAATTTAAAAAAAAAGTAGTTATAAACAATAATATCTTAAATTAGGTAATTTTGCTAGGGTTGTGACGAGTGTTACCATATGGTAACGGCCAGGGCTGGGCAAACGGTAAGCGGTCCAAAAAAAAAAAGTTAGAAATTCGTTTCTTAGGCCATTTCTAGGTATTCCTGAAAAAATCTTGAAAAAATTTCGAAAATTTCGCTCTCGTCATTAATGGGTTAAATAGATTAGATAGACAAACTCTTATATATTTTGCCACGCTGAATACGAAAAAAATAATTAATTTTTTACAGCACGCACCAAGATTGCAATTTTTGTGTCGTTTGCGGAAAAATGGAGCGTGGAAATAAGGAACAACCAAGTGGATAAAAGCTTTTCTTAAAATTCACACACCTAAAATCTCGTCGTAGCAAAGAGTGAGAACTCTGCCCCTTCAATTGATTTCCACACATTTTATAGTTTGCTGCTAAATTCATCTAATTCATGATCTGAACTTAAAATTATCGATTTCAGCCTACTGATAACCTTAATTATGTACAACTTTATTACATATAAATTCACAATTTTTTCTTTTATTTTTTCGTTTTTGGCTACGATTTCGGCCCAAAACGCTCCAACCCTTCAATGTTGAACGTTTAAACGATGAGAGATGGTAAATTTATTGCACCATTTTTTTCACGGTTATATTATAAATTCTTTAGTAAATATTTGAAAAATTCACATTCAACCAAAAATTGTGGTAATTGCAATATTGCAATAACAACAACTTTTTCGATTATTTGAACTATTTTATGTCGAATTTCGAAAATTTATTTTAACAATTTTTTCCCGGGACATCCAACCTACAAAACACATATGTATCATTGTTTTAGGAAATGTATATATATATCAGGGCCGTAGCCACGAATTTATTTCCAAAATAAAAGTTTACTGAAAAAAACAAAAAAACACTATCTGACAGCCAAAATAAACTTGGTTAACCAACACTAATTTCATATATAATTAGATTCAAAAAATAGTATTCGAAAAAATTTCTCTCTCGGCAACGGATCCATTTTTATGAGGTGGTAACCCAAAACTGTTCATATAACCTGTTCTTAAAGTCACAGGTTGTGAAAGAAGGACAATCACCCTGAAAGGTCTCTAGTAATAAGTACTTGGGCGGGCGAAGCCGTGGAAATTGTATAATTTACTTATAATAGCTGTATGCACCTACTACATATTTAAATGTTTGTAAGATTAGAAAATCTGAAAGTTGGCGTCTCCCCAGGAATCCCTTCTCTTACCTAAAAAAAATGTAAAAAACCATGAGAAAGCTATAAAATATTAGAAATATGTACAATTAATTCTATGTATTTGAAGTGAACGTAAACTTTCAATAACAAAGAAAAAGAAAAGTTCAAAAAGTTATAAGTTGTGCTCAGACGTAAGCTGCACTGAACGCAAAGAAAATTTTGTAGTAAACCAGTTGGATATGAAATTATTTGGATATACACAATACATATCATTTTGTTAATAGTCAAAAGCAGGCATTCGTAACGTGCGCATGTTTCAGAGTAATAGAGAAATTTTAGTAAAAAAAAAACTAAGAAAAAATGAAATTGCAAAAAGTTTTATCTTGCGTGTTAATTATAAGAAATATATCATTTCAAATGTGCTATGCATGGAAGCCAGTAGCGGGATCAGCCTTCAGTACGACGTTTACTTTGCATCAGTCTCATCCTGACGCTAATACTAAACCATTATCCGTAAACTTAGAAGATAACAAAAGAATGATATCTTCATTCACACCAGAAACTAGCATTGATAAATTTAAGAATCTAAGAAGTGATTCATTAATAGGCCGTTACTTATCAAATATACCATCTTCTTTCAATTTTGATGCTGACCGTTTCGGATACAATTATGACGATTATAAGATCATCTCTAAGAGGCCCTTTGAAGAGGTATGTAAAAGTAGACATACTAATATTTCGTTAGTCTTGGAATATTCTAATACACTCATTTATATTTTTAGATTTCAAAGCTTTAACAAATTTTAGAGCAAATTCAAACTATTAGAAAACTTTCAAACTTTTAGGAACAAGTTTAAAAAGCATTGAATAACGTCTGCTGAATTATATACAGTGGGCACGGTAATTTTTCGTACACATGATGGCTTTTTGTATAAAAAGTGAAATATTTTAGAGGAATACCACAAGAATCCTACTTTTCGAACTTTTTCCTAGGGCCAGAAAGCTGCGCTTTTCAAAAACAAGCAACTTTGCAAAATGAATTTTTGCAATAAAAATGAAAACAAAAAAAAAACTCGAATTTGTTAAAAATTATTTATTTATTTTTATTGGGTCTTGAGTCCACATTTTTTAAATTCGAGGTATTTCTAAATGGATCATACTGTGTGGATATATTTCAGTTTCGGCATAGCCGAAGATAGTTTACTTTTTAGTTTCGTACGTCTTTTTGTCTTTTAAAGTCACGTTGACCCATTTCCATCCAGAGCAAAAAAAAATATGTAAAAAGGTACTTTGTATGTCGATTATATTGAAAAATTTAATTTTTTTTTAATTGGGTTCATGGAGGGGCATGGGGCAACGTAGGGAGACCGTAGGGCAAAGATAGGATGGTCATATGCGGGACATAGGGGCGGTATAGGTGCGTATAGAAGGAACTATGGTGACATAGTGGACGTAAGGAAGACTTAGGGGATGAATGGGAGATATTGGGGGACCGGTATGTCTAAATTTCACTTTTTGTTTGCGATTCTAGCGACAGATCATAGAATAGATTGCGTAATTGCAAAATATGCAAATTTGAAAAATTATATTTTTGCTATCATTACCGCCCAGTGATGCGTTTGCGGAACTTAGTTCGGGGAATTGAAATGCAAGTATTGATTTTGCTTTTAGCAATTGCTTCTTTCATTTCTTCAATAGATAAAACTAAACAATTTTTATTAGAAAAGTTTTTTGTTATATTTTTAAAAAATCGTTGAAAAAGCACAATTTTTTTAGGTAATTTTTGGTAGGGGTGGTTAAAAGTCTATGTATCCAATACTTTTCAGATAGATTGAACCTTAACTAACAAAATTATGGGCCCTATCATGAGTGTCGTTTATACTACAATAAACGACACTTATAGCCCCGTTCGACAAAAAAAAACGCACATGATCGGGACCGACCGATTCTGTTAGAGGGGGGTTAAAAAAGAGTATCCGTGTCTACCAGTTTTTCTGGATCAGTTCTTAAAACCGTTTAAATCGCATTTATGCATTTTGCATTTTTCTCATTCACATAATAATTCGTCAAAAATACATACTTTTGCATCACAACAACAAAATATTTAGTATGTATGTTTAGTATACATACAGTGACCGACAAAAGTCTACATACGACCCACATTTTCGCGATTCTACGAGTCCAGGATCTTTTTGAAAAAAAGTAATAATGTAGTTTTGTTTGGTAGTCCATTCAATAAATGAATCCCAAAAAAAAATTTTACTTTTATACAAAATTATAAAAATATTCACTTAAAACTAAAATAAAGCAATGACAAAAGTCTACATACATACGATGTGCAATTAAAAGACAATATTATTGTGATATGTTGAATGCTAACGGGAAAGTACCGTTTTTATTTTGTTTTACATCTTTTTTTTGTTTTCAATTCAAAACAATTTGTGTCAGTTGCAAACAAAAAAAAAATCGCTTGGCGCGAGGTTGTGGCAGCAAACTTTCGTCTGCAGCTCCAGTTTACGCTTGAGAGAAACGCGAATTCGCTTGTAATACTAGAATAAATGCTAAAGTGTTCCATTCTGTGATAACAACAGAATAGTAGATTGAAACAGCTACTTTTTTCAGCTGACAGAGCATTTAAAATGAAAAAGCTACCACAACCGAATCCACACAATCACAATGTACACGGCAACAGAATGTTGAATGCCACACAACACACATTCGCGTGTAGCAAGTGAATTCGTTTGTGAAACCTTCCATTTTTTCTACTATCAATGGCAGAAGAAATATAGGTAGTTCCACTTCTTTGTTTTTCCGCAAAAATATTAATTTTTCTTTCAAATATTCCGCAAATAATTTTAAACTGTTTTCATGACAATACAAATACATTTTTTTTTCGATTCACCCTATCAGCTTCAGCTGTTGGAGCTGATTTGTTTAAAGCCGTCGTCGAAAAAGTCCCAGTTTCTGTAATTTTTCATTCAAACTAAAACACAAGCAATGTAAAAAATTTATTTATTTTCGTTTTCTTGTGTCAAACTTATTCCGCAATGATTTAAATAATATTTATAAATAAAAAAAGTTCAGTAATATCTATAAAAAAAAAAATTAGTGAAACTACCTTTTCTTCTTGGTGCATGCCACATTTTTTTTCTTAAGAAATTGTAGTACGATCTGACATTATAAAATTGTAATTGCAACCAACTTCATCTTTTACTATAACAAAAAAAATTAAGAAGCAGTAAAACTGTGAAGTGCGTTGAATGTTAATACAAATAAGTTAATAAAATAAAAGTGAAAAATGATTGTTTATTTGCGACATTTAAGTAACATTAACATAATAAGTCGATTCAGTTGAAGTGAGAAACCACTTGGAACGTGCATCATGCTGTGATATTATGCACGTTTGCTCATGATTTTTTTGAGAGTTTTTTTTAAAGAAACTATGTTGTTGTTTTCGGAGTATATGTTGTGACAGCCGCTAACATTCGGTTGGCCGAAAATTCTGCTGCCGCAACAGATTTCGTTTTCTGGGTGTGTGATTTGGACTCCGCACTAAAAGTTTAAAATTGTGCAAATGGCTCCTCGGAAAGAAATTTCTATGTATATAGTATATACAAGCTATACGTTTTCCATGTTACATATTTGCTCGAGCGTAGGAATGACAAATCTGTATATTTTATTGTTGTAGTGCAAAAATATGCAATAAATTTTTGTATTTGCACTTCTGCAAGACCATTTGCACCAACTCGTGAATTGCTCTAATATCAAATAAGACGACTTGAAAAAAGAGCACAATTAGAGCAGAATAAAAAGAGATAATTTAACATATGTACGTGGTGTTCGTCGATTCAACAAAGATTACCCTTCTAGGGTTAAAAAAAATGGGGTCATATTGCCCTAAGGGGGAGGTTATCAGGGAAACCAACAATTTCGGTTTTTTCTTGTATTTTCCCATTTTAAAACGTATTTTTATAACCATTTTATTAACTTGATTTGGATTAACTGGGTGTCCCTGAATAAGAGGATAAATCTCCGTCAGTTGACTCCTCTGGTCGAGAAACGAAAAAATTGTACTGGGGGGACCGCAAATGACCCTGTAAGGAGTTATTGGGTGAATTGCGTGAACAAATGGGAAAAAACGGTTTGTACTGTTTACTTCTGTAGCTAGAAGGCTATACTTGGGCATGTTGAAAAGCTTATTCGATGACAAAAACAACGGTCTAAAATACGTCAAAATTTTATTTTTTTGCAGTTTTGTTCCTTGGAAAATTGTCTACAAAAAAACTCGTTCTAATTTTTTCTCCTATAAATCCGATTTTGTAAACATACCTCTGATGTTTTTCATATAAAAATTCATTCTTAAAATTCTAAAAATAATGTCAAATTTTGATCTGAAAAAAGGTTTAATTTTTGTATGAAAAAATCAGAGGTATGTACACAAAATCTGATTTATGGGAAAAACTGTTGATCGGAGAGAAAAAACTAGAGAGTGAAATACCCCCACACAGTAGGAAGAAGTACCTCGAACATAAAAAATTGTGGTCTCAAGACCCTATTTTGAGCCAATTATAGGTGGTTTTGGAGCCCGGACCATGTCCAAAATCCTCAAGACCCCATTTAGACCCTTATATATGTGGCTGCGGAACCTCGGACCATGTCAAAAATACGTTTCTAAACATTTCCAATCGAACACAACAATAAAAAATGTTTACCTTTTTTTTCGGTGTATGGGAGCCACGCCCAGTTTTTGTCCGATTTGGCTGATTCTCGAACTTGATCTCAGTATTCACGAGAAAAACATGTACCCAAAGTTTCAAGTCGATATCTCCAAAACTGCGACCGCTATCGTGCGGACGGACAGACGGAAAGACGGACAGACGGACGGACAGACAGACGGACATCGCTAAATCGACTCAGGAGGTGATACTGATCAAGAATATATATACTTGTCCATACCGGACACGCCTCTTTATGGGCGTTACAAACGTTGTGACAAAGTTAGTATACCCTGCCACAGTGAGTGTGGGGGTATAATTACTAATATTTATTTTGTAGAGAATTTTTCAAGGAGCAAAACTGCATTATTCATAAAATAACTAAACAGAGTTCTTGCTGGTGTACCCCAAGGCGGCCTCCTTGGCCCCTTTCTGTATATACTTTTTACAGCTGATATGCCCACCAATAATCAGATCCTCATCTCAACATTTGCCGATGACACCGCAATATACTCAAACCCTATGTTGGCATCACAACACGTGCAACAACATTTGAACACTTTACAAAATTGGCTATCAAAGTGGAGAATTAGAGTCAACGAGTCAAAGAGCGCCCATCTTACCTTCACCCTAAGGAAAGACACTTGCCCCACGCTTAAAATAAATAATAGTGTTATACCAGAGAATGTTAATTATAGAGAAGGTGCATAAGGGAATTTCTGTTAAATTGTGGTTGGAATTTTTGGCCAGATTTTTGAGGAACTTCCAGTCGAACATCGATCAAGTATTTTTTTAAGTTCGACTGGATTTTGATGTTCGGTTCAAACAGAAATGGAAAGAATGAAACCAAAAAAAGTAAGAAAAAAAGAACGCAACCAAAAGGTTTTTTCTAGTTCTCCTTCATGTTTG